>OV277349.1:7500000-7767500 GCA_922984085.1 Sicus ferrugineus | reverse complement strand
TTTATTCTCTTTTTCCAGTATTTTATCTTGAAATGTTTTCTTTTCGATTCTCGCCTTTCTACCTCCTCCGTTCCATAAAATATTTTTTTCCCTTATTTTCTCCTCCTTTTCACCTCCTCTTCGCATTATATTAAAATACCTGAATAATTTGGTAGTGAATTTAAAGAACCATTTATCACTTTTTCCTCTTTCGCTTTGTTTTATTGTCCTGTAGCGCGTAAAACATTTTTCCTCACTAAACACAAGGTCCTCATAATCGTCCTGCCGCCCCCGGATTCTCTTGTCGCGAGTGGGAGGGGAGGACTATTATTTGAGGATTCGCACGCACCACGAGTACGATTTTATTTTATTGGTTTTACATGAGTCTCCGCTGGCATGTTGAAAATGTTTAAAATGCCCTCAGCATTTTTGGAAAAGGACGCGTGAGAGGGGCGCAGAAGGACGAGGGGAAGTCAATCTGCTCAGTTAATGTCACAGCAGACGAAACGACAGTTTTGCAGATAAGCGAGATTGAAAAATATTGTTTGCTTGTTGTTGTTATACATGTCCTCTCTCTCTCTGCGTTTTTCGGCACAACTTTTAGAATTTATAGCGCTCAGAGTGCCTCGGGCAAATCCGAGAAGTTGAGGATGCACAACACTGTGGCGCTGTTCGATTACGAGAATAATAAAACGTTCAAGGACAACAGCATGAGCGCTTCAATAAGGATGTCGGAGATGAAGGAGCAACAAAAAAAAGAATCAAGGAATAAAAAGTTCCATTTAATGCTAAATAAACAAAACAGTTTATTAATTACAATTTGAATTGAAACTTGAGAGTCACTGGAACTATCAAGTTTGAGAGTCACTAGAGTGTGAGAGTCACTAGAGGCAGTTAAAATAGAGTGTAAATATGAAATATAAAATATAATAAAATATAAGTTAACTCATCGCAAAAACTCTCTAAAAATTATAATCGCGAGCTAAATAATGACGATCGCATCACAGCCGCCTGAGGGAAAAATGATAAATCAAATCCGTTATTAATAGAAGCCCCGTTAATTTACTCATGCAAACACATGCGCAGGAATTCAAATACAACTGAAGGATGCCAGAGCGTCGATGTGTGACACAATTTGTGACGCAACACCACCGCGGCGTGCGGGCATTTAACACCGTTACGCCTCACACACTACGACACATACACGTGTTGCATAATCTCGTCACAAAAGTGCGTCATTGTTTCAGCATTTGCAGGGGGACACGACAGTTATTATGTCAATATTTCGAATTATGTCAATATTCGGAACGGAAATAATAACGGAGCGACCTGAATTTTATCTCACTTTTGATGGAATTTCACAAAACTTTAAGATTTAACATTAAATTTTAAAACAAAACGAATCAATTCAAAATAGTCAAAGGAATTGATTTCAGTCAAATGAATTGAATCAGTCAAATGTATTGATCGAAATCAATTCGAACTAAATCAAATCAAGCCAAATCAAATCAAGCCAAAATCAAACCAAATCGAGTCTATTTAAATGAAATTGAATGAAATTAAAATCAAGTCAAGTCGAATTAAATCACATCAATAATAATCAAATGGTTTCAAATCAAAACAAATCACATCACGTGACATCACGTCACATCACATCACATCACATCACATCACATCACATCACATCACATCACATCACATCACATCACATCACATCACATCACATCACATCACATCACATCACATCACATCACATCACATCACATCACATCACATCACATCACATCACATCACATCACATCACATCACATCACATCACATCACATCACACCACATCACATCACACCACATCACATCACATCACATCACATCACATCACATCACATCACATCACATCACATCACATCACATCACATCACATCACATCACATCACATCACATCACATCACATCACATCACATCACATCACATCACAAGCAGCTTGAATCGAATCAAATCAAATGAAATCATATCAAAATCAAATTAAATCGAAATCAGTCAAGTTAAATAAAATAAATTAGAGCAAATTTAAATAAAAATAAAACAAGATAATATTAATATTGGCTTCCCCTTCCGTTAGTTCGAATTAATTTTTAATTACTTGTCAATTAAAATGCGATCGACTCGTTAAGAGCTACAAAATATCAATAATTACAACAACAACAATACGTTATTAATTCTTTTTAGTTATGAAAATAACAACAATGGCGACAACAACAATGAAAACAACAACGACAACAACAACGACAACAGCAATGATGATAACAATAATAATGATAATTTCTATTTTAGAAAACAAAACAAAAGCGGTAACAAAAATAGCGCTACCAGCAGCCACAAAAGGAGAAACGCTAACCATTACAAAAACAACAACAAAAGCTTGTATGTAGTTATCACAAAATTTACGCAGTTGTGTGTAAACTTTCAATTTCCGGTCTGCAAAAGAGCGTCCATGGTTGCCAACGTTGTTTTCCCCCTCTTTTTGCGGCTGAAATTATTTACACGCACGATTAACCATGCAACATGTGTGTCTGCGTGTGTGTGTGTGTGTGTGTGTGTGTGTGTGGGTGTGTGTGTGTGTGTGTGGGTGTGCGTGTGTGTGTGTGGTGGATGTGCCTGGGTATGCGTAGGTGAGTCTCTGTGCGTATTTAAGTGTCGGGATGTGCGTGTTCGTGACAATTAAGGACGCGCAGGATGTGCAACGTTAACGCGATTCGCAATAATCAGTCGAGAAATTTAAGCTTAAAATGTTTGCGTGAACAAATGCATTTTTTGTATTTTTTTCCAGTGTTTTTAACTGTTGTTTCCGGGCAACCACAGTCAGGAAGTCAAATGAAATGCGTAGAAAAGGGCAACAAATTAGTCACTTTTAAAATCTTTAATTAATTAAATAGCGGGAATCACTTTAAATTACCACTTAACTAATAAATTTGAATTGATTACTGAATTATTAACTCGTTGATGTCTTCTTCCCACTTGCAGTCTCCTATCCGCCGACAACAGCCAGCAACGCAGTGATTCCAACCGAAGTCCTTCACGGTGAGGGTGGCAACTCAGCGCGATCCATTTATATGCAGGATAAAAGTAAGTTTACACTTTAAATATTTTCTTTTCTAATTTTTGCTCTTACTAAAAACCAAAACATGAAATCAAACTATTCATTTAGAACTTTTTTATTTTAATTATTATTTTTTTTTTCTTCCCCTCGCCGTTTGTTGTCATTGCATTTGGTATAAAAGTTTGCTTTTCTCTTGCTCTTCTCCCCCCGCTCTCAATCTGATCAGATACTCGCTTTCAATCGAATTTGAATGAAATCGCTTTATCTCAACAAAAATCCTTCGCAGATAAGACGAGATCGACAGGACGTGGCGCGGGCGATGAAGGTGACGTCTTCGCTTATCCAGGACAGGAAGATGAGTTACACGGTGAGAGTAAAGCAGGCGGCAGAAGGAGAGGCATAAGTGGAAATCTTTTGTTGTTGTTGTTGTTAATGATGCAGCTTCATTTACTAAGTTGTTATATATTGAATAAAAATTAGATATTCTTAGATTATTAGGAAGAAAAACGAAAAAATATATAATATCGAAAATGGAAAAAACATTTCTTACGTTTCCCCTCTCACTCTCACTCTCTCTCACTCACTCTCTCCCACTCTCTCTCTCCCACTCTCTTTGTGTTTAACTCAAATGGCGTCCCTGTATTACAGTTGAACCTCTCGAGGTTTAAATAGTATTTAACTTGAAAAATTACATTGCCAACATTGTTTAATTTCAAAATACATATCCTTACAATGGAAGACACAATTATAGAAGTACATTAATAAGCTGCTGTATTATTAGTTAAACGTAAATTGAATTTGAATACTGAATTTAAATATTGAATTTAAATATTGAATTTAAATATTGAATTTAAATATTGAAAGTGAAAACAAATTAATGGACGTGAATACGTGAGAGAGCTAAAATTGTATCTATACGAGGAAATATTTAACGTCATTTACAAGCACAAATAAGCTAACAAACACAGACATGCATATATGAAAGCACACACACACACACGCATATATAAAAGCACACACACATCGATAAACGTATCGTGCTACATTTTGTTGCTTTAAAAAATTTTCGCTTTAACGCCAAAAAATCGAGTTTGATTTTCTTCTAACATTCAGTTTATTAGATTATAATTGACATTTAGAGAAACATACACACTCGCAATTACACACACCCACACACACATACCTGTGTATGCATCTAATATATATCCACGCATTAAAAATGCATTACAATTTAGATATCGTAATTAAGCAACACTTAAAACCTAATTAATTATTAATTAAACCTTTATAAATACAACAAAAACAAGATGCAGGGTTCATAAATGAAATGTCAAAAAACAAACATACAAAAATCAGAAGAAGAAAACCGTTATATATATCGAATATATACAATATCATATATTAATATTAGATAATTAAAAAAAAAAAGTGTGAATTCTTAGCGTGATATTAAATCGATAATTTGATTTATGTAAATCGCTAAACTACATAATACATAATATTATACATTATATACAATGTATACACACGCAGGCATACATAAATATATATTAGGTAACCATATATCTATAGTTATATATATACAAATTAAAAATTGAAAAGAAAATTGAACGCTAAAAATATGCATTAGAAATTAGTTTAAAATGCATTTAATTATGAATTGAAGAATGATCAATTGAAATTGAATTGCAAATAAAACAAACAGCTGACAACATAATTAAAAAACGAAAAGTCTTTCATTTCTTAGCGATGGATATTGAAAATAATACACGACATCTTAACCGAAAAACAGCTTCAGAACTTAATTTTTAAAGGAAATTTTAGATCATTCATATCGAAACTATGGAGAAAACTGAAAAATGATGCATCGTCCTTATTTCATTGTTGTCTCCTTTCTTCAAAAATGTTTATTCTTTGATTTTCCCTACCCTAATAAGGATACACTCAGCGAAAACATTGCGATGCCTACGATTTCATGCATTATTTCAAGCACTACGTAGCTTAAAACTTCCCCGGCAATCTTTATTTAAAATTTCCCCGGCTTTATATTTGATTTATTTGTTCCGATATATCAGAGAAATCTGGTCTCAGTAAGTATAAAATTATAAACAGCTTGAATATGACATCATTTTTGTTTTGCGGTGACTGTACTTTATTGACAGAGTAAAAAATCGATTGTTGATGTAGATGAGAGAGTGCGTGTTGATGTAGATGAGCGGGAGTGAGAGAGAGGGAAAGTGGATGCCAAGAAATTCTACTTAATGCAATTAATTCAACATTGGAATACAAACAAGCATACATATATAAATCATATACACACACGCTCTCCCTCTCTCTATCTCTCTCTCTCTCTCTCTCTCTCTCTCTCTCTCTCTCTCTCTCTTGTCAACACACTCTTAATACCTACACACGCAATTTAATTTAACTTCTTCCTAAGCTACCGTTTGCTCTTCTGCTTCCTATTTTTGCTACTAATGCAGTTTTTAAGTTGTTCTCTTGCTGCAAACTTTGCAAAGACACTCGCGTTTGTGTTTCCTTAAAATAAACATAAACTTGCATATGCATGTGTGTGTGCATACTGTGTTTTATACACACACACACACTGTTTCGTAG
Source organism: Sicus ferrugineus (assembly GCA_922984085.1). Classification (NCBI taxonomy): domain Eukaryota; kingdom Metazoa; phylum Arthropoda; class Insecta; order Diptera; family Conopidae; genus Sicus; species Sicus ferrugineus. The sequence goes on along the minus strand of OV277349.1, from coordinate 7,761,811 downwards.
AAATATTCTTGCAGCTTTCTAGGAGCGAAAAGATTTTTTTATAGTCACAAATACTGCAGCCTAAATAACGTTTCATCTTTCGAAGAAACATGAAAAAAAAAGAAGACGTCTTCCCAAAATTGACGCAAACTATTTGTGGAAACTTTTCTATCTTTGAAGATGATTTAATTTGAAGCTCAGGAAGCATTTCGGTCGGCTTTTTGGCATCACTTCTGGCAGGAGAAACGAAAATTTCGTCTAAATTAGAAAAGAAGCTGGAGGAGCGCGAGACAGCTTTTTCCGTAATGGAGGAATTTTCCTTACTTGCCTTTTAGAAGAGACGATAAACGAGATCTAGTTAAAACTAGATAATCGAGATGGAAGCAACGTCTTTAGTTTTGAAAATAATCGAGATCGATTTCGCTTTCGATTTCGCTCAGTAGAGATGATAATCGAAATGAAGATGGTAACCGAGATCGAGACGAACCTTTTCACGCTTATTTTAGTTACGACGCGTTCTTTAGTGGAGACGATAATCGATAAAAGATCGAAACACCGTGTAATCAAGTTGGAAAGCTTTTTTTTTCAGTCCATTCAGCAATCCAGTGGCCAAAACAGTCGCGATTCTTCCATGGTGACGATTTTGTTTTCGTTGAAATGATAACTGAGACCGATATAGTATTTTTCCATCTCGAATTTAAGGTAATTTTTAAATCTATCACGATATAAAATATCCAATACAGAACCAAAGAAGAAGACGAAAAATTCAGCTTGTTTCCTCAATCGATTTCTCAATTTCAATTTTTGTATTCACAATAAACAAAAAAGAGTTTTTAATTTCCTACACAGTCGTCGTTACTGTCTTCAGTTCAACAATGAAAAATGTTTCAGTTGCTTGTTCTTCTACACAAATTTACTGTTTTTAATTTTCAGCTGCAAAATAATGACTGAAAGCACCAGCAGCAGAGGCGGTGTGAAATATTGGTGGGGGGGGAGAGAAGGGAGGGGAACCGAAACGTATCCTGTTTGCTAAAATGTATTCAAGTGTGCAATTTTAAATTGAGTTCTGCTGCTGCTGCTTCTTCTTACGCTTCTCTTTCAACCGAATTGTTTCTCTCAGTTTTTCGTTTACATGAAAATCGTATTATTTGTGTATCAATGGCCACCCAGGCAAGCAAACAAGGGATTTTCTATGCGCAGAAATAATAGCAGCAGCGGCAGCCAGCCATGGATTGGCGAGGAAACTAATAACAAAAACAACAACAACAACTACAGTTACAACACCAGTGGCGTAAGCATAAATTGTTTTCTGCGAGGTTAGAAGTTCATTTTCCTCCGAAATAATGGAGTAAAAATTCTAAGAATTTCAATGTGGGAGGTGTAAATCCCCCAAAACTTCTCCCCACCTTGATACGCCTCTGGACTTAAGCTGAACTGAAAACACAAAGAATAAATAAGTAAAAAATGAGCGCAACGTAGTTTATGAATTTGTTAAACCTTGAATTTGGAAGCCACCAACTCCCTCCGCTCCCTGCGTTGATTGTGCCTTCATTACGCCGTCGTTCTGCTCCTGACAGGATGCAACGCAAGCCGAGTGAAAGGGAGGCGGCCAACTGAAATTTTCAGTTTCAATTCAGTTTCGATATAAGACCGAACCAGCAACAAGAACAACAGCAACAACTGGCTACACCACGTCGACCACAAATTCACACATCCTCTCAGACACGCGAGCACAGGGTTGCCAACCATTAGAAGCGGATACTCAATCGTTAGCTCTGCAGTGAATCTCTGTTTTGAGAGTTTGGTGTGGATTTCGTTACTCTTGGCTTTTTGTTACTCTGGAGCGCTAAAAATATTACCGATTTATTACGCTTTAAGACGAAGATAGTAGACAAATTAGAAAGAGAAAGAAAACTCATTTAGACATTTGTTAAAATTTTATTTTTTTTTCAATTTTCCAATTCAATTTTCAATTTTTTATTCAATTTTCCTCTTTGATTTCGTTTTCTCCTCTCTTTCTTAACACTTCTCTTAATTTTTAGTTCTCACCTTTTTTTTAAAAAAAAAATAAAATAATTTTTTTTTTAAAAATAAAAAAAAATTTTTTTTAAAAAAATTTTAAAATACATTTCTCTGTTAATTATTTATTTCTCTTTCTCGGCTCATACAAGCAACTGATCGAAAATCAGGAACAATTCTTCACTATTAATTTTTGATTCTTGACACTTGATTCTGATCTCTGCTCTGATCCGACATCTGTGATTCTTAGCTATAATTACTGGTTATTGATTCTTTATTTTTGTCACTTTAATCTTAATTCTTCAATGTTGTTTCTTTAACTTAATTTTTTATTCTTTATTCTGATTCCCGATTCAGATTCTTGATTTTTTTACTCTTGCGTGATTTTTTGCTCATGAGTATTGAATCGTATTTCTTAATTCTTAATTCTTGATTTCGTTTTATGACTCGTTATTGTTTACTAATTGTTGATCCTTTATAATTTATTTGTTCTACTTTTTTCTTACTTCTCATTTCTCTTTATTCTTAATTTGATTTTTGACTCTTGATTGATTTTATTTGACAAATTCCTTAATCTTTATTGTTCTTACACGATTCATGATAATTTCATTCTTCTTTCTTGATTCTCATTCTTTATTTTTTGTTAGTGAGTGTTTACCCTTTAACCCTCAATACTTTATCCTGCATTTCGATTCTTATTTTAGATCGTTTCACGGTATTTCGTGATCCTTCACGCTTGATAATTAATCTTACCTTTTTTTCTTAATTTTTATTGATTTCTGACGTTTGTTTCTTCATTCTTTAGTCTTCATCCTGTAATTCTTTTCTTGATTCTTTTTCTTGATCTTTTCTCTTGGAAAATGAGAAAATTAATGTCTATCGAATTTTTCCTACCACTCTTGATCCTTGATTCTCTGATTGTTAGTGATTATTATTGACTCTTCATTATTCGTTCTCAACTTTTGATTCTTAACTTTTGATTCTTAACTTTTGATTCTTAACTTTTGATTCTTAACTTTTCATTCTCATCTTTTGATTCTTATCTTTGATTCACATTCTCTCGAGTCCTTCTTTATAATTCTAAATTTGTTGTCCTCTGCAAAACCTAAACCTGTTCTATGCCTTCCCTCCCCACGCTCTCGTGATACTCTCACTAAATTTACTTCCTTTTAACTGAAAATCTTATTCCACCCTCGCCCCCCGCCAAACTCTTCACCGGAAATTGAATTGAAGCATCCATCCATTCAGGATCGGAGCGCTGAAGATGTCAACTTGATTAAAAATTGCATTTAAAATGAAAATTAGCAGCTTCTTCACACTCCGCTCGGACAGAACTTTTACAGACTGGCATAAAATATTGTTAAGTAGGTGCAGATTTACAACAACAACAACAATCATACCGACTGTCACCGCGTCAAGGATCAGCATACATCAACGAAATTGAAAGGAAAAAATCTTGAATACCATAGAAAAAAAAACACTTCTTTCAACTTCTCAATGCAATTTTCGCAATTTTATTCATGCAATGTTGTTGTTGCATGTCACCTACAACTTTTTTTTGCTTCATTCTATTTACTTCTCTTTTCCTTTTTCGAGAAGATCTCCTCCGAACACTTGTGACTCCTTCAAAAGCACCGGAAGTGTTTTCTCAAAGTTTACGCTAGTCGAGGAAACGTGAGAAAGAAATGGAAAAAGTAAATAAACTCGGTTTATAAAAATAGGGAGAGGAAAATGGCATAAATAAATTTGAAGTGCAATGAAAATGTGACGAAGTGCAAAGGTGAAAAGCTGGAAAAGTTTGGGGGGGAAAGAGGAATAAATAAAAGAAATGCGGAAAAAGTATGAAATAATTGTATTCAAAAGGAAAAGGAAAACTGAAAATAGAATAAAAATTTGGTGCGCGTTTTAACAATGATATATTATAAAAAAAGAGGGAATCAAGTGCCCCCCCAGTCCCCCGCCCGACTACGCCCATGGTTATCAATTAAAAGTTGTCCCCAGCACTTTAAAACAATTTTAGAATTAACTATATTAATGAATTCAATATTTTTATTTTAATATTTAAATTAAGCTCATCAAACAACGCAATTGTAACGCAATAAAAACAGAATTAAATTTCTCTCACTTGTTTTTCCCCATTTATTTCAAAAACGCCACAAAAATCCTACATGTCGGCCAACTATTTAGCGGAGAACTTTAACTTTTCTTAGCCACGCATAGAAAAATTTGAAACCCTTAGCCAAAATTTGATGTTTTCCTTCTGGAATTCATTTGAACCGCAGCGTTGAGTGTCTCGTGGTGAAGGGAATGCAAAATTGGAAATTATGCTAACTGCACTTTATGCCTTTGAAGAACCCACTCGACCCTTTTCACCCTCTTTGCGTCTCGCCAGCAGCAGATGCAATATTTTTTATTGAACAAAAAACTTTATCAGACGCCGAGTTGTTGTTGTCGTCGTTGGGAGTCCTTAATAAACTACTGGTCCTCCTAAAACTTGGTCCTGTTAAAATGTTTGGGCTTTCGTATTATTGGTAAAGTAAAGAAAAACTTTGGCAGCCGAGAAAAATTCCAGCAAGTATTTGTCAAAGGAGAAGAAGAGGAAAAAAAGCCTCAAGGAATTTTTCTCAACTCAGTTAAGAAATACCTGCCCGTGTATATGTGAGTGTGTGTACTTCGGTGTGTGTGTGTGTGTGTGTGTGTGTGTGTGTAAGCATGGATGCTGGCGGAATGTGTTTGTTTGTTTGTTTGCAAGCATTCTTGGCAAACATTTTCTCGTGAAATACCTAAGAAAATACGGATAACGAAGCCAATTTTCGTTCCTCAACCGAAGAAGCCACACATCTTTTTTCCTCTGCACGTCTCACTAATTCTCTCTTCTCCCTACATCCCTTCCTCTCTCTATTCCTCCCCCACACTCCCTCTCCCATTATCTCACCTTCTTCATCTTCCTATCCTTCTCCGTCTCCCTCTCCTTCTCCTTCTCCTTCTCCTTCTCCGTCTCCTTCTCCTTCTCCTTCTCCTTCTCCTTCTCCTTCTCCTTCTCATTCTCCTTCTCCGTCTCCCTCTCCTTCTCCTTCTCCTTCTTCTTCTCCTTCTCCTTCTCCTTCTCCTTCTCCTTCTCCTTCTCCTTCTCCTTCTCCTTCTCCTTCTCCTTCTCCTTCTCCTTCTCCTTCTCCTTCTCCTTTTCCTTCTCCTTCTCCTTCTCCTTCTCCTTCTCCTTCTCCTTCTCCTTCTCCTTCTCCTTCTCCTTCTCCTTCTCCTTCTCCTTCTCCTTCTCCTTCTCCTTCTCCTTCTCCTTCTCCTTCTCCTTCTCCTTCTCCTTCTCCTTCTCCTTCTCCTTCTCCTTCTTCTCCTCATTCTCCCTCTTCCTCTCCATCTACTCTCTCTCTCTCTCTCTCTTTCTCTCTCTATCTCCCTCTCTCTCTCCATCTCTCACTCCCTTGTTCTCACTCCCTCTTCATATCGCTCGCTTTCTCTCTCTCTCTCTCTCTCTCTCTCTCTCTCTCTCTATCTCTCTCTCTATCTCTCCCTCTTCTCCCTCTCTATCTCTCTCTCTATCTCTCCCTCTTCTCCCTCTCTTCAACTCCCTTTCTCTATCTCTCTCTCTATCTCTCTCGCTCTTTATATCCCTCTCACTCCCTTGATCTCACTCTCTCATCACACCGCTCTTTCTCCTATTCTCTCCTCTCCCTATCTCTCTTCAACCTCACCCACTCTGTCCCCCACTCTGTCTCCCTCCACCCCTCTCTTCACCTCACCCTCGCTCAATCACCCCAAAACATGTCTAAATATCTCCATAATCATTTCGGACGTCTCCCCAGTCCATTTCTGAAGTAATTTTGCTGAGAAATTCTGTCGTTGCATAGTTTTAGCTCTAATTTTGTAAGCAGATGGCAGCCTGGCAGCCTCAGGAAACGAGGCTAGGAAGGAAAGTATCGCGTTGTTCAGCATACTCGTACAAACAACTTATGACAATTCACCTCACTCTTCCGTTGCCGCTAAAAATGTTTGCCACGTCAGTGTGTTGGAATTTTGTATTCATAGCGAAAAGTGAAAATCGTAAAATTTGCTTTCCCCACGGGCTTTTCTCTGATATCTGCGAAGTTGAAGTTAGACAGGCGGCCCACAGCTATGTGACGAAGGACGAAATTATCCTCTTTGCCATCAGAATATAAATCAGTGCGTTCACGTGTCAAAAAGGAACTTTAAAGGACAGAAACAGATACTAATATTACTTTTTTTTAATCAGGATTTATCTACAGATTAGTATTGTTTTTTATGGAAAGAATCTACGACAACAAGAACCATCCATCAAAACGAGCCCCAGGTAGTGGCAACGATAGTCATTCAATCAGTCAGTGAATACAGAGTCAGTAATTCCAAAATTAAAGCAGTCTTTGAGTGGAACAAACCACCATCAACTAAAACAAGTGATTGCAATCAATCACACGATACACGAAACAAAGAATTTGACAATCCAGAAGTCATTCATTCAGACAGATAGTAAGTTAGTCATTAAATCGATCATTAAACCAGTCATTCCATTAGACTAGCAGTCAGTCAATCAGTTGAGGTGTTCAGTACCTCAATCAACTGAAGCTAAAGACGGACAAAATTGAGCTGAAAAACGATTGAAATAAAATTCTATTCCACCCATTGTTGCGGCCGCTTATGAATATTTCATTGTCGTTGAGGATGTTTGTTGTCGCCGATGATGTTTATTGCGTATCCTTCAAATAATCCGGCTCCTTAAGATGCCCCGCTCAATTGCTCTTCGTAAGGAAGCCATTGTCGTTGTCCTTATCGACGACATTCAATTGTGCTTCCACTACTTTCTTCTTGTTGTTTTATTGTCGCTGTAGTGGTGGTTGCGATACCGTTTTTGTTTTTTATTTGTCGTTGCTTTTTATATATGTTTTAGTTGTTGTTGTTGTCCTTTTACATGTTGCTGTAGTTCTTTTATCATAACTAGAAATCCTTTTATTCTTCCTTACCAGGATTAAGGAAGAATTGAAAAGATTTTCAAAAATTTTTGCTTCCCTTCTTTTTCCTGTTCTCGTCTTTTTACTGTCTCTCTCCCTCTCTCCCTCTCTCTCTCTCCCTCTCTCTCTCTCCCTCTCTCTCTCTCCCTCTCTCCCTCTCTCTATTGCTCTATCTTTCAATCGTCCTATATCTTTCTCACTCGCTCAGCCTCTCTTTCTATTTTTCTACTTATTCTCTCTTATCCTCTCTTTAACTATTTCTCAGTCCGTTCTATCGTTATGTTTACTCTGTCCCTCTCTCTCCTTTCCTCTCTCTCTCTCTCAACTCTCTCTCTCTCCTTCTCTCTTCCAATAATCCTCTCTCTTTCACTTTCGGTCCCTTAGTATTTTTTCCCAGAGTTCCTCTAAAACTCCCTCTCTCTCTATCTTTCTCCCTCCCTCTCCCTCTTCTCTCTCACCCTCCCGCCCTCCCTTCTTCTCCTCCCCCCCCCCCCCTCTCTCTCTCACTCTCCCTCTCCCTCTCTCTCTCTCTCTCTGACACTCTGCTCAATGTTATCCTAATATTTTCTCTTCCCCATGTTTTGAAATCTTCGTAGCATCTTCTCTTTGCTTTCTTTTTCCTCTTTTTTCTCTCTCTCTCTCTCTCTCTCTCTCTCTCTCTCTCCCCTTGCCGCTCTTCTTATTCCCTTCTTCTCTAGGGTCATTCTTGTCCTTTTGACGTAACGTCAAACAAAACACTAACATCACAAAAATCTTTACACAAATTGCTTCGATTTGGCCGCAATTTGATGGCAGCTATAAAATCAAAGATTTTTCAAGTAAAAAAATTCACGAAGATCCATAAGAAAATGCAAATCGATGGCTAAAGATATCATCTGGATATATTATGGCTTCGGCTGTTATTACTCTGTGTTATTGCTGCATCCTTTCTTGTTCCTGACGCTCTCGATTTCGTCATGGACCCTCCTTGGCGTAACAAAAAAGAAGAGAGGCAAGCGAATCAGATAAATTGCGTTGGGTTGCATTGGCAGCAGAGGCAATTTTGAGCGCCGCACCAGCAGCGTAGCTGGAAAGATTCAATCAACAGATAAATTACGAGACGAGAGTCGCTTTATGGGTCGACTTGGATCCCCAAGGTATTTCGATTGGGGTTTTTATAATTCCAAATTTGTTACTATATTTCAAAATAAGCCGAGTGCTTGAGAGAATTACAACAAAAGGTTTGAACGAAGCTTGAGTGCAATAAAAAAAAATATACAAAAAGTAAAATAAAAACAAAAATTACTGCAAATCAAATATAGCAAAAATTAAATATAACTAAAAGAAAACGAAAAGAAAAGAAAACAAAATTTAAGAAAGAAAAAAATAAAGCCAATTAAAATAAACTCAATTTATTTATGTTAGGTAAACAATAAATTGAAAAGTGTAGCTGGTCGTCACGTTATTTTTACCACTCAGATAAACGAAAAAAGTTGCCGAAGCTTATGATTTGCTTGCTGCTGAGCTTTCCCAACCGGCAGCGTGGCCGAGCGGTCTAAGGCGCTGGTTTTAGGCACCAGTCCGAAAGGGCGTGGGTTCGAATCCCACCGCTGTCACTAAATTTTTGCGCTTTTTTTATCAAATAAACAAACTTTTTTTATTGTTCTAAAACAAAATTTAAATAGTATGACAATAAGAAACCCAACAAAATTGGGTGAAGCAAATGAAATGAGAATTAAATAAAATAAAATAAAATAAATACAAATAACAAAGAAAATGTCAAAAAAAGAAAAAATACTAAATATTGTATAATAAATACAATTATTATTTATTTTACAGGTTTAATGAATATGAGTAAAATATTAAAAATAAAAGTTGATGAAAGTAAAAGTTTATATCTAATAAATTAGATTACAACTTTTAGAGCCAAAAATTGCTATAATTTTAATTTTTTCAAAAACTATTATTACTGACATTTTCATTGAAATCTTGTTAATTTTAGAAATGAGTGAAAAATTTGTTTATTTTCTTTCTTTTTAGATTAATTTATGCTTCTCATTTACGTGTTATTTCTGATCTCTGCTATCGTGCTGCTCTGTGGTGCGGCGAAAAAATTGTGACAAAGCGCAACTAACGCAGTCGTCTGTTGTACACACGCACTCCACAGCACACAACTTTTGTCGCTGTTTTCAATATTATTCGCTTGAAGAATTTGTGATTAGTTTCGAAATGTTGGTCAATTTTGCTTCACATTTCTCTCTTTGCATTTTTTTTTTTCGTCGTGGATGTAGTGCGCTGTTGTGCTTACACACCGACACATCCAGACACTCACCATCACCGCTACTCACAACATCACTTTGCTCACATCACACTTCAAATTCACTTCAAAGACAACAAAGCTGAGCACGCCTCGTGAGAGCACCACAGTGAGAGGTACTCACGGTAGAACAAGCGGCTGAAACTTGAGCCATTCTTTCAATTACACCTGTTTGTGTTCATTATTGTACACACACACGCTCACGTACACATAAATGCAGCCATTGACGACCACACACAAGCTGACGCGCAAAAGCTCACGTGACTCCCACACGAAAGCACACGAGCACCAGCAATTCAAAGAACAACAACATTAACATACATGTCAGCGCTTATAATGCTCACTTTAATCCGTTGTTCGAGCTGGTATGTATGTGTGTGCGTGTGTGTGTGCGTGTGCTTGTGTGTGTTTCAGTTAGTGGAAGCAACGCGATTATTTGTATGTCCCTTGCAACATTCTTACTTAAGCTAAATCTTCGTGCGAGCAACACGAAAGCAGCGCTCACTGCGGCTTAGCTAGCAGCGAGCAAGCAATTTTTGCACACCGCAACAGCAACTGAGAAAGCAATTGAGAAGAGAGCGAAGAGGAAGAAGGTTCACCTCAAGTGCACGAAGCGAGAACGAGAATCGCACACACGGGTTATAAAAGTTGCAAATCAGCAGCAGAAGAAACAGCAACAACATCAACACTCTGCAATCTCAACACTCTCGACACGCTAACAAGCGCCGAAAGGAGCAAAAAATTTGCAGAGATTTGTTGAGTTCTATTTTTCTACTCGCACCACTTTTGGAACTTTTTCGTTGCCAACAAATACGATACAACAAACAAGATACACGAAACTAATTACGAAGGAGTCTCTCTCTCCCTCTCTCTCCCTCTCTCTCTCTCTCTCTCTCTCTTTCTCTCTCTCGCAAAAGATTTAATTAGTTTTTCACCAAAAACGTAGTTAAAACGCATCGAGTTGCTGTAGCGTGTGGCGGTGTTGCAATTCTTGGATGCGCGGTGGCTGTTGCCGGCTTGGAAATTCTTTTTCCTTCTCCGCATGCAAATCGCATCAGACGAAATCTAACAGAAAACACAACAGAAAACCAACGCAAAGTTGCGTGATTGCCTTTTAAATGTTGGTGAAATGACTTCGGCTTTTTACATTGCAAACTTCAAATGCTGTTCCACCGAATTCCTCACCTCCTCTTTTATCCAACAAACTGTTACGTGTTACTGCTTCATTCATATTTTCTCTCTATCACTCTGCGTCCCCGTGAGTTTGGGTGGGCGGTCACCCGATCGCGTCCCCCCATGCAGGATCATAGGGCCACCACGCCTACCTTCCGTCGCGCTACCGGTTATAGCGAATACCAATTCGCGAACCAACCTCCAAAAGTTCTTTTATCTTCTTTCTATGGAGAGAAAAAAGGTCTTTTCTCGCCCTACTCATGGGACCGAATATTGACAATCATAAAATAATTTTAGTGCCCAAGAACGCGAAGGTAGCGTTGGTGGGATGTACCTTGAGGCTTCTGAGGAAGTCGAACGATTAACCCCACCTGGTGGTTTACTTGCCGTGGGACGGATAGGAGAGGCGATGGAGTCGATGAACTATGAGGTCTCTCTGGATGGTGAGCGATTAGTTGAGTCCATTACCGTTACGGAAAAACAGACTGGGGAAAATGACGGGGGCGGCGGACCATGAGGTGCCTCTGTAGACCAAGCGGTTAGTCAAACCTGCCACAGAACAGTCTATTAAAACTCCCTCTGAAGCTGAGCGGTCCCTGTCTAAACAGGCGAAGAGAAAAAGAAGCGAAGGAAAGCGAATAAGTCCATTGAAAAATTGCTGGCCCTATTCAGTGGATTGTCGCAGGAAGGGACGACTTCGGTGGGGAAAATCCGGTCAAGAAGTACAAACGCCTGAGCGAGGAAACTCCATTGGCCGGAGAGAATCCGAAGGAGAAGTTATGGAAAAGAGTTGATAGGTTGGACGAGCGGCCCATATCGGTGGTCGCGAGTTAGGCTAACCAACCGAGGGCGCTGGATATTCGGCCAAGCACAAGTCGAAAATGTAGAATCGGCTCGTAAGGGCAAATCCTTTCTAAAGGTGGCGAGAAGAGACCATCTTATGGGGGTTGAAGGGACCCATGCAGGCCACCCATTTGAATGCGTTTAAAGCATCTATTTTGGGGGGGGCACTGGATTCCTTGGACGATGGTGCTGGCGACATAGGGTTTATAATTAATTGTTTTAAAATATAGGAATCAGGAATCAAAGGCATGGTTGATTCGGCTGTCGGAAAAACTTACCGGTCTATGGAAATGTGCTAGACTGAGAGTTAACAATTTTTGGCATTGCGAGTTCGGATTCCTAGTAAAAAGAGGGCGCGATGACAGGGACAGTAAGTGACTCGTTGCAAGTACCGATAGGATTCCACTTCCCTGGAAACTACAGATGGATAGAGCTCTAGATTTCTTCGAAGAAGAGTATCAGTGGGGTCGACAGATATGAAGCGGAGAGGATTGTATAGTTTAGCACGTAGACGCCTTGCTCTGCGAGTCCGATATATACCGGGCGAGAGGGTATTCCCTTCTTTGGCGATAGCTCAGCGGACGTTGTGAATATTGCATGAAGGTTAGCACGGGCTATCCGGTACCATTTTGAAGATTCCCTCTCTTTACGTAAAACAAAACCAGTCACTCCGAGATTGTTCCGCTATCAGACTAACAACAGTCTATTATCACGCCACCGTCACCATGACTTTCGCTTTTATTGTAGCGACTGTTGTTCTTACACAACAAAATCCCTTTAGTCTCTATCACTCTATCGTTGTTATCACTCTACTATCTCATTGTTTCCACTGTGCTATCACTCTGCTTTTACTCTGTTATCACCCAGCAAACATTGTTCTACCACTCTGCTAATACACGGATATTACTCTACTATCACTCTATTCTATCCCTTTGCTATCACTCTGCTATCAATCTGCTGTCCCCAATTTTAACTAATTCTGATTTCTAATGTCAGATTCAAGTGTCTTTGATTGTTGCCATCAAAATAGATATTAGTTTCCGCTTTCTGTTGATTAAAACTCTCGAAGGAATAACAATTTCATTTGCCAAATATTTATTCTTTATTTAAAAATTGTATTTTTCTTGGCTTTGGTTTTAATTATTTAATAACCTCCCACTTTTAATTCTAAATCACTAAATTGTTATGTTTAAGTTGTAAAGAAGTTGGTTTACTGGTCATAAAAGTTCATGCATCACCCACAACGTTGCATATTATTTTGCACTTACTTGCCAGTGTGAACATTTCGACCAGCAGCAAAAATGGTAGAGATTTTCGGTAGCGAATGTAGGTTTCGGTAGCTTTAAAGGATTTTGGCAACTTTTCTGCAGAGATTTCATTTTATGGTTTCAAGTTTATTGATTTCTTGTTTGTTTTTTTTTGCTTTTTCTCAGTTTTCTCTCGAATTTGTGGAACCACAACAAGGAAAACAACCAGTGGAAATTACTTAATAAACCAGCAACATAAACCACCACAAATACTAAAAAAAAGGCTGTTAAGGGGCACCAACAGGGAAAGTTGAGACAAGTAAAGAAAAGGCAAGGCAAGGCAAGGTAAGATAAGATAGGGTAAGGTAAGGAAACGGTAGGGTTTAATTATCAGTGGAATCTAGAGAAATCTGTCTATACTTTCCCCTTTCTATCTCGTCTTCTCATTCATTTGTCATACATATCTGTGTGTCCTTCGTTGCTTGTGTCTTGCATGAAATGCAGAAGGATCACCAAACACTTTGGAATGTAAATGCAAATTCCTGTGGAAAGATGCGAACGTATATGAGATTTATGGTTGTATTAATTAAATAATAATATCTAATAAGAATTCCATATCGTGTTGACACAATTTGGAAGTTAAAGATATAATTAAACTTCTAGTGGAGATATTTTTATGGAAAGAAAATGAGTTTCTGCTCTGAAACGCTTTTCTTGGTGATAAAAAGTAAATTAATTGAGAAAAAAAAGAGAAAAAAAATCAATTAAAATAGAAAATATGAAAAATAACAGGTTTTACTTACATTTTAGCATAGACTTAAAAAATATTTACATTTCTAAAATTCAAAATTCACTTCATCATTTTTCTACAGAATTAGCCTCACTTCGTTTGACCACATTTGACTTCATTTGACTTCATTTGACTTCATTTGACTTCATTTGACTTCATTTGACTTCATTTGACTTCATTTGACTTCATTTGACTTCAGTTGACTTCATTTGACTTCATTTGACTTCATTTGACTTCAGTTGACTTCATTTGACTTCATTTGACTTCATTTGACTTCATTTGACTTCATTTGACTTCATTTGACTTCATTTAACTTCATTTGACTTCATTTGACTTCATTTGACTTCATTTGACGTCATTTAACTTCATTTGACTTCATTTGACTTCATTTGACTTCATTTGACGTCATTTAACTTCATTTGACTTCATTTGACTTCATTTGACTTCATTTGACTTCATTTGACTTCATTTGACTTCATTTGTCTTCATTTGACTTCATTTGACTTCATTTGACTTCATTTGACTTCATTTGACTTCATTTGACTTCATTTGACTTCATTTGACTTCATTTGACTTCATTTGACTTCATTTGACTTCATTTGACTTCATTTGACTTCATTTGACTTCATTTGACTTCATTTGACTTCATTTGACTTCATTTGACTTCATTTGACTTCATTTGACTTCATTTGACTTCATTTGACTTCATTTGACTTCATTTGACTTCATTTGACTTCATTTGACTTCATTTGACTTCATTTGACTTCATTTGACTTCATTTGACTTCATTTGACTTCATTTGACTTCATTTGACTTCATTTGACTTCCTTTGACTTCATTTGACTTCATTTGACTTCATTTGACTTCATTTGACTTCATTTGACTTCATTTGACTTCATTTGACTTCATTTGACTTCATTTGACTTCATTTAACTTCATTTAACTTCATTTAACTTCATTTGATTCCTTTAACTTCATTTAACTTCATTTAACTTCATTTGACTTCATTTAACTTCATTTAACTTCCTTTGACTTCCTTTGACTTCATTTGACAAATCTGGTGTCAGATGGACTTCAATTAGTTCCAGAATTTGCAAAAACAACCACAGAAGCAATTACAGAAAAAACAGCAACAACGGCAACGAAAACTACATCAACAACAAAGTTATGAGAAGAAAACTAACTAGCCAAACTTAATGTTGAGTTAACCAACACACATTTAAACTGTGCGAAAGTGGAACTCATGCACTCAACTACATAGATATTTTGACCTGTGGACCGTCCACCGCAATCCAGGAGGATGAAAAATGATGGCATTCGGGCAGAACTTGCAACAGACTTCAATATGAATGACTTTGAAGTTTTTAGCCGTTCATTAATAAACGTGATGTAGAGAGGAAAAGAGAAGAATTTCTTCTCTCAAAGACGAAAAACCGCACAAAGTTTAATTTTTAGATTTATAACTGAGAATATTTATATTTGTGGCTTGTTTATTTTTTTTTTTTAAGAATTTAACTAACTTCTCAAGACAAGTTTTGAAGCACATGAAAGTTATAAACTCTTCTACTGGAAGAACTTGTTGAATACAAAAGATTCAAAGGTTTTTGAAATGAATTTGTCGAAGAAACGAAATCTTATCAAAAATTAAAGTAAAAAGCCAATTAAGTTTTAAAACTTTTGTGATAGTTTTCCATCACATTCGGGAAAAATATTCGATTTAAAGTTAGTTTAAGGTGATTCAAATTTTTTAAATAATTCAAACAATATTTAATATATATTAACTTGAAATCGGTTTAAATAAATTTGTTTAAAGAAATTTGTTTAAATAAATTGGTTTAAACAAAGTTTAAATATTTCTTAATTTAGTTTCAGTTTACAACAATAACAAGAGCTAAAACTCTCATCACTATAAAAAAACAACAAATGTCTCTTGCCTCCACCACATCGTTGGAAACAACAACAACGATTATGAAAGACAGAACCCTTCAATCAATACCAACAACAACAACAACAACAACGACGACGACAACATCCACTTGTAATCTACTGCAGTACAGCAGCATCATCTAAAAAGTATTCACGCATCTGGTTGATTGATTACTTGATGGATTGAACGATTAATAGACTGCGGTATGCGTTGTTGTTGACTTCAGTGCTTCAGGCTCTGAAGTGATGCAGTTTATGTTGTAGTTGTTGGCTGCTAGAGATGGTGGTGGTGTTGGCTGCTTTTAGTGTGGTGTAGTGTGGTGTAGTTTTTGTTGTTTCTTTTTAATCCTCTTTTCACCGGTGGCTCTGCTAATTTTTCTCTTGCTCTCGTAATGAGTTTTTATCAGGGTTGTACGAATATTAAACTGTGAGAATTCGAAGTTGCTGCTGCTGTTTAAGTTGTTGTTGTTGTTGTTGTTGTTGTTGTTGTTCTTACACTAAAATTAATTTCAAAAAGGTTTTACTATTTCCGAAATTTTCTTTCCACTTTAAAACTTCATTCAATTTAAGTGAACTTATTAATTTATAAGTTTCCAAGCACATCCAGTGTTGTCGTCTGAACTCGTGACATATGAAGAGATTTCACCGCGAAAAACGTTCATTGAATTTCATTTTACGGAATTCATATTTAATGCAGAAGTTTTTTGCTTTTCAATTTTTTTAAAACAGAGATTTTAATAACGAATACATAACTGAATGAAATCAGGAGTCGCCATGTCACGTATTTAATGTCAAATTACGAATACAAAAATCGTGCAGCGCCAATGGTGAAAAATTTTAAATTGAAAAACTCAGTAAAACAAAGAGTAACAAATTTTAAAAAGAAAAGAAAAGAAAAAACAGACAAAACTTATTTTAACCAGTGAATGAGATGCCGTGAATTTTTAACAATTTAACAGTGTCAATTGAAAGTTAGTAACTTTTTTGTAATATACAAAGTTGAGGAAAAGTTTCGCTCAAAAAACAGGAGAGTTCGACGCTCTTGAACACCCCTGATTATCGCGAAAATGTGGAAGGAGTGCGAGTAATGAGAAGATCAAGAAAAGGCAGGGAAAAATACTGAAATAATCAGCTTCCAACCAAAATAATTTAAAAACAGGCAGAATTGAAGACTAAAAAACAAAAAAGGAGTAGACGAAGTGTGAGTGAGAGAAGAGAGGAGAGAGTTAGACGGCCGCAAAGATAATCTAAAAAAACTTCCTTTTTAATAGTGGAAGTGGCACTCACAGAAATAAACGAAATAACGAAAGAAACCCCGTAAAGAAAGAGCGATAAACACACGCAGAGTGAAAGAAAAGATACGAATTAAAGTTTTAATTTCATTGCTGTCAGTGTTGCCAATGCGCGGCGAGATAAGCTTTGACAACACTGACAGATAGTGAAATTAAATAATTCCTATTCGATGAGAGAAATTCGATTCGGTTTTTCAGCTATTCTCAGCATGTCGAAGCCGAAAGATTGGTTACCACAAAAACTTCGACGAAATTAAGAGAAAATTTTGGAATCCCTTTATAAGCCACAGAAAACATTTCAAGAAATGGATGAAATCAGAAAACAAAGTAAAACAAACGCGTGGAAGAAAGATGTAAGAAATTTCTTAAAGGGAAATAATTTCGTTCTCTCAGTCTCCCTCTCCCTCTGTACCTCTCCTCCTCTTCGTGCTACCATCTTTTTCTCTCTCTTCCTCTCTCTCTATCTCCCTCTACGTCTCCCTCTGTCTTCATATCTTTTTTTTTATCTATTTTTCTTCTCTCTGTCTCCCCCCCTTCATTTTTCTTTCTCCCTCTCTCTCTCTCGCCCTCTCTCTCTCTTTCGCTTTCTCTCTTTCCCTCTCACCTTCATATCTCTTCTTTCCTTTCTCTCCGCTCCCGATCACTTCATTCCCTTCTCTTCTCTTTCATCCTCTTCCTCTCTCCACTTATTTCTTTCTTCGTCTATCTCTCTCTCTCTCTCTCTCATTTTCACTCTCTCTCTCACTCTCTCCTTTTCACTCTCTCTCTCTCTCTCTCTCTCTCTCTCTTTCACTCTCTCCTTTTCACTCTATCTCTCTCTCTCTCTGTCTCTCTCTTTCACTCTCTCTCTATGTCTCTCTTACTTTCTGCTCTTTTCGGCATTCACAAAATAATTCATTCTTTCTCACCCTTTCTCCCCCTTTCTCCGATGTCTCTCTCTCTCTCTCTCTCTCTCTCTCTCTCTCTCTCTCTCTCTCTGCCACGCTATCTCTCTCATCGATCTCTCTATCTATCAGGATTGAAGCCCAGCTAGATTCTTCAATAAAAGAGTTTTACGTTATTTTCCAACTTAACAACGATGCTACAATTTAATTCCACTGACCTGAAAAACCTTTGCAGACGATGTAAAAGTGAACAAGAAGAAGAGAGGAAAGAGAGACTCCATCAAGTAGGTTACACCCAACTCCCTCCCTCCACCCCCCTCTCCACACCCACCAAGTGCAGGTGTGAAAATTGGCAATAACTGAAATCCTAGAAGTGTTGCGAACCATTTCAGCGAAAGCGAAAACAATAAAATCGTGAGAACTCTGGAGAGGGAGAGGGGATAGGGAGAGGGAGAGCAAGAGAGAGGGAGAGAGGGAGAGGGAGAGGGAAAGCACAAAACTTTGCATTAAATAAGGGAAATGAAAACAAAAGACTTCTGCTTCCGGTTGTTGTGTGTAAGTTTTGCTGCTGCTGCTGCTTTAGTTTTTTTTTTTAAAAAAGGAGAAGAATAAACGCTTCTCAGCAAAAGCAAAACAATAAACAACAAGAAGAGCAACACTAAACAATGAAGGACACATAAATAATTTGCGTTTGGCGTTAACAGGTTTCGCAGCCACGACGCAGTGTGGCCAAGAATGTTTACAAAAAAAAAAAAAAAACCACAACAAAACTATGGAATCAAAGTGAGCGAAAATATTTGTGAGCTTTTTTTTATAATTTTCGCCCCTGTATTTGTGCGCCAGTGTAGCTCAAGTGCGAGGACGTGGGATTTGGCGCGCGGGTGAGCAATTTTGTTTTTACTACAGAGCAAACGGTACAAAATCGCTTAACTAAGACCGCGAGTACCGTTCGCCACTGCAGGAGGGAGTGAGGAAGAGATTGAGAGAGGATTTGAAACCCAAAGCAGAGCACGAAAACAAGCGCCAAATAAATAGCCAACGAAAGTGCGCGCCGGAAATACTTTCGGTTTGTTAAGTTAATCACGATAAAATTTGAATTTATTGCTCCTAAAAGTATGCAAGCGTTACAAACTGCGTTCCAAACTTCGTTAGCTGAGAGAGTCTCTTCTTCTTCTTCTTCTTCTACCTCTTCGACGCTCCTCTCTCTGTTGAAAATATTCGAATAGTTATGCGAAAATTTAATGCACTCGCTTTGTTGTATTTGGCTTGCAATGCAATAAATTTAAATATTGGCGCAAAAATATGGCGCAAACTTTTATTGTGCACGAAAAGTTCTCAAGAAGTGTTTTGTTCAATTTCGCGATGGTGCAGAAAAACGAAAGTTTTCACTTGTTTAGGGATTAAGGAGCAAATAAAAAACCAGAGATATTTAAGATTATAGAAAAGAATAGATTAAGCAAGGGGAAAAAAGAAATGCTGAAAATTAACTATAAAATTATAAATGGAATTAGAAGAGGTTATGAAGTCCAACCGCAGTTGAAAGAGTGAACAGAAGAGCAGGCAGCGGTTGAGAACTAATATTCAAAGACGGCAAGAAGTACTGGGAGAGAGAGAGAGACCAATAAACATTCTCGAGTACGACAGCTGTTGTGGAGCTGCCTCTTCATTGTTGTTGCCTTCGATTGCTGCCAGAGTTGCCAATGCAAAGCAATGTAATGCAGAAGTTTACATTCAGCCAGCATATTTTTTTAATATGCAGCAAGACTTTTTTTAAGATACTTGTTTTTGTAATGACAAGAAGAAGGCTTTTGCGCCATTGTTGTTATTGTTATTGTTGTAATTGCAGTAATGCAATTTCATTTAATTTGTCCTTGTTGTAAGTATAAAAAAAAGAAAAATTACAGCTTTCAGAATTTGGTAGCATTTGTTCGACGATGAAGAAGAAAGAAAATACAAAGGATAATTAGATGAATTAAAATTGATGATGATTAAAGAAAACATTTTTTGTTTGCTTTAAAAATAATAAATGAAAGAAGTGCTAACACAATAGAAAATTGAATTATCTGAAAGAAATATTTGTTCTCTTCTTTTTTTTTTTTTTTTTCTTTCAGCAAAATGTGAAATCATTCGATTTTTCACTTTATTTATTAATTTTGTAATATTTTCTTTTTACTTCTTTATGTTCTAAAAATTCTTTCGAAATACAAAACAAGCTAACATTTTTACAAAAAGATTTTTATAGCAACGAAAACACCCATCAACGCGATTGTCAGGGTAGACACGCTGGAAGACAGCGTACCGGCAGGATTACAAAGGTCACCGCTACATTCAAAGCAGTCCTTTCTGGTCAAATTAGTGTAGCTGGCATTCACGTTCAGGCCACACGGGTTGCTGTCACGGAAGATGCAACCCTTGTATGTCACATTCGCACCGATTTCTGTGGGGAAGATAAAAATTGAGTGCAAGCAAATGATTGAAAACTTATTTTTGAATAAGTTATTGAAAGTTATTTTCTATAACTCGTATAAAAATCATCACTTACTTTGTGTATATTCTTCACGCAAGCAATTGAAGTTATTCTTGATAAGACTCGGAACGTTCACGAAATAATGAGAAAGATATTGAACTGTTTGATTTGCATTTTTTACGTCGCAGGTAATCTTGGCGGGTGACTGACATGTTTGAGTTGAGTTGCAACTATAGCAGTTGAGAGAATCACCTGTGAAAAATGGGAAATAAATGTTTTTCTAGATTGCAGTCAATTGATTTTCAGAAATTGTTCAAGAAAGATATACAAATTCTATTGTTTTAATAGGAATTTTCTTTGTCTTTTGACTTGTCTTTTGAAAAAAAGAGTTATTAGAATTGTGAAATATAAATTATTGAATACGTATAGCTAATAAATTTCTCATATATATTTCACAACAATTCAATTCTAAGTATTCTTGTCTTCGCAATTTCTTAAAACCAAAACTTTAACGTAAAACAGATTTTGAAAATGTCATGAAAAAAGTTTACAGAGGCTTTTATTTTGTTGAGTTGGCATTTCTAACTATATCATCATCTTTCTAGTTGTTGTCTGCGGAACATAAAATGGTTGCTGTTTTCGCTTTTATACTTAGTGAAGACTTTAGTATTTTTTTGAATTAAAAGAAAACCGAATATATTAAAGTTTCGGAAGAAAAATTAGCAGCAGGCTGTAATATGTCTCAAAAATTTCTTTTCAAATTTCGCTAACAATTTCATTATCTTAAATCATTTCATCTCCAACTTTTCACTTTTTCCATTTTTAAGATAAGAAGACTTCGTAATATTAAAATTTCTATTTAGGTTTTAAATTAAAATTTCTATTAAATATTAAATATTAAAATTCTATTGAATACTAATTCTATTAAATATTAAAATTTCTATTTCTATTTAGTAATATTAAAATTTCTATTTAGGCCATTTCGGTCTATTAAGCTCAATATCATCTGAGTATAAGAAATTTAAGCAAATTATACAAGAACTTCGAATTATTGAATGGTATTCGAATGATCCAAAAATCACGAGACGGAAAATTTTTGCTATAGCATTCTTTTCATTTTTCGTTATTGTGAAACCCGAATAAAATTCGTACCACTTCCAACAACTCACCTTGTTCTACATATAGAAAGAGAATTGTGATTGCAGCAATTATCACTTTTAAATACATTATTTTTTTAATTTTTAATATGATTTAAAATGTTTAGCAATTTTTCACGTTCTCGTCACACAAACGATTTCAATTCTGCCCTCCAGGCTGACTCACACTGCTTTTTATATGACACACTTGCTTCCTTTTAAGTGAAATCTTATCAGAATATCGAATTTTTAGCTCTGCGAACGTTCTACGGCAGTTCGCATATGTTGCCACACGGATAGCTTTTCATTTATAGAAGAACACATAATAATTCTTGTAAATATAAATTAATTCATATTGAATATAATCATGAAATATTTTATTTCATAAGTTGGTAAATAAAATTATTGATATTTCAGAAACTTTTCTTGTTGATGATTCGCAAGATCGATAATTCTGGAAGGATCGGGATTTAGATTTCGGATTATCCCGATCTCGACTATCGTTTCGTCTAAAGAAAACTTTTCAATTTCGTTTTTTCTCGATTTCGACCTTGACCGAAAAGGTTTAAACTTGATCTCGACTTCCTCACTCTCGACATCAGTTAAGAAACTCGATTAACATCTCGATTGAGAACTACCGTCTCGATTTTGATTATTATATAGACTGAATAAAAATCTCAATCATCGTCTCGAGCAGAAAAGGCTATCAAAACCTTTAACGCTCATCTCGATTTTAATCAGGAAAAACAAAAGTAAATACGAGCGAAAACGAGTGTAAATAAATGTGAAAACACAGCAATATTTTCCATTTAAATACGTTTGCCGACTGTAGCGCGATTGTAATAAAACGTTAAGCGAATCTTATCTTATTATAACCATTCTTCCATTTTCGCTCGATTTACTATCTCTGCGAAATGATGCGCACGCTCGAAAATATCAACCATGAGTCACAATCGTTCAATGAAACTTTCAATTAATTTCACTGATTATCTTTTAGTTTTGTGTGGACACTTCATAATTGATTACATAATGTTTTGCCAAAACTTTTTCACCTGTTAAATAAGCTTTTGTTGCCAACTGTAGGTAATGGAAAATTTCCTTTCATAACTCTACAAATTTTCAGAAAATTAAATTAAAAAAATTGATGAATTTCTACATTTTTAAATTATTCTATTCTAGAAATTATTTTAAGGTAATTGAAAAATAAAGAAAATTCATAACTTCTATCTAATATTAAAATTTTTGCTGCGTTTCGAAAAACTTTCACGAGTAATTGAAATTTTTTATACATTACAAAATTACTTTTTCCATTTTCAATTTCTAATTCTAAAACATGTGAATTCTTTTTCTTTGTAAAAACAACAGAAAGTCACAACAACTAAAGCACGTGATTCCATTTAATTTTTTCTCGTTCGCGCAAGTCCTTCAACGACTTTTCAAAATATAATACTTCAAATCTGAGTCCCCCCCACCCCCACCCCCAACCACCCCTCGACGGGACGGCATCGAATTGTAGCGAGAATTTCATCCGTTGTGGATGGAGCTGCTGATGCAACTGAAGTGTAACCAAAACCTCGCATTAAGCGCTGAGAAGGGAGCGACGGCGGCGAGCGCGGCGGCGGCGGCGAGCGCGCATCAAGCGAATATTATGGAAATAATATTCTTGTCAGGATTAAAAAGGAAACGTGACTGGAAAATTAAGTCAATAACGGTGGATATCTGCAGCCAGCTAGCTAGTTGGCTGCTGCTGCTGCCTCCGTTTCGGTTTGGCCACCGAGTCGAGCTTCTCTCGAAGGATGTGTAAACACGTGTATATGTGTGTGTGTGTGTTTGTAACTGTATACGTGTGAATACCAGCATATGTGTGTACCAATTTATCAAAGGCGTACACTGGATTTTTTTCCCCACAGGTCGACAAAATTTTCAAATAACAAATAATCGTCACAAACGAAAATATTTATTTTTAATATATTATTGAAAATAATAAAAAACGAAAATCCAAGAGGGGAGGAATTTGTCCCCCACCCGTTACCCCCACCCTCCTCGACTACACAACGCAGTCGTTTTTATATTTTGTGATGTCGCTGTGACTTTGCTGCATTTTGTTTGTTTCAATTTCACTTCCTTCCTGGTTTACCACTCCCCCCTCATGACTCCCCCCTCATGACTCCCCCCCCCCCCCCCCCCCAAAAAACAACAAGCTAACAGCTAACTGATCCTTATTGCCAAAAGCTAACGTGAAATGCATGTGTTACTCGTGTTTTATTACTCGTGTATCCGACTGCGGTCGAGTTGTCAGTTATCGCTTCTGCTTGGCTTTTATTTTAACTGAGGACAACGACGATGACGGTAATTATGCTGACTTTGTGACTGATTTGTGACTCTAAAGGTTCGAGTGCTTCGGATTGTTAAATAGTATGAATAACCTTACAAAAAAACGCAAAAATTCCACGAAATTAAGAAATATATACCAGGATTATTTTAACACTGTAAATGATTTTATATAATTTTGACCAACCATGTGTTCCGCAGTCTCCAATTTTAATAAATTTGCTATATATTATTAATATTAAATAGTAGACCTATTTTCGATTATTGGCGCTCATGAGAGAGTCTTTTGTTCGAAATTTCTCTTCATCCCAGCTAAAACTCTCGCTGAATGCGCGGAATGCTGAGTGTGAAATGTGCTGAATGTCGTGTGCGGAATGTTGAATAGCATCTCCGTCAACTAAATTTAATACTCACCCAATAAAATTGTTGTTGCTCTTCACTCACCTTAATACTTTTCGCTCCTGAAATTTAATACATTCATCATTGTTGCCTTTTTTTACCCGATTACTATACAATATTTGACATTTTTGAGTTTTTGTGTTGTCATGTAATGGTATTAAAATACAAAATTCTTGACATGAAATGTTTTCGAACACAATGAAGAGGGGTGATGAAGAGGGAAATTACAATATTCAGGATGAGTGAAATGAA
Organism: Sicus ferrugineus; assembly: GCA_922984085.1. Taxonomy (NCBI): domain Eukaryota; kingdom Metazoa; phylum Arthropoda; class Insecta; order Diptera; family Conopidae; genus Sicus; species Sicus ferrugineus. The sequence goes on along the minus strand of OV277349.1, from coordinate 7,737,795 downwards.
ATGGGATGAATGAATTTTCACTATTAAGGACGTGTTTTGTATAAATTAAGGTGATATAGTAAAAATACTGGATATCGTTAAACAAGAGAAATGAGAATATTTTTATATTTTTCCTGAGAATCAAGTTTTCACATTTTTAGACAATAAATGTAATTTTTTTTTAATTTTTAACGATATATTTTAATTTCTAGTATTTATTACTTGCACTCCGGATTTACTTTAATTACAATATTAATAATATGAGTACTTCATATTATAATTTCATATAATCTTAATCAGGACAAGAATTTTATAAAGTGATATTTCAATAATGATGACTATGATGAATATATCAAAAAATCTCATAAAAAAGCGCATTTAAACGTACAAGAGAGTGCAAACAAGTTTATTCACAATGTGTGCTAAAGATTTAATAATGTTGGTTGCATTTCAATTTCAACATTGTGAATAACTCACTTGCAATTGTGAATTATTCTTACTGGTTTGTGTTCTCCCTAAAGACTTTGGCTGTAGCAGAGAGTTTTTTTATAGAGAGTATTCAAGAAATACAAATTTTGGAATAAGGCTTTTGTTACATTGTTTTGGCAAAGCGCCTGCTGCGAAGCCTATCTGCATTTTAACAGAGCTTCACTAAACTCCACCATTTGTAGAAAGATTAAAATATTAAAATATTTTGATTAGAATATTTACTGGCTCCCCATCACACGAATTGCTAGCACAAAGTACACGATAATTTGTTCCGAGACTATCGAGTGTGGAAATTCTTTATAACTTCCTGTACTCTCTATATATAAATCTCTCTGATTGTAGTTATGGTATTAACACTGAATTATATTTTTAAAATTGTGAATTAATCTTGCTAGTTTCTGTTCACAGGCGTACTACGTTCTTATCAAAATCCCCAAATTAATTTACCTAATAGTAAAATAAAGTTGAACTTTCAATTATTTATTACCTTGACTCTCGTAAAAGTAAAGAAAAGAAGACAAATTGAGTTCCATCTACTCTCTATTCACAAAAAAAAATTCTAAAATTTAAAACCAATGAAAATTCCCTATAATGAATTTAAAAAGTTGGCATCTCACTTTGTAAATATTTTTGTTTTTCAAGCAGGATGAATTATCTTCACTAATTTCCCATAATTAACTAAATTTAAGTGGTAAAAACATTTTTCTGGCGAGCAGAGGACTTGATATTTCTTCAAGATGATTATGAGGTAAACGTCAAAATATTTAGTTTCTCATGCTTACGTCACATCTTTGACGATTCGAAAGAATTTCATCTCAACTTCTTAAAATTTTCGTCACCTCAACAACGACGCTATCCTCGATCAATGATCTACAATGTGGTTCAAAATATATGAACGCTTGTCTTGCTGCATCTCTCCGCTGGATTCTATGGCGTCACGTCAGCAGCGGAATTAACAACCCCAAGCGCACGCATAATTCCGCTGACCGCAATTCGTTGCCCATCGCTGAAGCCCTGAGCAACCAAGTAGATCACCAGCAAAAAATGCAGCTGCTAGAGATCGCGTCCGGCACGGGGCAGCATCTCGGTTTTTTTGCGCCCCGCTTTCCCAACATCACATTCCAGCCTACCGAATACGATCTCATCAACTTCCCCAGCATACGAGCGTACGCTGCCGACTGTCCGACGAAAAATATACGCGAACCACTTCACGTCGACGTCTGCATCGATTACTCGCAGTGGGAACCATCGACGAGCTTTCAGCCCGAGTCGTATGACTACATGTTCAACTGCAACATGATGCATATCTCGGCGTGGGCCTGCTCTGAAGGACTCTTTCGTGCTGCCGCCAAGCTACTGAAGCCGGGTGGTTTGCTCTTCACTTATGGACCGTACGCGATGAATGGCGTTCTAACGCCCGAGAGTAACGTTCAGTTCGATCAATCCTTACGGGCACGAAATCCGGAGTGGGGCGTGCGTGATATCGCTGACCTGAAGCGTGTAGCCGCAGAGAACGGAATACAACTGAAACAGACGCTCAATATGCCATCGAATAATAAGTTGCTGACTTGGATCAAGGGATCAGTTCACTGCTCGCCCAGGAAATCCAAATTGCTTTAAAGTGCAATGGAAAATGTTTATATAACTGGGAGCCAGGACTGTAAAGTTTAGTTATAAGTACAAAACCAGTTCCAATATCAAGTATTGATCATTTGATATCATATTTGCTATGATATTTGTAAGTAGATGCTTAGTATTTACCATAATGGGGTTTGGTATTTATGCAAATACTAAGCATTAGTATTTGTACTTAAATCTTGAATTACTTAAAAAGTAATTATGAAGTATTCCAATACTTGAAATAAGTACTTTACAGCTCTGGTTGCAGCAAATATTACTTTATATATTTAAAATCCTTTGTGAATTTATTTAAAAATAAGATTTAATTTTTTATTCCGTACGAAACTAATTCATGATATAAGTATACAATCTGAAATAATCATACAATTAAGATATAATAAATAACGATTATTGTGAAATTGCAGCTGAGCTGCGAAAATATTGATTATGTTTGCAGTTCATCGGCAGATATGAAGTTGATGTAAATGAAAAAAAAATCCAAAATTTTTAATTCATTTATTTCTGATAACAATTAGAAGATAACGAATAACACCATAATAATTAATTCTTACCACACAACTGAGATCGATTAAAAGCGGGATGCAAGCATTAATAGAAAATAGAGTGGATAGAACAGGAATAAAAAGGACAACAAATAGGATTCAGTAGAAAGTGAAAAATTTCGTCTATTCCGCAGTTGATTGCTAACTAGTTTTGTTGATTGCCAAGTATCGCAGTTTTCCATAATTAAGTTATTCGACATTGATATAACTTTGTTTAAAGGAAAAAACTAAATAAATAAACAGAGATAAGTTAATAACTGGAGTGCAGAACCTTAAGATTCTATCTAGCACTTGTGACATGTGAAAAACTTCATTTTGAAGCGAATCTTAAAAGTCGGTTGTATCAAGTACCGTTCTAAAATGACCCATATTATTATACGATAATAAAGCACCGCTCTTAAAATCCAGTACAGAGCACTCCAAACGTTTAAATCTGAAACTATAAAAGCTTCTTGCCAATTCTAATCTTTATTCAGTTTGTGAGAAACTCTTCAAAATGTCTAAACCTGCTGCTACACTCTCTTATTACTTTCTGTGGGTGGTTGTTATATCTATCAGCGCTGGTGTGAGGTCTTCATTCGTCAAACCGAGAAAACCCTTCTTAGATGGTCGTATAGTGGGTGGTAATGCGGTCGAAATCGAAGACGTACCTTATCAGGTGTCACTGCAGCATAGCTACCATTTCTGTGGCGGCTCCTTAATAGCCAAACATGTAGTTTTAACGGCAGCGCACTGCACTGTGGGTACCAGCATATCCAGTGTGAAGATACGTATTGGATCTGCCCTCTCCGCTAAAGGTGGCGTTTTGGTCAAAATCAAAGCGGTACATCGTCATTTGCAGTACAATCCCACGACTATTGATTATGATTTCGCTATATTAACACTGGAAGAATACAACGATGATGAAATCATAAGTGGCACAGTTGATTTGCCAGCTATCGACGAGGACATAGCTGACGGGACACCATTAATTGTCTCCGGTTGGGGTTACACACAGAATCCGCTGGAATCCAGAGCCTCATTGCGAGCTGTAACTGTACCCAAGTTCAACCAGGAGAAATGCAATGAAACTTACGATAGTTTCGGTGGTATTAGTGACCGGATGATTTGTGCTGGCCTGATTGAAGGTGGCAAGGATGCCTGTCAGGGGGACTCAGGAGGTCCGTTGGTTAAGGATGGCACGCTAATCGGCGTAGTCTCTTGGGGACTTGGTTGTGCTAATCCTAATTACCCGGGTGTCTACTCCCGTGTTTCCTCGGTACGTGAATGGATCAGAGAGAAGAGTGGAGTTTAAAAGAAATCAATTAAAACTTTCGATTCGAGGACTAGATTTTATCAACACAAATTTTAATGAATGGAAAACGAGAACTATTAACTACTGCTTTTTTTAAATATATAATCTACGTATAATTGCTTCTTTTTATCACTAGCAATTTAAAGGGATATTTATGTGTTTAAAAAATTACCCGCTTTTTTTTCAATAAAGCGGCAACACTTGTATTGTATTTTACTTCCGGGCGCTCGATAATGTAAATGGCAACACTGTAAAAGACTTGTAATTTCGAAATTACAACTATTGTTGCCAAAGGAAATTTACGCAAATGGAATGAAAATTTATTAAGAAATCTCACAGCTGATAAAATGTTTCAATAAGTCGAACGAAACTAATTTAATGTCATTTGACAATAATGAGTTGTGCTCATTCTTAATATTACAATCTGATACCTTGTGTTTACCTGGTGCATTCACCTTAACCCTTCCGTCAACAATACTTTTTTCACCCTTCCATCAACAGAAAGGATCTGGCTGACCCTCTTATAATCCTTAGGCAGTAATGATGAAAATCGAATATTGAAAACGCTTTATAAGTATAAAAAAGCATAAATATGTACAATATTCTTTATTTTGTATACATTTCAGAATTATTTTTATTTTTTATATAATATATTATATAATATATAATAAAACATAACATATAAAGAATAAACATAATATTTAGAAAAACACAAGTAAAAAACTGATTTTTGAAACACATGACAGGTAAGAAATATTTGGTACTGGTCAGAGTCCTTTCGTTGATATTACGTATACAGGTATTTTTAGTAATATCCTCCTGAACTCTGGAAAAATATTTTTTAATAATTTTTTCTGTAATATCGTAGAAAACATTCAGGTTGAGGAATTCCTGAAAAATTCAGGCATATACTGCAATTATATATTGAGAAAACACCATTCAAAGTCGGAATGAGTTTTTTTTTCAATATATAATTATAATTGAAGGGATATAACTATAGTTGAAGGAAAGGGTTAAACTTACATTGAAGTACCAGTTGAAAGATAACAGAATTCAACAAGTATTGCGCATGTGCTGAAAATTCGAACGTCGTAGTTTATTTAGGTATAAATTTCCCTCCGTCGTAGTTTATTTAGATATAAATTTCCTTCAACCCTTGAGCCTTAATTATTAAATTTATCTTTGACGGACGGAAATGTCAAAGCCTATTTCTCGCTTATGAGATTTTGTGTATACTTTTATAGAACTTCCGTAGGCAAAAAATTTTCCTTGCATTTTAATATTTTCTCAGAGCGCGAATGACAACTAAGATGTCGTTGCCAACTCCATTTCCCAAACATCGGGATTGCTAACCGCCAGCTTCTACAATTATTTTTTGGAAATTATAAGAATTTTTATGCAGTTCAAGAATTTATGGCGAATAAACAATTCCAAGTAAAACTCTTCGGTTCATTTGTAGAAAACTAAACTTAAATGTATTTTTATTTTAAATTATTACCTAAAATAATGTCTTGAAAATAGTTTTTACATTTATTTGGAAATATAATCTGTAACTTTGGCTTACGAATCACAAACTCTAAACCAAAATTCTATAAATCCACAAAAGGTGATGAGAGTGTAATTTTTTAATCCTTATTCAATTACTGAAATAAAAAAAATTTTATGCTGTTTGTCAAAAGGTTTTTAAGTTTGGTTTTCTATAAATGAACCGGACAGTGGAATTATTACTTTGTACTCATTTGATTATAGAGTTGTACAGAGATATTTTTAACTAAACTTTAAAATTTCTTGACAAGTATAATTTGCCTTCTTTAATTAGAAATTATATTTGCAAGTTTTGTATTTTTGAAACAATAAATGCATTATGAAAATTTTAAAATGTAAGTGCAAGTTCTTGTAATGAAAAATATAAAAATCTTTGTTCATCTATGGAAGCGCAAACAAGTTTTTACGTAATGTGGCATCGCTATATTTTGTAAAAATCATTTCGCAAAAGGAATGGAAAACTTCATCATGGACGAGGAATAAAGAAAATGTAGAGAATTTATTTGCAATCCAATACTCCGATTCCGAATCGATGCAAAAATTTGACGTAGATACACCCGTTGTCACATGAATTTAAAAACGCCCGTACTCAAATTGAGCTTCTCATGAAAGTAACATTTCAAACAGCTGTTTTTTGTTTTCTTTCGTATTTACTTCCCCCTGCCGCAACAAATGTTTAGTTATCTGATAGGAGCGACTAAAACTTTTAGTAATTATAGTAGACCATTATGCTTGCGGGGTTATGTTTAGCAACAGTTTTCGCTCATTTCTCTTATTTGGTTCATTTGCAATGACAGGAAGAGTTTCACATACTAAATGTATACCTGGAAACACGGGCAGAAATTGCTAATTTCCCACAGTCTGCTGTGAGAGCAAAGTTTTAACTAAAAAAAGAGAGTATTTTCTCTTTACTTAGTGAACTAAAAACCGACAAAATAGTTTACAATCTTCATCAACTATTGCGAATAGTTCAAGTGAAATAGTTCGTTAAGTTCCTGCGCAACATGTAAGGATTCTTCAGGATGCAGCGCGATATTGCGAGTACCGGGACAAAAGACCAAAATGTCACTCTTCAGCAATAAAGCAGAATAAAGAAAACGGTGGTGATTTTTTAAACAAGATTTCAACAACATGAACAATTTTACTTTTCTGTCGCGTTACTATTTGCGTAAATCGTAAAGAATTGTATTTGTAAAGCCAGGATCAGGCCAGATCCAAAACATAACATATACCGTTAATATGAAAGCTTGTTTTGAATGGAACTTGTTACCACCATCGATCCTCTTAAGGACCTTTTTCAAAATTTAGGTACACAGCGTTGTACGTACCAACAAATGCTGGGTTGCCAATATTATAGAAAAATACCATTTATCTTATGTAGTGCAAGATGAGAAAAAGGGTTCCAAATGGAAATTTTAATTTTACGTAAGACCTTTCGTTATCAAGAGCCTTTCATTGTAATTTACAAAAAACTTTTCGTGGGATTGCCTGTGTTCTCTTTTGTAGATTTAAGTTATAACCCTTAAAATTAAAGATATCTTGTGGGAATAGGGTTGGCAACTTGGTAAAAATATATTTCGAATTCGAAACGACCTCATCAAAAATCAACAGAGTTGTTGTTCTCGGTATTTGTTCTAATTGAGAGCAGTTTGGTAAATAATACTATTAGTCTGAATAGTTAAAACTGTGTTAAAAATTAGAAAATTACTTTTATATTTCGTTTTTGGAGCTAAAAGAGATAAAAGAGTACAGTTCTACTTTCTAACGAAATTGCTTTGCTTTCTTTATATCTTTTATTACTTTGAAACTTTACATCGTAACTTAAACTTTTGCGTTTCACCGTGGATTGGCAATGTTTAGTTGACACGACTTTCAAATCATCACTTATTACTTACGCGATAATTAATGGTTTCAATGGGATTAATGGCTTTAATGGGATTTTGTAAAACGAAATGCAACGAAACTTAACAATCAGTAAGCGTATAATACTAATAATTATTTTCTAAGTCTTGTAGCTGTAATTTTGCAGGAGTGAAATTTTCAAATTGTAGAAACTAAGAAAATGGCATTTTAAATTAGTACTTTTTATTTTCGAAATTCGTTTTAATTAAGACGACTGCAACCCTGGCTCCCTCATCGTGAAAAAGGATTCACAACTTCACATGCTGAGGCAGCGAAGAAGTAGAGAAAAGTTGTGGTTTAAATTTCTAGAAATAGCAGTGATTAACAAAAATATTGCATTGTAAAGTGAAAAGACGTCTCGAGACATTTTATAAACTTTGAAGTGATTATTTCTTGTCAAGAGGGGAAACTATTGAAGTTAATGCCGAAGACGACGTCTATTTGTTGCAGACGATTACTACAAGGACGCAGGCGAAAAAGAAAAACTTTATAAATTTAACAAATTAAAATCGATTGACCAGAGAAACGTTTGAAAAAGTTACAGAAACTGGTTTGAAGCAGTGTGGTTTTGGAAAGGACAGAGGTGTCGAATTGTACTAAAGATGCAGTGGCAGCGAAGTAATTGTACTTGACAAAACGTTAACGTAGGCAGAGGAAAGGGTGGAATTCATAAGTGCGTTTTCAATGCTGACTTTAAGCTTGAAATTAATGAAAAACATTGAAATGATGAAAATTCAAGCAATTATAAAAGAGTTTTGCACAAATTGCTGAAAACGTGTATGCAGAACGTTTAACGTCGACAAAAGTAAACGCGTAGCGGACACACACACAGCTGTAGGGAACGTGCGCGCAGCAAGAGCAGCGCCGCCGGCGCATGAACACAGTCAAGCAGAGCAAATCGCAGAGTACGTACGTGATCTGCGCGCAGAGGAAAAAAGTTGGACAAAGGTTCGTCATACACCCGACATTCAAAATTGGCAGAAAAGTTTGTCAAATTAACTATTGGCAAAGTAGAATTTATAAGAGTTGATGGCTCTACCAGTGAAAGGAGTTGAAAAACAAGTAAATATGAAACCCGCTACGCTGCTGCCCCCTGCTTGGTGGATTTAATACATTTGCAGAAAAGCATACAAACCCAACTTTACCCGAAGTTCGTAAAACGACGGACTATTTAAAAAAGTTGTAAAAATTAAACATCAAATTGCACAAATAGTGGAATAAATGTAAGTAATTAGCTGCTGCAGTGAAGTTTAAAGAATTTGTCTGCTATCTGCAGGGATTGTATGCAAGTGACCGAACATGTGTGCGTACGTGAGTGTGCAATGGCGATGTATGAAAATGGGGAAAATTATATAAAACTGATTTCTCGGTGCCTGCATAGACAAAAGCTATGAAGGACAGACGTTTGAAGTTGGTCTATAGTATAGAAATGGCTGTTTCGTAGTAAGAAAACTGGAGTTGAATTTTATAAAATTAATTGGAATAATAGACAGAATTTGAACCATTTTCAGAAAGCTTCAAAGGGTTACCAACCCGATCTATTCAAAGTTTTTTATACAGGTTTGACACGGCCATCACTCAAGCCACTAATCGATATTTTTCTCTATTGTAATTAATCAGTTCTTTTATAATTTTTGTGTATTGAAAAGGTTACTGGTAATTTTAATTATTAATTGGTGAAATTCATTAACAGAGAAATATAGTTTTTGTCGGTTTTTTCATATAGCTTTATTGTGTACTGTACTGGTCAGATTTTGGAAGAAGAAAGTGATTTTGTTTTTAATTGTATTTATATACAAATTTTTATTAAAGTGGCTTTATAGATATTATTGCTCTGTGTCTGTCTGTCTGGCAGCTTGGCACTTCCCTCCACCTCCTTCACCAGCTTTTGGTAGTATTGTCTTGTCGTCGCTCTTTCCGTTGGGTTCCATTTCACAATATGGCTTCGCTTCACGTTATACACATAAAATTTCTGCTTCTGCAGTAATTTTAAATGGAAGCTCCATGTTCATAAGAAATTATTATTTAATCTTTTCAAACAAACAAAAGCAACAAATTAATTTCGCAAGCATTATTAGATAATTATACAAAAATTATATTAGTTAAATAGTCAACAAGGGTAAAGAAAGTGAATTTCATGTGTAAAACAAATACAGAGTGAGTAATTACAAAAAATATGTGAAATTACGTTAATGAATTGCAAAACAATTATATAGTGAAACAAAATATTATTAAAAAAAATATTAAAAATGTTTCGTTTTGGTTTTAATAATCAAGGGGAAAAGATTGTGATTTCATTCTCAAATTATTGACGGGAGAATTTAAGAACTTTTAATAATACAGTGGCAAAAGTAACGATAAAGAATTTCCAATAAAAGAATATGTTACTACTCAATTTATAAGAGAAACAACATTTTTTAAAGTGTACAATGTGTTTTACAACTCAGCTGCAACCCGATAATGTTCGTATAAAATAATACATTTATCCAGAAGTGTATTACGTCATTAAATATTCCACCTCAAAAACAGTTGTCGACTTGTTTCTACCTTCCATCCTTTATAAATATTTAAAAAAACTACTCCCCGATTTCAGCATTGCTAATATTGCTAACTTATTTCAAATATTCCAAAAAAAAATCGTATTCGAAAATACAGTGAATTTCGAAAAAATGGCGTCCTTAGAACAATTTCGGTAAAGTCGTGTGTGTGCAAAGATACTGTTTTAATTACTATAATTATTGCCCTCACTGATTTCTATTTAGTTTTGTGTATTACATACGAGTTAGTTTTGTGTATTACATATTAGATTAAACCGAATCCCGATGAGTCCTTAATTTTAACACATGTGATGTGAATGGATTTCGGAGGAATCTACAGGAAATTGTGTAAGCATTCATAAAATATACCTGCAAAAATACACCGGGAGTATAATAGCTCTATGTAACCACACAATTATCAAGGATTTAACATTTATGTATAATTGAAAATTATACGTGAACGCATAGAAACCTATTTTTCGGTCAAGAAAAAAGTTCTGACGACTACCTGGCTTGGTGGCTAGCTCAGCTTGAACTTGATAATCCCTTCAAATAACCAACTAAAGCAGAATCCTATTATTACATATAGAATCAGCATATTTTGATAAAATCTTCGCGGAAGAATTATATTAAACGCTACAGAAATTTAGGTTGAGATTTTATTAGTATCGGGCTGTATAAATGAGAATATGTTTCTTCTTAGTGCAGTGAGAATATATCTTCTTAGTGTATTTTCAGAATGGCAAGTATGATTTTGTTGCGGTTTTCAGGATTTGTTTGAACATTAGAACTTAGGAAACTCTGCCTTGCCATAGTAGAGTTCAGGGAGCTCAGTAAAAGGTGCCAGTTGCAAAAAATGTGGCTCGAGAAGAGTTTGTGGGGAAAAATGGTAGGCAACTTAGAGGTCAGAATTAGTACTCCTTTCTTTTGGTTTAGTTCTTTTATTTGCAAGAAAATCCGATTTGATTATACTTTAACAGTTTTAAACATTTACTAATTGTAGTGAATGTAATTTTGTATATTTTAATAATTTGTTTCTTTTTGTTTTAATTTTACTATTGCAGCATTAGGCCCTGATGTTGTTGCCTCTTCTGTTATTCTATTACTCTTGTCAATTCGTTGTTACGCTCCGTAGTTACGGATACATACATGGATATTCTGTTCCACTTTTTTCTATTTAATTTTCTTGCCTCCACCAGCAAGCTGTTGGGCTTTATGTCGCCACCACCACCACCATCCATAGAAGTGTAAACTTTATTTGTTCAACCCCATTCCACATGTTCGCAGTGGATTCAACCCCCTTCATAACTGGGTTCAACCCCTCGCCATAGTTACCCACAAACAGATTCCCCACAAAGAACTCCGTTTTTCTCCAAAAACAATTCTAAAGTAAAATATCGACTCTAATAATGTAGATTTCTAAAATAAAAAAAAGAATCATACAGTCTTTAGAAATAAATAAAATATCCGATTGCATATTTTTTAATTTTATATTAAAATATCAACGCAGTATACTTTATCACATAGCATTTATATTTCCTTACAATAAATTTTAAGCTGTGATTTCAACTTGTTTTTAAATATTTTCTACAAAAAATTCCGCTATCACTAGAACTTCCAACAAAAATTCCCACACAGTTAAACTAAGGATCCGCACAAAAACCAAAAACTCCTTTCTGCAACTAACTGACTCTTCAATTAATGAAGAGCCACTTCATTAATTAGAACCATAAACATAAAGCATGAAAGAAAAAGAATTATTAAGTCAACCAATCAAAAGTTTTGCTATCATCCTTTACGTTTTTATTTTTTATTTCACTTTATTCAAATATATCTCACTAGATTACCTCACACAAAGAGAAAATGAAGTTTTTACGTCAACAGCATAAAGAGCAAAATCACCAAAACCAAGCAAGAGAAATAGCAACTCAATAGTGTGACGATATTATTGGCACCATCATCGCGAGCCGGGTCCACTTTCCACCCTTGTGCACATGTTACTGCAGCTCCTTGAGGCTCAGATACTTCAACTGGCCGCCGCTTGCAGGGCCCAAGAATCGTCATAATTTCATTCGTTCAACTGACTAGTATACCGATCGATCCAACCACCAACAATAGCAACAACGACAGCAGCGCAACCTTAAATAATCAAAATTTTTGTTGTGAATTCAATTTCGTGCGTCAGGTCGCTGTGTTTTCTTTCTCCACACTCGGTTTAGACGTGCGAGATTCGCTGCAATACAGCATCAAAAGATACAGTTTATAAAAAGTGGATTTACTAGGCATCGCGCGTAGAGTACGATGTACATATCTATCTGCAAGAACCAACGTGATGTTGCCACATTATATCCACCTCAGCTCCGTCTCTCACTCTCTCTCACATAAAAGAGATTCCAAATCTCAAATAAAAAAATTTTATAATTATTTATTTTTAGATTATTTACAAATACCAGAATGTAATCTAAAATGTCAAAATAACTGACGAAACTTAAACCAATTTTCGATTATTATTAAGGTAATCAAAATAACGAAAAGAAAAATTAATTTACTTTGAATTGTTTTCAAGTGATCAAAAAGTAATTTTTTTTTATTCCAATCTTTATTCAATATTATTTTTTGAAAATCGATGTAAAATAATTGGGAAGTTTTGTTTTATATCAGTAAAAATGTTTAAAAAACTTTGTACTTTTAATTTCGATTTATTTTTTACTTCTTATTTTTGATTTCGAAAAACAATCTGGCATTTCTGCTTCCAAACCAAAACCGTATAAAGTTCGAATTCAACTAAAACGCGCCGAACAGTACTCATCATCCAACCGTCGAGCGAACATCGAACCCAGTTCGCGATATGATTCGGATGGACTCTACACTCCCTACTCAGTATGTGGAACATACAGCAACGAAATGATCTCTTTAGTCGTTTTTATTTTTATTTGTCTTTTTTTGTTTTCTGTGGTTTTGCCATAACAATATGGCTGCGTTTTAGCTCCACGTCTGAAAATTTCATAGTTAATAGTGGAGTTTAATTCTCTAAAGGTGTGTGATTTCATTTAATAAAGGAATGTATTTTTGTAAAATTATAAAGTTGTGCTGCAAGTGGATATTGTTATTGCTAAAATCGAATATGAAATGCCTATTTATTGTGTGAAGCGATTGGTAAAGAGGTCATTTTTCAGTCTGCCCATTTTCGTGTTACGCATCTAATATTGAATGCGTTACTATGAAGTAGATTTGTTCCTCCCTTACCGTTTTCTCCAAATTGTGCTGAGTTTAAACCTTTTTTTTATGTGTTTGTTGCTTTGCCTTATAGACGAGGGAGGGCAAAAACCTTTCCAAATCCTGCATCTGTGCCTGTGCGCAGGGTGCTGGGAAAACTTGTGCGTCTGCACTTTGCAGCCAGCTGAAAGCGTCCATACCTAGCAGGCAACCTGGCTGAAAACCAGTCCTCCGATTTTTTTCCTTTCATCCTGAGCTCTTTCCTGTGCACCACTGTTGTTTTTCTTGAAACAACGTCTTCTGTTTTTCTTTATTCTTCGTTTTTCCGCCGTACCTGCAACCGTTTGTATCTGTTATCTATAAAATTTCGTACAATTTTGCTATACTTTTTGTAATTTTGTAACTGAGATGCAGGCTTTCCCTCTGATGTTCAATCAATCAGTCGTAATTCTTCAATTGTAAGACGGTTATGGTGCTCAAAGCAGAGTTTTGTTATACTATTTTTTGTCCGTAATTATTTAAATTATCAGAATCCATTTATTCCGATTAATTCTTGAATACGTTTTCTATATTCTTTTGTTGTTATTTAAGATAATTGCAATCGGAAATCTTTTTTAATTGATAATCCTAATTATGATTATTAAGTATAACAAATCACAATCTGCTTTCAGATTATTAATTCATACAACTAAAAATCGAACAGCATGTCAACCAAAGTGTACGCCGCTGACAGTAGCAGCAGCCTCAGCAACAATGCTGCAGCATCCACATCTTCCAGCAACTCTGTTAATGGCACCGCAACACCAGCTCGGCGCCTGCGAACACGCACCTCCACTGGTGGCAACGTCAGCGGAAGTGATTCAGCTAAGAAAAATTATCCCTCTGGCGATCGCATCAACTACTCTAGCGATTCGAATTCAGCATTCGCCGATGAGAAACCCACTTCTAGCACTGGTGCCGGAGGCAGCGGCGCCGGTAGTGGTTCGGCAAAAAAGAATCATATCTGCTCGCAACCGAGCAGCTCTGGGCGCAAGATGCAAACGCATACACAGCCGCACAGCTCCAGCACCTTCAACATGAACAAAAATGAGGAGTTTCACTTCGACACCCCTGTTGAGTGTCCAGTATTTCGACCAACACCGGAAGAGTTCAAGAATCCCCTGGCCTTCATAAGCAAGATACGACCCATAGCCGAGAAGTGCGGCATCGCCAGAATACAGCCGCCTGAGAGTTGGTCGCCACCCTTTGCCGTTGATGTAGACAAGTTGAAATTCACGCCGCGCGTACAACGGTTGAACGAACTGGAGGCTAAGACGCGCGTCAAACTGAATTTTCTCGATCAAATCGCAAAGTTCTGGGAGCTCCAAGGTTCGTCTTTGAAGATACCGATGGTAGAGCGAAAAGCTCTGGATCTCTACACTTTGCATCGTATCGTACAAGAGGAGGGTGGCATGGAACAGACGACCAAGGATCGCAAGTGGGCCAAAGTAGCGAATCGCATGAGCTACCCGTCCAGTAAGAGTGTCGGTGCCACTCTGAAGGCACACTACGAACGCATTTTGCATCCCTTTGAAGTTTACACATCGGGAAAAGTATTAGGTCCTACAACCAGTTCAATGGCTGCTGCAGACACTGCTGGAGTAAAGCTCGAGGAAGGATCTGATTACAAAGCTCATGAAATTCCGACGCGTCAACAGATTACGCCGCCGAATGAAACGAACGCCCGTCGCTCCAAACGATTCGCTAACTCGAATACCACCCATTGTGGCTTAAGCGCTACCACCAATAGTCGACATATGAAAGTGGAGACTAAGGAGGACTTCAAGCGTGATTTGATACATTGCTTCAATTCTTCTTCCGGCGGTCCTTCGTCATCGTCGTCGGCTGGTGGACGCAACGCACAGAGTGCCTCAGGTACTTCGCAGAAGAAAGCACCGGACTTACAGTTGGTAGATCCTTTAATGAAATACATTTGCCACATCTGCAATCGCGGCGATGTGGAGGAGTCGATGTTGTTGTGTGATGGCTGTGATGACAGTTACCACACTTTCTGCTTATTGCCACCACTCACGAGCATTCCAAAAGGTGATTTTTTCTGATTTTTGTTTTTTTGGTACTTTTGGTTTTTTGTTAGCTGTGTTTCTTTTGGCTAAGTAGACTGAAGGACGATCTTGTGTGTTTTTTTAATTGGTCAGATGTAAAAGTTTATAAGAAGAGAGGAAAATGGGATTACATGCCATTATCCTAATTACTGAATAATGGATCCGAGTTCCAATTCATTGTTCTATTTATCGGATAGTGCATTGCGCTTGCCATTCATTATACGGAATCGCAAGTGGAAATTAAATATAGGCCTCGTTTCTAGTTACAATGCCGCACGACCAATTGGACTCAATTGTCCATCAGTCGAATATATATCTATCAGCCGAATATTCGCTAATCGGCATAATATACGTGTCTGACATACAGTATCTTCTTCGTTATTCAGTTTAGTCTAGCCGTTATCGGCGTATTGCTAGTGCAAATTAAAATTACTAGTATTCGAATATTTATCATCCCTTTTCTTTCTTTCACTCTATATTCCACCTTTCGTCAGGCGAATGGCTCTGTCCACGTTGTGTCGTCGAAGAGGTCAGTAAGCCGACCGAAGCATTTGGTTTCGAACAAGCTGAACGCGAGTACACTCTACAGCAGTTCGGCCAGATGGCCGATCAGTTCAAGATGGACTACTTTCGCAAGCCGGTGCATTTGGTACCTACTGATTTGGTCGAACGCGAATTTTGGCGCATCGTTTCGTCCATCGACGAAGATGTAACCGTCGAATACGGTGCCGACTTGCACACCATGGACCACGGTTCTGGTTTCCCTACTAAAAGCTCGCTGTACTTGTTGCCAGGTGACCAGGAATACGCTGAATCCAGCTGGAATTTGAATAATCTTCCCCTTCTGGAAGACTCCATCTTGGGCCACATCAATGCCGACATTAGTGGCATGAATGCCCCCTGGATGTATGTTGGCATGTGTTTTGCTGCTTTCTGCTGGCACAACGAGGATCACTGGAGCTATTCAATCAACTATTTGCATTGGGGTGAACCGAAAACCTGGTACGGTGTCCCCGGTAGTTGTGCTGAACAGTTCGAGGAAACGATGAAACAAGCTGCTCCAGAACTGTTTGCTTCGCAACCCGATTTATTGCACCAACTGGTAACCATTATGAATCCGAATATACTGATGAACAACGGCGTGCCAGTATATCGTACCGATCAAAATGCTGGCGAATTCGTGATTACATTTCCGCGCGCCTATCATGCCGGCTTTAACCAAGGCTATAATTTTGCCGAGGCCGTCAACTTCGCTCCTGCCGATTGGTTGAAAATGGGCCGTGAATGCGTCAACCATTATTCGATGCTGCGTCGCTTCTGTGTCTTTTCACACGACGAACTCGTTTGCAAGATGGCTTTGGAGCCGGCGAAGTTGACTTTTGGCATCGCTACTGCTTGCTACATCGACATGGCCGAGATGGTAGACTCGGAGAAAAAGTTACGCAAATCATTGCTGGAGTGGGGTGTTACCAAAGCAGAGCGCAAAGCCTTTGAATTAGTTCCCGATGACGAGCGCCACTGTCAGGAATGCAACACGACATGTTTTCTCTCGGCCGTTTCGTGCGAATGCACCAAATCTATTGCTTGTTTGCGGCATTATACGGTGCTTTGCACCTGTGCTCCCGAGAAACATACGTTACTCTATCGCTATACATTGGACGAAATGCCTTTGATGTTACAAAAGCTTAAAGCGAAGGCACAATCATTCGAGCGTTGGCTCTCGCGTTGCCGCGACATTGTGGATGCGAACACACCGACATCGGTCACTTTGGCCGAATTGCAAGAGCTCTGCAAAGAGGCAGAACAGAAAAAGTTTCCCTCGTCACTGTTGATAGACCGTTTGAATGCCGCAGTATTGGAAGCTGAAAAATGTGTAACCGTTATACAGCAGCTGGGAATAAACAAGGTAGGTATGCCACCAACCTACACTAGGATAGAAGTCAGGGAGGTGGGGAATAACGAGGAAGATTTGATTGAAAGATATACTAATTTTTTGATACAATTGATATTTTAGGTTCGCACTCGCTCCGACAATAACTTGGAGGCTGCTCAGTACAAGTTGACCATGGAGGAACTCGAGTTGTTCGTACAAGAAATCGATAATCTCTGCTGCATCATTGAAGAGGGAGCCTCAGTGCGTGAATTGCTCGTGTTGGGCAAACAGTTCGTTGAGCGATCCAACGCTATGCTAAAACGCAGCTTAGACGCTATCGAAGAACACGAAATGGAAATGCTTATTACTGAAGGCAACTCGCTCCGCATAGAGCTGCATCAAATGCAGCTGCTCAATCAACGCCTGAAGCAGTTCAAGTGGTACAAACGTTCTCAAGGGTTACGTAATGCCAGTGCTAAGATTACCTACACGGATATCAAGAACCTTCTGACTGCAGCTGCTGCAGAGGTGGCCCCCTCAGACTCCATCATAGAGAAAGAAATCCGAAAGCTGAAGGAAATCGGAGCCGCCATCGAAGCATGGGAGAAACAAGCTTCCAGATACTTCCGCACCTCCACACAGCAACACGAGTTGCTGGAGATCGAGCAGTTTTTGAAGACTGCCAGCGACATCGAAGGCCAAGTGCCCTCGTATGTAACGCTGAAGGATGCCCTGCGCAAAGCGAAAGAATGGCTTAAATCTGTAGAACAGTTGCAAGCCAAGGACCACTTTCCTTACTGCCACACCCTGGAGGCCATCGTGCAGCGAGGCCGCGTCATTCCCATCCAGTTGGAGGAGTTGACCCGCATGCAGGGCCATCTAAAGAGTGCACATGAGTGGAAGGAGAACACAGCACGCGCTTTTCTCAAGAAACAGACATTCTACACTTTGCTTGAGGTTCTGATGCCGCGCGCCGAGGCCGTGATTATTGACTCCGATCTCAAGAAACCCTTCGAGGACGATTTCGTTAAGGAAATGAACCCAGCACAGATTGTGGACTCCTTTAAAATCGCCGAGGAGAAGGAGTTGCGCGATATGCGCGCACATCGGAACTATAATATATCTAAAAATCCGTTGCGAGATGATTACTGCCTTTGCAAGTCGCCCTTCCAAGGCGCCATGATGAACTGTCAACTGTGCAAAGATTGGTTTCACGAGGAATGCATACCACCACCAGCCTGCAACCCTATACCGCAGCCCCAATCAGCAGTCAACGGCTGGGCCACGAAACCCAAGTGGCTTTGCCCATCGTGTGTGCGCTCAAAGCGGCCACGTCTTGAGACCATCTTGCCACTGCTGGTGTCTTTGCAAAGGCTGCCCATTCGTTTGCCCGAGGACGAGGCACTGCGTTGTTTGGCCGAACGCGCCATGAATTGGCAGGATCGAGCTCGCAAAGCTTTGACCAGCCCGGATGTAACCGCAGCGTTGGAAGCCATAACAACGCAGCAGTGTAAGAAACAAAGAGGCGACAGTAGTCAGATCTCTTCGAGAAAACCACGCCGCGGCACCAATCGCACTTCAAAGGACGCCTCGGTGGAAGACGTTGCAGATAGCGATGATGATGACGACGATGATGATGGTCGGCTGCATATCGACGAGGATGCTTTTAGCATGGATGAAGAGGAGCTGCTAACCAACGACGCAGCGAGCCTGGATCTGCAAAAACTGCTGTCCGACAGCGAAATGGAGAACCTTGACGAGCTGATGATGGAAGGTGATCTGCTTGAAGTATCGCTCGACGAGTCTCATGAACTGTGGCGTATACTGTCGGTCGCAGCAGCGACAACGACCTCTGAAGCGGCAGCTTTGGCAGAGCAACATCAACTCAAACAGGCGCCTTCCAGCACTAACTCAGCAGGCGAGGATTCCAACGACAGCCTGTTAGCACAAAGCAGTCCGAACAGCAACAGTAACAGTAACAGCGGCGTTGGTCGCTCTTCGTCGGTGAAAAAACGTCGTTCGTTGGATCTGGTCACAGGTTGTCCTGTACCACGCAAGAAGACTGCTACACCAAAGCCGACCAACAAAAAAACGGGCCGCAGATCAGATGTATCGAAGCAGGAAGAAAACGCTGAAAACTGCACGCCCACACCAACGCCTACGAAGCAGTCAAGTGGCAGTAGCAGCGGTGGCACCGGGTCACAAAAGAAACGTAAGCGTGCCAGCAATGCTAACAATTCGGTCGGATCAGGGAATGGTCCGGGCAGTGCGGCGACGGGCCAGAAGAAGCTGTCGCAGCGCGCACAACTGGCTGAGCAGGAGGACGACGAAGAAGAATGTCGAGCCGAAAACTGCCACAAGCCCACGGGACGTGAGGTGGACTGGGTGCAGTGTGATGGTGGCTGCAATGAATGGTTCCACATGTATTGCGTTGGTCTGAACCGGAGTCAGATTAAAGCAGATGACGATTACATATGCATACGATGTTCGAAGACTGTAGCAGTTAATGCTACAGGCGCTGTCGCCTCTACTGCGACGGCTACTACAACTGTTAACAGCAGTGGGGGAGGTGGTAGTGGCAGCCAACAGCAACAGCCGTCTCTGAAAGGACGCTCACAGGCAGTGAGGTAAAGAAATAATGGAGCCCAATTCGTCGCGTCTCAGAGTAGGAAGCGACAGTAATAAGTTTTTATGTAGGAATTTCTTTTATTGCTTCTGTATGTTTGTGTGTAGTTCAGAAAGTAAGCAGCAGCACTTTAAGTAAACTATTTTGTAAGCATTTTTGTAGAACCAGTTTTTTTTGTAATCGTAGCGGTGTTTTCAACGTTGCCTGCGTAAAATGCTGCAGCTACAAGGAAAAGCAGCTTCAGTTTTCTAGGCTGCTTATTATTGTATTATGAAATCGTAACTGAAATTTAGCGTAAGTTATTCAGCGTAAGACATTAAGCATTAAGCTGTATAGATTTTAGCCTCCTAACACACACTTCGAATGAAATGCTTGATGAAATTGAAACGCCTCCCCTGGCGAAGGCGGTAATATTCACAGTGTTAAGATTACCTGGTAGGAACCACAACACCACACATTGTACACAACATGTAAATTTGCACTTGGTATTCTATATATGAAAATATAGAAATAACATAAAATTGAGATTTTAATAACCACAAAAGAAAAAATCGATTTTCTTTTAATTTAATTCGAGTTCTTACGATAGCAAGGTTTTGCACCACCTGCACACACCCAAGTAACAATTGACAATTTACTCATGGCGTTTTACTTTTAAAAGTTTTATTTTTCTTTCTTTTTATATACGCGTATATAGTGTAGTATGTAAATGTATATGAAGGTAAGTATATTTTGTGTAAATGGCAAAATAGATTATACTTAAATAAAATCGCCCGGCAGCATCGAGAGTACATTTTAAACACATCTTTGTTGCTTTATATTTAATTGGTTAAAATTAACAATTGTAGAAATTCATAAAATTTTATCAAAATATTTAAAACAGTGTTTAAGTATTTGTTTTAAACTTGGAGTGCTGGATGAAAAAAAATACCTTTACAATAAGTTATCCAAAACTCATGTAGAACTTTACTTTTTAAATGTGTATAAAAGAAACTTAAATTATATCCTAAAGCATCAAATATTGTAACGCATATTTACTTTAGTAATATATATATAAAAACTCCTTACTTATGTTAATAAAAATCATGTAGTATTTAAAATTTGTTTAAATCTTTTGTTAAAGAACGGAATCTCTGATTATATTTTCTTCCATTTAATACCAACGTATTGCCATTATTTACGCCAAACTGCTGTCCGCCGCAACTCACAACGGCAACCCTCGCCTCTCAAAATCTATTTGGAATGCGGTGAGATCTGTCGCCGCTTTCTCTCGCTTCCGAGCGAAAGCGGGGCTCTTCTGCATCTCAGCAGAAGGGCAAGCAGCTCACCATTCCATGCTAATAGTTCTCCCTCCCACCGTTTGGTACTCGGTGAGTTCTGCCACCGCTTTCTCGCTCCCTGAGTTAAAGCGGCTCTTCTGCATCTCGGTAGAAGGAGCATCGATAATATCACGAAGTGGCATCGGCCATTCCATTCTAAGAAGCGAACAAACGAGCACCCGTCTCGACAAATCCCCACAATTCTCATTTGATCAGTGTAAGCAAGCACCCGTCTTGTAAGAGTGAAAAGAAAGTGACAACTGAAAGTACTTGGACAAGCTGCTACCGCTTTTTCAACACATCGAACAGCCAACGATCATCACATCAGCAACGACGGCGCCGTCCACCTTTCGACTCATCATCCAACGTCATTTGTACTCTACGGAAAATTAAACTGGTAAGTTTCCACTTTTCATTACTCGTAATATTACGCATCCCCGCGTTAACAAATTCTTGGTACTTCGAGCCGGATCTCTTTCGAGCTCGGAGACCACCCCAACATTTTTGGTCCTTCGAGCCGGATCACGCCCGCACTCGGAGACCATCCCAACATTTTTGGTACTTCGACCCGGATCTCTTTCGAGCTCGGAGAACACCCAACATTTTTGGTCCTTCGAGCCGGATCACGGCCGCACACGGAGACCACCCCAACAGCCATATTAGGTATACAGACAACGCTACACTAAATATGGGCGTGAATATAATATAACACTATAATAATAACAATGGGTGAATAGGTTAATGTGGTGGAAGTTCCCATTATGTTTTTACATAGTCCCGCGATATCTAATACCTAAGAGGTGGGTATAACATTGCATCTTAATTACAGCTTAAATTGAATTTGAGAATTGAATTATCTTATAATTCCATAAATATAATAAATAAAAAAGTGCGTGTATGTTTGTTGCTTTATAACTGGAGGAGGGGTGGACCGATTTGGATGAGACAGGGCACAAGGATAGAATATACATCAAGGTGACAACAATTACTTTAAAAGAACTTCGAGAACTGAGTATTGGATGCTTACTACATATTTAAAGATTTATTACACACTGCACCCGAAGGTAGTTGTATAGATATAGAAAAATATATGCATGTATTATTGCTCAGCTCTACCTGAGTCGATTTCACCCGTTTGTCCGACTGTTTGTTGAAAACATACGAGGACAAATGGATTATATAAAATTTCACACAAATATTCTTTGTTATGTGAAGTACTTTGAGTTTAAAAAAGGTCGAAATCGGTTAATAACGACGCCTACTTTTTATGAAAAGTTAAGATTAATACGAGACTCGGACGCGTCTGCTCGCTTATAGAAAAAGTGCGAAATGGTGAAATTTCAGAGGAAAATTTAAGGATGATACCGACTTAATTATATAATTAATTTAACCGAAATAATGATTAAATAATTGAACTGAAAATTGTGATTGTGAGTTATAATTAGTTAGTGTTATATTACACCCTCTTGAGTCATGAAACGTCTAAAATTCTACTTTCTTAACGCCAAGCCGCAACATACAGAACGCTGGGAGATCGCGTCTGAGCAGAAAAAGACTTGTTAAATTATATCACACCAACCTTTGGTTGTATAGTATAATTTGGTCTGAAATTTAAAAATCTTTTATGAAGTTCCACTGGCACAGTCAAAGGCTAGACTACCGGCATCTTCAAGAGCTTTCCTTTTCAGTCAAAGTTTGCATAAAAGCGTCTATCGCTGCGTCTATCAGTACTCTAAATGGTTTTGAACATTTCCGAAACCATAATTAAAACAAAGCAATATTTAAGACTGTATAAACTTTATTCTGCTAGGGTGGGAAGGGCTAGAGTGGTTATTACACATAGTGAAATGCAAAATGCATTTTTTCTTAACATCGCATGCACAATAAAAGTATTGCAAAATATGTAACCAACATCATAAATTATATTTAGTTTTCACCTTGAGGTATGAGATTACGTTGCTACTTGCTCTTTATGCATAATAATATCAATAATTCTAAAGCATCATAGGAAATTGCCCGCGGTATGTATGTGACTAAATTATTTTACACAATTTGAGACTTCTGTCGTTATTAAAACTGTGAGAGCTTAACAAAATCTAATTTTCTATGCAGATTAGAACAAATTCTTAAAAGCACAAATAAAACATGCATAAATTCAAATAAACCTTATGCACTATTTGGTTTTATAAGAAATATAATAATGAAAATTGCGTATACTGTTTATATTGGCTTAAAAAATATAATGTTAATTTTTCATTGAATATAAATTATTTGTTTTTAAATTATAAAGCATTACAAAGTAAAATTCTATTGCTTTCTGTGTTTCATAATTATATTTTTCCTATTAATTTAATGAGACTATTATGTGTAATTTATTTAATTCTAAATAAAACTTTTTCATATACTTTGACAAATCATTTAACAAGGAAATGTGTGAAAGGTAACCTTTAATCACGTAATAACATATTAAAAAAATAAGCAATACACTTCGTACCTACCGCAGAATGAAATGTATATATTGTAATTACAATATCAATAGTTAGTTGCACGCAACAGCTTTTTCTACAATATTAAATATGTTTTACACTTGATGTTTTTCTATATCATTTTCTGTTTTTCAGATACAGGAACGGTTAGAAGCAAAACAAAAAATCGCTTATAACGTCGACAACTTTAGCTTACTGACTCTTCTATGAAAATAAGCACGAATAATCGTTAGTTACAATCCCTGTTTGTTTTGCCTCAGTGTTTTAGTTAAACAGTTATTTTTTTCTATTTTTTTGCATAAATTTTTTGTTAACTAAGCTCGTAGTAAATGTTTTGCTGTTGATAGAAAATAGTAATACGAATTAAGCTTTTGAAACCTTTTTAGGTTTACGTTAACTTGTCGTTAGTTTCGGTTTCAATTCTTAGGTTATTGTAGTAACTAAATACTTAGTCTCAACATAATAGTTATTCATCAGTTTTTATCAGAAGCAAGTTTTGCACACAGTTTTGCATCAGTTGTTCTCAAAAATTTGTATTACAGAATAAACATTTTCAAAAATTTTTGTAAAATTACATAAATGCTAACAATTGCAAGCAAGAAAATTTTCCATAATAATGTAAATTCTTTCAATCGGCACTTCTTTTATACAATTAATGTAAGTTAGTTGATCTCACAGTAAAAACTCCTTCCTTTTACGTTTTCAGACCACGTTGATGGCGCTTTATGCGCGCATATGGACCCACCGCGGGATCCATAATAAAGTCATAGAGTACTCGAGTCCAACTGGTGTGCTGTGGCATCGTGTCGTAAAATTCGGGTGCGATTTTCTTCACTTCAGGCAGACGTGAGCCAGGAACTGCTGGGAAATCATGATGTTCATTATGGTAGCCCACATTAAATGTGATCCAGTTTAGTGGGCCGTAGTACGAATAGGTCTCGAAACCTTTAGCAAACATGTAATGCTCGGAAATAAAGTGTCCCGCTACCGGATGAAGTCCCATGGCAAGCACGGATCCCAACACTAAATAGATCATAGCCTTCCATCCGAAATAGTAAACAACCAACGTATTAAAGATCAACTGTATCACGGTGTTGATTAACTCGAGACGTGTTGGAGGTTTAGGATTTATAATCAATGGACGGAAAATATAAAAGAATGGCTGCAAGCAGACCCAGCAGAATTTACCGAATGTAGTATCGAATAGTTTTGCCTCAAGAAGAGTGGGTATATCTGTGTCAATGGCATCATCACCTTGATATCTGTAAATAGTTACAAGGTGAAGAAGGAAAAGGCTTGGAGTTACGTAAGCATCGTATCAATAATTGATCTTAGTCAATATTATTAGTATATAAAGTAAGATTAGTAGAGAAAATAAATAAGAAAATTATTGTTACTAACTGTTTTTAATGGGTTTTATGGGTCAAATGGCGTTGTGCCATCTTCAGTGTCGTTTTTCGTTCGCTGAAGATGGCACAACGCCGAAACCGGTTTGTCTACAGACCAAATTTGACAAGGGATGACGGAAATTCGTTCCAAAATACATATTCTTGAGACTTTTATAATTAGCATTTTTGCATAGTTTTGTGGGAGAGCAGCGAAGTGACGCTGAGTGTGAGTTATATATAACTTTCATATAAATGCATCTTTTGTTTTTTCCTAAATGAAAATTCCTAATTGAAAAAATTAATTCCTTTCCTGAATTTCCTAATGAAAAAATTAATTAAATCTAGTCTCTTTTTATATGTAGGGTATAAAAATAGCCAGTCATCGAAACGCGGTCTATAAATCAAGAAATATTGATTTCTTATCTCTTAAGAACCCACAAGTGGTTCTTAATAGAAACAGAATAGCAAAGTGAAGCCATCACTGTCAACAAGACAATATTTACACTGTATAGTATTTCAGAGCTCCCCAATCTACGGTGACAAACCTCGGACCATTATTTCTAAAATTTTGTACTGTCAACTAAATGAAACACGGATGAAACCATATTAAGGAAAGAAGACAATTTAATAGTAAAATGTAATAATTTTTTTTAAATTACTGTAAATATTCACTTCGAAGAGTGGTGTTTTTATAAAAAGATACCTTAAATTGATGAAAATATCATTGATTTTTGCCAAAATACTAAATTTAAATTATAAAGTTCGAAAATATAAATGACAGACGCTAAAATCCAAATATGAATCGCTGAATAGAATTTTTTTAAGTTCAATTATAATATTTTTAACATATACTTCAACATTTTCTATAAGAATACCATAGCAATCCTATACAAAAGCCACAAAATGTCCCATGTAAATTGAAAAATTGATTGGACCTCTAATATTTGGACTTTTAATTAATAAAAAATAAATTTAATTAATAATTGGACTTTTTTCCACGGCTAATTGAAGATTCCTCAAGATTCTTTTTGCTATAATCAATCAACATTTTTTTCAAACAGTGAGGAGTCTTTACATTTTAAATTTAATAGGTATTTGCCTTGTGGGACTCCAGCATGGCGAGAGGATTAAAAAATCAGAACATTCAACATGACGAAGTAATAAATTTTGGGAGACCACTATCATTTTCATGCGGACGATAATCCTCTAGCCACCGATTGAGAAACACTGACAGAGTCAGTTGCAGTCCCTTCCTTCCTCCCTTTAACAAGCATTAGGAAATAACTTATTACAATATTTTCTCCTATATGTTAATTAAAACCGTGTGACACGTCATTGGGTTTCGTATAATAACGTCTGCGCCACACTCACCGATGGTGTTCAAGATGATACTTCCGAAATGATATCGACATGGGCAAGCCAATCGGTAGATTACAAAAGAATCCCAAAAGTCTGTTCAGCATAGGGCGATTGTGTCCAAAAGCAAGGTTGTGTGAGATCTCATGTACGGCCAGCATGAGGGAGTGATTGATAATGCCACCAAAGCAGTAGGCAGCCAGCAACAACACAGGCCATGACAAATTCTTGACTATGAAGAGGGCCAGTATTTGCGTGAGCACCATGGCACTAGCAATCCACTTAAAGTTCGGGTCACATCCGAAAAGTTTCTTGATTTGTGGATACTTTTCCAGAATGATTTTGCGACGTGAAGCATGCGGCTCCTCCGTGTATACCCATTCGAAGTCAGTACGTGACACTTTTTGGCCCATATCAGGAAGAATTTTATTGTGTCTGCCTGTTAGTCTTGATACGTTTTCAGCAAGATTCGACGTTCATTCCCACCAAAAGTTTACTTTGGAAGATACCTACTCTTCTACTCCGGAGATTTCTAACTATGGGGTTCAATGTCAGACTATGACGTCGGCGACGTCAACCATAAAACTCAAAGAGGGCTGTTTATTTCTGGAGTTTTGTGGGAGTACACATGCAATTTACACACCGCGTAACCCCTGGGCGTTTCCTTTTAGAAGAAGATGATATAAAACTTCCATCAGCTGTTCAGAAACACAAAAAACTCATATTCTTTAACTTTCTATATATTTGTTGTTGGCTTCTGATAAGAAATTTTTTTTATCCACCTCACCCATGGTTGCACGGAAAACCTTATCAAAAGTTCTCATCGAGAAAGAAAACATACTATTATCTGAGGAACGTGCATTCTCCAATATCATTAATGGCCTTATTCCATAAAAACAACCGGCAGAAAACAAGGCAACTGCAGCCGACCTGATTACGACAGTATCCGACTTTAAACTTGTATCTATAAGCCGATTGTGTGGGGTCGTAAGGGTTTACTTTGTTTGGCTTTTTCTATCATTTTCTGTCTAAAATGTTTGCTCTTCTCTACGCGTTTTTTATGGATATAACGACTACTGAAACAAATTGCATATGAGCTCTCTTTTCTTCGCATTGATTTTTGTATACGAACTCTGCTAGCAATAGTTACCAGGTTTGAAATATTTGAAGTATTTAATTAAGTAATTTTTAAAAATGTAAAGACTTTTCGGTGGAAATTCGATATGATGGTATCTAGCAACTATGCTGTTATCATAATGAAAACATCAGTTATTGTTTATATCAATATCTTGAAAATTGGATGAAATTACAAATCATATTTCGTGAAAAATGTAGGTAAAAGATATAGTTTCTAAATATTATATAATTAAATTAAATTATTATTAACGAAATTGTCACAACTATTAACGTGTTATCTGCTTATTGTATGCAGACGACGGGTTTTTAGCAGTTGTTTTCAATGACAGATCGGTAGTGAGGAATCAGTTGAAGTTGTGTATATAGAATACCAAGACTGTACCGTTAGATCTGGAAAGAAGGTAAAAACAGCAACAACATACGTAGCCGGCTGACTAGCTTTTGAATTGTATTGTAGTCTCTGGAATACTGAGACTACAATACAACGAACAAAACAAAGCAAAATTAACGATAATTGGGTTCAGTTGTTTTTAGGGAATAAGGGTAAAATCAAAATCGGGAAAATATCAAAATCAATATCTAGCTTATGGGGATTGCGCGTATCCGTTTAGCGAAATCATGTTCGATACCAACTCCATGCCAAATATCTGCCGAGATAAGATATTTTGGCGCACACCACCCCGATGACAGACAAATGTGGTTGCCAACTCTTCTGACTCATCTGGGTTGTCAATCATTTGAGCTTCTATATTTATTTTTTGGGATTTACATGGGATTTTTCAAGAATACAATAATTTATTTCAAGTCTACTGTTTACCAGGAAAATTTTATATTTAACGTTAAATTCTTCAATAACTAATAAATTTAGAGGATATTCATATATTGACAAGGTTGGATAGCATTTTAATACATCTTTGAAAAAACTTGTACTCTTATAAAATAATTAATTTTTATGTTTTAAGAAATAAATTAATTTGCATTAAGTACACGTTTGCACGCATCATGGTGTGAATAAAAAATTGTTCCTCGTCCTGTTCTTTTATATTAAAGAAAATTTTTTTTAATAGCCATTCAATTGGCGATCAACATTTATTAGGCGGACGGACGAGAATTTTTCCATTTGTTATATACTATAACACCAAAATGTTTAAAAATGCGTTACAATTGGAAAAACAAGATGAATATACCTTCTCCCATCGGGTGTAGAGTATAGAAATGATGGGATCTTGTATGTAAGAAGTTATATACACTCTTTTATAAAAGTAATGGTCTTTAGCATAAAGCTAAAGTATTAAAAATCGTTATTTTACATGCGTTACTATTACAAGCGTTAAAATGGATTGTCTAAATTCAGACTAGCAGACCTCGAGAGTGTGTATAACACTTTAATTAGTAAAATACATCGCGATCTGTTCTTCGTCAAGTCACATCCTAACGGCACAGTTTTGACATTTGTAATTATACGATATTTTTGCGCTAGCTTCTTCGATGCTGCTTATAAGGTGAGTCTAATTTTGGTAAACATTACAATGTTCTAAATTTTACTTAAATTTACTTTGTATGTAGGAGATTCTACAAAAGATTCGTCTGATATGGTAAGTGCATTCATTATTAGTATGACTTTGATATTAACAATAATTACTTTTAGGATATAATAAAGAATTCAAAGAAGGAAGCCACTGGAGTCGCTGAACCTTCAGGAATTCCACTTTTAAAAGAGGTATACTTAAACTCTCACGAACGTGAAACTGCTTCATGTTTAGCTATTAAATACTTTAATTTTAGATAAAAGCGGAATTTAAAAATAATCTGCGAATACCATTTGAAGAAAAAATTAAGAAGAAATTATGAAGAAGAGTATAATATAATATGCACTCAAGATGAGCACCTCGAAGCCAATAATAAGAAGGACTTCTTCTTTGTCCCAAGATATTTCGCTGAACATTTTTCAGCGATTCAGGAGGTCGTACGAAAAGGTTTGTTAAATATTTTTTATATATATTTATATTTGTTCAGTTTATGTTCAGTATGTATGTATGTATGTATATTTATAAAAGC
This sequence comes from Sicus ferrugineus, assembly GCA_922984085.1. NCBI lineage: Eukaryota > Metazoa > Arthropoda > Insecta > Diptera > Conopidae > Sicus > Sicus ferrugineus. The sequence continues at coordinate 7,708,305 of OV277349.1, read as the reverse complement.
CAAAACTAAAACGTTAAAATAACGTGTCTTCTAGACTAAATGAGATATCGGAAAAGGAAAAATGCGCTTTTAAGAAGTGTCATTTATTCTTCAAAATTTGTCTTTTATGTATTTCACATTTTGTTTTATAGTTCTTTAAACATATAAAAAATTAAATAGTATTTTCAAATTAAGATTTAATGCAGCATAACATTACTGAGTAACAGAATATTCAATATTTTGAATACTCTTAATATTCAGTATTATAACCTTTTTGAGATATAACAGCGTTTTTTCATACCTCATTAGGCTTCAAGTCCCGTATCTTCTAAGCCTAATGAGGCATCAATGCCACGCACACTCATAAAAAGTTGTCAATATCTCATAAAATGTAAGGGATATTGAGACTTAATTTTATCACGAGTTATCTGGAGGTATATCTGTTTACCAAAAATGGGCGTGTCACGCCCACTCGTAAAAAAGTTGTCAATTTCTCATAAACGGTGCAGAGTATTAATACGTGACTTTATCCTGGAGTCTCCAGAAACATTACCAAAATTTTTGCTAAAAATATGTGTGGTCCGCTTATTTCATATAAGTGTTCATATTTGAACATATATACATACATAAATATATCTTTTTATACAATAAATATTGATTACATAAATAAATTACATAAATATATCGTTATTTAAATGGAATTATTTCATACTTTTCTTTACCTGGAATTATTTCATCCCATTTTTGAATGATGTGGACTTTTTGCTGCGTGAAGAAGGATCTCTGTCTTCTTTTGCTGACAATGATGATAGGGACAATAGAAACACATCATTTTCCGAAGATAATGAAATTAATATTAAGAACACAAACAAATTAAGCAATAACGTTGAGGTTGACATAGGTTGCAACAGTATTTAATTTATTACATAGTAGCTACCCTTGCACAACTTACGTTACTCCATGCTAATTTACTAAATATAAATAACGCGGAACGCAAACAAGGAAAATTGAATCTTATAAATAATATTGATTCACACACAGACCCTGATGAGTTCTTAGAAAAAACTGATACCAATGTAGAGAGTGTATCGAATTGTAAGATTTATACAATGATATTAAATCATGAGGAATATTTCCAAATTATAAAAAAGGAATCATGGGAAATGTCTAACAACTATTTATACTACTTAAGGCCTAAAATATAAAAAGTGACAACATGGATTTTAGCTGCGAAAGGAATTCAGAAGCAATTGAAATTCTTATTTAAAATAAGATTTATATGCAGACATAACAATTGTCGAAATATTGATGCATTTATACCAAGATGGGATTTTGAGAAACAATTAATAAATGTAATAATTAAAGCTAAAGGTACCAAACAACACGATTCTTATATGACAAATCAAGTAAGAGGAAAGGACCGAAAATTATTAAAGGAAAAATTATTAAATATATTTGCACAAGAATATCGTGATGAATGTATTAAAAACGCAGATATTTCTCTATTATGTAATGAAAAGAATCTGCAAAGTATAATTTCAGACAATAGAGCAAGAAAAATTCGAAGTGAAGCTTTGAAAGAAACTGACTTTGATAGCGATGACTTTTATGACATTTTAGAAATGAAGGACGAGGAAAAAAATGCGGTGATATATTTATACAAAATTCGTCACGAAATTTAGATGTACACCTGTTTAGTGAAAGGCAAATTAATACTATGAAGAATGCCAAACACTTAGAAATTTTGTGTCATCTGGACTCTACCGGAAGCATTGTAAGGCCATTGAGAGAAGCCGATAAAATTATTTACTATTATTTCTTGGTTGTAAGGTCTCCAATATTAATTTAGTTAATCTTAATATTATTTACATAGTAATATTAATTAATTAATATATTATTTACATATTAATATTATTTACATAGTAATTCATAAATAAATAAACAGCATATTTGTAAATCTTGATGTATATTTTTTATGTTTCTCTTTTTTAAGGAGTTTTAAGTTTCGCTAAAAAGCATTTAGAAAAATTAAAGGATGTAGTGTAAAAGAGCCAAAGTCAAGTTCAGAAAATCGGGCTATTATAGAAAAAAAATTCACCTAAGTTTTAACCAAAGCACTTCAAGCCGAAAAATATCAAAATACTACAAATGGATCAGAAGCAGTGGCAGCAGTTAGAAAAGAAATTCCGGTTTCTTACCCACCCGAAGGAAGTGTTCGCTCGCCTTCGTATTTTACACTTTACATACGAATTGCACATTTCATTAATGAAATTCGTGGGCGGTCTCTGCCGACGTAGCTCGGTTGGCTGCATAGTGCTGCGATCAGAGTACAGGTTATCGATCTCAAGAAAATTTTACGTTTTTTTTTCACATTCAATCTCTAGAATATATGATCATTGGTGCTATTTATGTAAATAATAAATAATCTTCTACTAAATAAATAAATAATCTGCTAAGCTAAAATGGAACGCAATTTAACTATAGTATCGTGGCTCTTATGACTGATCAGATTTTTAGAAATGTTACAGATTACAGAGAAAATTACAGATTGTTTAGAAAGGACGTCAACCAGGTTCATATGAAAGCTGTTCCCCTTTTTAATGGTAAAGATTATTCGCCGTAAATGTGGCAAATGCATTTCTCTCCAATCTCTGTCTGAAAAAAACATTTAAGATTTTCGTTAAGGTTCTCCAATAAAAAGTACTAACTTCACGCTAGTTAATATAGAAGTTACAAGGACTCTGGCTGGAATATTATGAAAGCTTCAAGCCGCGTAAAGCATATGAATACAGGCGAGTGATAACAATCTGAACATGCCACGTAATTCTACATAATTTTTGAAATATTTTAATGCGACTGTCATCTCCAGCGTGTACTTAGCATGGAAATTATAAGGACTCGAACTTTAAGGATACGAAAACTTTAATCAGCGTAAAGCATATGAAAACACGCGAGTGACAAATATCTGAATTAGTTCATGTTTTAATATATTTATTAATATGTAAGTTTAATATGGGGTGTATACAAGTATTTGATAAGTTTGCGAAAATAAATTCTAAAATATTTCAGCGATCACATATTTGTATTTGATAAGTTTGCGAAAATAAATTCTAAAATATTTCAGCGATCACATATTTGGAAATTTATTGATCTAGCAATAACATCGGTCGGTCTAGCATTACATCGGTCGAACTACTTCTTAGAAAATTATAATTTTTTATATGTTATATATTTCTTAAAACTACAATAATTTTGCAATTTATTACCAATAATTTATTACCAACAATTTATTACTAAAAAATAATTTTTTATATTATATTGTTCTTAAAAGTATAATAATTTTTGCATTTAATACTGAAAGATTAATTTTTACTGAAAGAAGATTAAAATTTTTTGATTTTAAAATAAGCAAATAAAAAGTTTTGGAATAAAATTGTGTTATACGTGTTATTTCTGCATTTTTCTTTAATACTTCATGTATTACAACTGATTGGCAAAATACAATATATATGATTCTGGTTCTGAAATTCCAATGCAAGGATATGGATGCACATGTCTACAATATTGTTTGTCAGCCCGTTATTTTTTAAAATGGACGCAAGATCCCGTAGTGTGATAAAACAATCTATGTGCGGATTTGTGCCATGAAATTTTGAATTTAAGTAGTGCATTTTGAAATATACATTTCATATGAGCACGTTGACAGAAAGCTGTCTAATATCTTTAATAATTTCCGTTTTAAAGAAGGTCGCGTTTGTTGCGCTTTTGATCAAACTTTTACCATTTTACCAGTCAAATGTAGACAAGTAGCTAAAAAAATAATATTTTCGCCAGTTGACAACCTTTTTTTGCTACATAACAAAGAATATTTATGCAAAATTTTATTGCGATATCTCTTTTCGTTCTCCCGTAATCGTGATTTCAATAGACAGACAGACAGAGGGACAGACACGATCAAATCGACTGAGAAGATGACGCTGAGCATGAATATATATACTTTTTTATATCTATCGTATCTCGACTACTTCTCTGTCGGAACGTATTCTACCGGCCTCAACGCTTAAATGAGTTTCAAAAATCACAAAATAAGTCTACAACGAAAAATGTGTACCACAAAGAACCTTTCGTTGAAGAAAGTATTCGCTAAAATATCCATTTAATATTGCAGTATATAACAATAATTTCCGTAATATAACACAAAAAGCACTGATTTGAGCACACATATATGTCAATATAAATTTGAGCAGAAAGATAAAATTCTCGGTTATATCCAGCATCTGAGCATTGAAGGCTTCATTCAGACTGAATACACTTCAATGGCATCGTCAGCTTCTCCTCTGCCACTTTCTGGGCTTTGTCAAAAGTTAAATTTTCAGTATGCAGAGCCCGTGAGTTTCGGTCATACGATGAGAAAATCAATGTGGGCCGGCTATACGATGAGAATATCAATGGCGCCAATTACGAAACATTGAAAATACTTGGGTAACCATTTTGCTCTTCTTCTAATTATTCTTTTATGAGCTTCAAAGAACTTTTGTTTGGTCGTAAGATCAGAATTTTGAAGATTCCGAAATTTTATGGTAGTTTATGTTAGAGGTAGTAACAATTATTGATTAACTTATCCCATATTTTGCGAAAAAAATGTATTATCACATACATGCCCTGATTCAGGGGATGGGATGTGTCAAAACTTATTTTTTATTTTAATATTTACATAAAAAATGCAAGTTATTCCGTATTGTTATTTAGGGAATTCTGATCGGTCTTTCTATCGCCTCTTTTTAACAACTCCAGTCTTTCATTAAATGTTTGTTTCTTCGCCTCCATCTTCATAACGGCCCATTGCGCTTTCAACTGCACAAGTGTTCTTTCCTTACTGCTTCTTTCGTTGAAGCTGAAACAAAATTGTATTAAAAGTCATATATTATGACATAAAATATTTTACCATAGTCTTAACTCTAGCCAAGCTAGTCTTTTTTCATGGTGAGTACTTTTATTCTTATTTTCCAAGAGCTGTTTCCTTTCCCTTAACAGATTTTGCAGCAAGATCTGGATTCTTTTATTAAGAACTACTTGATACAGATATTAAAGTTATTGTTACCTTGTCTTCTCTGGTCCAATTTTTATCGCGATTCCTTTTTTTTACTGAAAAGGTTTCTGTAGACATTTTTGAGGGTGATGTTTAATGTTTGTTTCCTTAATTTATTTTGAAAGAATTTTTGAATTTGATTGACATATCTTTCTTGGAGTTGCCAATAAATCTCTACAAACATTTTTAAAGCTTTTGATACGTAGTTTTCTCAGCTGCAGAAGTCTTAGAATTCACTTAGGTCGCGAAAAATCTAACCTGATAGCAATTCAGACAGGTGTTCCTCAAGGATCCATTCTCGGTCCATTCTTGTTCAGTATCTTTTTGCATGATTTTCCTGTCTCTTCTGCTATACCAAACGCATTGCTTTATGATGACGATACAATAATCTTTAATAGCCATGAGAGACCACAGCGAGCTATAATTGAAGTTCGCTCTTACTTGGATGAAATAGCATGGTATTATAAAAAATGGGGGATACAAGTGAACTGGAGCAAATGCGAGCTTATCTGCTTCAGAAATGCTTCAGGGAGAGGCCACAATTTAGCGGTGCAAGATAGCAAACACATGAATGGAAGTACATGAATAGAAGTACGTTATATAGCTTTGATATATTTAAAATTAATTTTATACAAAATACATACAAAATACATTTATAAAGCATTTTAATATTTTTTTTTATGAATTAGACCGTAAAAATAATAATGTTGTATTTTATAGGTATACCGATTGTGCTGCAAACGAGGGTTTCCTTTCTTATCATTTTAAAACTTTTAATTATATGGCTTTAAATGAATACTTTGAATCCATTAACTGGAATGAGGTTCTCGCTAACTCGTATCTTGAGCATATGTATTCTACGTTCATACGTCCCATTAAAGAAATACTTCAATCGATTTAAACTACCATGGTATAAATATCACAAAAAGTTTAATAAAAATTCTAACGCTGACAGGCGTTATTTTATGCAACTAAGGAGAGAATTTGATATTCTTTGAAATGTTTTGTACAAGAAATATTTTTACTTAATGGAAAATGAAATTAAATCTAACCTAAAATCCTTTAGGATTTTCTACAATTTTAAGAGAAAGTCTAGTGTTTTTCCAAATACAATGGAGTTTTATGAATGACTCGCTAACAACTCCAAATCAAGCATTGAGATCGCTTTCGCTACAATAAAATCAATATGTTTACAATAGGTAAACTTATAATCAAAAACTACTATATCTTTTTTTCTATTATCCTTGCCAGTACCTTTTTACTTATAATATAATGAAAATCAACCGGAGATTGATTCCTAGAAAATGTTGGCATTGAGACCTAAAAGATTAACTAGACTTCAAGTCCGTGTAGGTCCTCTTGCATGTTTAAATAGTCCGAGATTTCAGTCCGTATTGTTAATACGGACATGTTGAGATCGTCCTAATAAATACGATTTGATCCATTCTAAAATAATTAGTAACTACAAATAACCAAATTCGTTTGGGTGGAATGACCAACTACGAAACCATGTTGCAAAGGAGTAACGATCTCTTTAACAACAAGCATAAGTTTTTTGCATATTAGTTTCTCAAACAATTTAGGAATCGTTGAGATTTTATAAATGGGATGATAACTGATAACCTCATTCTTCGCTCCGGATTTATGTATCGATGTAAGGCAAGAACTTTTCCAATTAACTAAGAATTCACCGGTGTTAAGTGACCAATTGAATATAACTTAAACTGGGTAGTCCACGAAAATTGCCAGATTGAAGTAACCCATCCGTTCCAGGATTTACATCGGAACTCAGATGTAAAAGTTCATCAAACACTTCATCAAGTGTTAATTGCCAATTGCCCAAGTTTATAATGCAATTGTAATCTTCCAGTGCTAAGCCATCTGCATTCGGCGAGGAGACATACACCGAACGAAAGAAATTTGCATATAGACGACGTATCACACGTAGTCGCGCCTATATAATTTACCGTATCAGCGATCCCCCAACCATTTGCAATCGTTTTTAAATTTGACTTGATTTTAAGAATGTAGCTCTTGTATAAAAACTTAGTAAGGGTATTGAAATCCCGCTCCAGACGCTTGTACCTGACAAAAAAAACAGATCTTTATCAGAATTACGGAATAACTTGTAAATTTTGTCATTGGCTTTTATACACAGATGATATAAAAATATAGGATATCGTAAAGAATTTTCATGATTGCCATGAATGCCAAAAAGATATTCAGGCTTGAATGTTTGCAAATGTAGAGATAACTCTTTCTCGAAATGGTGTGTCAATTTTACATGATTAATTCTATTGCACAGATAATCTCTTTGAAAGAGCTGATATAACTAAAGATCTCAGCGTATTCTTTGATGCAAAGCCTTCTTTCAATGTTCACAGGAAATATATCAGATCTAAAGCAAACTCACAATTCTGGTTTTTAAAGAGAAATTCTTGATCACCTCACATCAAAGTATTCTGTGGATGTTCAATTCATTTCATTTTTTTCAATTCATAAAAATAAATGAACATTTCAAAACATAAAAATTAAATGAACGTCCATGAATATCAGGCATGATCGCAGGTAGATTGAAGGTTTGAAAAGATGTTACTAAAGACGATGAAGGATACTTCGGAATCCTCGACGGTGAATGCAAATGAGTGAATTTATTTACATAATCTAACATAAGTATTCGCGAAATGGATATTCAGACATTTAGACAATCTCGTCAACGTCAGTTAATTGAAACTCGTCTTCATTTTTAGTTTTCCTTTTAATAATCATAATAGTAACAAGCAAGAATAGTATATGTTTTCCTTTGCAGTTGGTACAATATTTATGCGTTATAACCTGCTTGTATGTACAGTTAGAAAAACAGATAATTATGAATATTTCAGCTCGTTCCATATGTAGAAGTGCCCTTGCGGTATGTTTTAACTCTACTGAAAAGGAAAATAATTTTGATTTCAAACTAATTTTATTATAAAGCAAACCTAAAATTTTGTTACTTGTAGGTGTAGATGAAAGTATAAAAATATAGATGGCAAAACAGAAAATTTAACAATATATAAAATTTAAGCTGGTTTGTGTCGTTATGTTGCAGCAATTATTTCTGGATCCCGGTGTCTGTTTTTACGTTAGCTTTTCATTACCATAGTATAATTAGTATTTATGTATATATTTTAATAGATCTAGAAAAAGCTAAAACAGAAATTGTTTTCCCCCTCTTTTTTTTTGTGTATGTTCTGTGAAATGTCGGATGATGTTCTTTCCGAATTATTTTCGTATTAAATATTTGTTGCTTGTAGTGATTGATGTTCTTTTCTTGGTGTCGCAAATCAATGCCGCAGTTTAAATAAGATCAGCGATATTAGCTGGCATTTCTTCAATTGTTGTATGATAGAAAGTCTCAATATCTTTAAGAATTCGTCGATCCTCTTCTGTTATAAAGTTTATAGCTACACCTTTACGACCGAAACGACCACCACGACCGATTCTGAAACAAAAGGGAAACACAAATGTAAATAAATTTAATTTCATTTTATAGTAATTATATAAAATATACAGATTATAAAATATACAGATTCTTCTTAAGAAAGGAAATATTTGAAGATATTTACGCCCTTACATCGAGAAGTTCTAATTGTGTGTGCTGTTTTGATTAACCAAACGTCGAATTTCTTATCCTTAGGTACGAATTAGGTACACTTAAGGTTGCCCATTATTAGAATTTTAATAACCTCAGGAAAGAGATTAAATTGGAGCTTAAATAGGAAATTTCCTAGTATTCTCTACCTGGCTTTCGCTAATGCTGTACAACTGCACATAAAGTTGAAGGTTTTCTTTGCAAAGATATTCTTACAATTACGACAGTATGGTTTGTAAGATAGGCCCAGCCTGGCTACATACTGACCGACCTCCTAATAACCCACCTTAATTACTATATCTACCTACTAGTTAACTGCTATGTCTACCTAGCAGCGGGAGTAAAACTTTTCCCAGAAATAGAGTGTTAATTGGGGTAATTACGTCTTTAGCGTAGCTAAAACACAGAAAACATCTGTTCACACTTCACAGATGGACATCTTTGGACTTTCAATAGTTTACGTGTGCTAGGCATTTGATAATATTATCAACATTTGGTATTTGTATTTGTAATTAAAAGTTATATAAATAAAAAAACCCAGCTGTAATTCAAAGTTGAATTCTTACCTATGAATGTAGTTTTCCCTATTGGATGGTAAGTCATAATTAATAACTAGCGACACCTGCTGTACATCAATACCACGGGCCAACAAATCGGTTGTGATCAACACACGAGATGAGCCAGAGCGGAACTGTTTCATAATTACTTCACGATCCCGTTGTTCCATGTCACCGTGCATGGCGGAGACGGTAAAGTTATGGTTGGTCATCTCCTGGGTAAGCTGATCGACCTGTTTGAGCAAGAAAGGTGCCCCCCACCCACATTAATGAATCCCATCATTACAAACTTTCTTCGTGTTTTGTTAACCAACCTTGCGGCGAGTATTGCAGAAAATAACGGACTGAGTTATGGAAAGTGTGTCGTACAAGTCACACAATGTACCGAGCTTCCAGGCTTCTTGCCTTACATTCACATAAAACTGCTTTATACCCTCCAGTGTCAGCTCCTCCTTTTTAACCAAAATGCTGACCGGGTCGCGCATAAAGCAACGGCTTACTTCTAATACATCCGGTGGCATGGTAGCGGACAGCAAAATAACTTGCACATCCGATGGAAGCATCTTGAAGACGTCCTGAATTTGATCCTTGAACCCGCGCGACAACATTTCATCAGCCTCGTCCAACACGAACAGCTTAATGTTGTTCGTACGCAAGACCTTGCGGTTGATCATGTCGTAGACACGGCCGGGTGTACCGACAACAACATGACAACCGGACTCCAGGTTACGTGCGTCATCGCGCACGTTTGTGCCACCGATGCATGCATGCGAGTGCACCTTCATGTACTCACCGAGCGCCATGACTACACGTTGGATTTGGGTTGCCAATTCACGGGTGGGTGCCAAAATCAGGGCCTGGCAATCACGGATGGACGTATCTATTTGCTGTAGAATAGCAATCGAGAACGTAGCAGTTTTACCAGTACCTGGAAATACATTAGAACAGGAAGAAGTCCATTTGTTTAGAGTCACTTTTTACCTAACTAATGAAAGATGGTTGATGGCAATTTGCGTGATATTGAAATTATTATAAGATGTAATGAAAAATCGTATTTCCCTTAGCTTGCTTGATATAGAATTTCTGTGCGAAGAATGCAAGCATTAATATGTAAGAATTACTAGCGGCTTGATAATGGACGAACTACTGAACTTCGGACGAAGGATTTTTGTTTTTTCTATTTATAAGGAAATATGCAAGTGATAAGAGCTCAAAGTATAAAGTGGAAACCTTGAAAAGAAATTCTAGGGAGGTAGCATCAATAAACACAAACAACTTACCCGACTGTGCCTGAGCGATAACATCGCGTCCCTTCACACAAGGAATAATGGCGCGCTGCTGAATTGCAGAAGGCTTCTCGAAACCATAACCGTAAATGCCGCGCAGAAGTTCCTCGCGCAAATTCATGTCGTCGAAGTTATCGTATACTTCGTGCCAAGTCGACTCAATGACACCCTCGGGATCCATACCTGCGGGTCCTTCACTAGCAACATCATTTCGTTCATCCCTGCGAGGAGAAGGCAAAAGAAGGGAATTAGAAAAATAGACACACACACACATCTGCCTGTGGCCGTCATCTGGCAGACTTATTAATTTCATTAATTTCATTTACATTATCTGCTACACTCAACATTCACTTATAAATCACACTAAGCAAATTTTAAATTCTGAATATTTTTGTGCTAGTGTTTTAATTCTGCTGCAGTTGCATTTTTTCGTGTGGACGACAAAAATTAAATGCGAATTTACAACGACTTGCGTTACCGCCGGCAACGTTGTTACACAAACGAATATACAGGCAATCTGAAGAACAGAATGGATAACCGGCTGCAATGCAAGTAGAAGCGAAACAGGGTTGTTCCGATAGCAACTCCTTTAGCAGCTGTAACAAACATGTTGTTCCATTCTCATTTTACTCCACCGTAAAGTTCATATCTGCGTATTTAGTTTAGAAATGTTTATATCTACATGAAATCGGAGTTTGTTTGAAGATTGCGCTTTTCTTCAAAATGTTTGTCACTCAAATTCGTTTTCTACTAAGTATATTCATTTTTACTGTTAAGCTAAAGTACAACACAAAAAAACGCGGCTACGTGTCACTGTTGCCATTTTAGCGTAAGAAAAATTATCACATTGTTAATTCACCATGTATTTCAAGCCAAAGTACGTCATTTTATTAATTGACGTGTTTTCACACAAATTCTTCTTTATAAGAAATTCGTTGAACTTCTCTTAGGATTGTTTTAAAATAAGAAATTTCTTGAAATATGCATTTTTTTAGGGAATATTGGCGGGTGGCTGTGCTTTGCGATGTGTTTTTCTTGTAATCGTGACCCCACCCACCTTCACGGAATGACAAATAAATAAAACGAATGAGGAATGGCAATGAAAATTGCTAAAAACGCTTTCTTGATTATATTCGGAACTGGAGAAATTATTAAAATGCTTTGTAAAGCTTTTGAAAATTTTTATAACCACATCTACAGAATTTTAACATTTTAAGACACTTTTAGTCCATAGCAAAGGTTTTGCCAGTTTTTATCAAGGAAACGATAAAGAAATAATCTTTATAAGCTCCTCCTTCCTTATCGTATCGTAGAAAAATTAACCGAACCGCAAAATTGTTTTATGCCAATTTTTCTAAGTTATCAGAAAATTTTCGTAGATAATTTGGGTGGGGAAAACAGACCAACAAACGTATACGTAGTGAGAGCATAAAAACCGCAAAATTTTCTCAATTCCTACCGAAATCAAAATTCTCTTTATTAATTTAAGCGATGTTTCCCGCCGGATTAGTTTCTCTTTTTCACTGTTCTTTATTTTCTGAAAAATACCATAAATGCGAATTTTTTTTGTGGGAATTTTTTTGCGAATTTTCCTATCACAATGCAGAGGGGAGTCAATTGTATGAAGAAATATAAACCGGTTTCAGAAGTAATGACGTTGCAACAATTTCAAGTAACAATACAAATGCAGGAAATACAGCAAAAATAAAAATAGCAAAGTAGCACACAATCAAACAAATTGTTTTAAAACTGTTAAAATAATGTTATTTTATGTGGAGAAAGCTATTTCCGGAGTAGCAGTCATCTTATCCATTTAGTCTTTGAAATAGGCGAGCATCCAAACTTGCTAAATGAAAGCTGATTGCTTACGTATTTGTAAAGCTCTGTAGTGGCGATGAATGCCACTTGGGTTCAAAGCGCAATGATTGTCTCAACGAGGACGTCCAGTGCACTTTCAGAGTTTCAAGTTCGATTTATTAATAGATTTCATTTGCGAATCTCACCACGGAATCGAGACTACAAGGATGAAGTTTTGGAATTTGTGACCTCTAAAAGCCCTATCAGTCATCAAAGACTAAACAAATCCATTTGAAGGAATTGTCACTGGAAAGCAGCCACCTTGAAAATGGACATTTTGGAAACCAGGCACCAGGAAACACACTCTGTATTGCATTCGTCACCTCCTATCAATTTCTCCAAACACATACGCACTTAGCCATCGTTCAGATGGCGATTTGTCGGTGGTCTGCAGTCAGTGGCTGTCGTCTAAAATTGTTTAATCTGCCAAAATCCTTTTTTTTTTTGTTCTTCCCGAGCAACAGCAGTGACTGTCATACCAATTTCTGAAAAATCTTTTTTCGCCGAACTATTTAATATCTCCCACTTTAACTTGCTTCAATTTTCTTGTAGCACGCGAAGAATGAAAATCCCATATGTTTTCTCTAATTTAAGGTAATAATTTTATAAATCATACTAACATTTTCTGAAATTAAATTGGCACTTTTTATACACGTGCTGAATCTGATTCGGTAAAGCCAAGCGAAAGGCTCCATCTTGCCGAATTTTTAGTCATTTGCCAATCGAAAGTTTCGTCAAATTTTCACACGGATTGATGTGCTACGTTGTCAGCAGTGGAAAGCAAGGATTGGATTATGTTTATACAAACTAAAAACCAGATTGTTTCTGGAAAAATCTTTAATGCCTATTAGGATTTAATAGAATATGTTTAATAATGATTTTTGTTCTTCATTTTAAATTTAAATTGCCGTAGCAAATTGTTACTTATGCTCTCAATTACATTAAGCAATCCAACATTGCTAAGCGTACTTTAACTACATTTAAAAATGTAAGTTTTACTTTTCCCGTACCCACATAATTTGCTAAGTTTTGATAAATGATACAATTTCTTAAATTTATTAAGTATTTTATGACGAGAGCCATTTTAAAAATTATTAATAAATTAACTAGCTTGATACAAATTTATATTTATCTAGTTAAGGCTTGTTACGTAAGGACCATCAAATATCAAAACAAAATGTTATACAGGTGCGTTTTCGTTCAACAACTAAGTAATTAAAACAAAACTTTAATTTTTATTTTGAATCAAGATTTGTAATTGAAGAGACAAAAACATACAAAAGCAGAGAATGTTTCATGTAATAAAAATTGTAACAGTTTGGAAAATGGAAGTATTGAAGCAAGTTGTCTAAAATATTTTTGAGAATTTTGATTTTGTGTAAAAACATCAGGTTTTCATACAGTCAAAAGAACAAACGTAGAAAAATAGAAGACTTAGGGAAATTCCTTGAGATGGAAACTTACAGGCGCATTTCAGTTGTCTTGAGCTTTTCTTTCAATGAATGAAGCAAAAACTTGAAAAACACAATTCTAACTACAAAATCTTGTAGCTTATAAAAAACATGTAAAAGTGTTGCATAATGAACTAAACTATTTTGGAACTCGTGGATGTTCCCCTTATATTTTAAAGAAATCGGTCGCATTGAACACACGCACTTTCGTTGAGTTCTTCAACTAAATACACTTCTAGTGTACAGAGTTGCCATTACTTGATAAAAATTGCATCAACTGCAATTTTAAGCATCAGTGGGATTTCGTTGAAAATTTGATGGGTTTTTTTTAATCTCGACTAATATGCAAAGTATATTACTTAATAAGATTTATCCGTGAATATAGAGAAATCTCAAAGTGATATGGAGGAATCTATAAAAGCTCAAAAAAATTTGAAAATTTTGAAATGCAACGCGTCGACGGGAGAATTCTTTCGGAAATATGAGGTGGCAGCAATGTTTCCGATGAGTGTACAAAGCAAATTCAACGAAAATTCGGAAAAGCTGCTCACACAAACCAAAAGTTGGCAAAGTCATTTCAAGTCGACAGCTCAGCGTGTAAAGTGAGTCTCTCATTTCTGAGATTTTCTTGTGGTTGCTTTTTCAAAACTCAGCCATCCCGTGATGTGCCATTCGCTTTGCCTTTAGTAAAAGTTAAAAATCCATATTCGCTCAAAAGTGTCCATGAAAAGTAGCAAAGAATTTTCCGAAAGCCTACTAACTAAATAAAAGGAAAAAAGGTGAAGCAGGTAAATTTATTGCATTGTAAAGAAAGTTTGCATTCTCCCTACCTTTGGATTGAATTTTCAGTTTGCAAGCAAAACTCAGTATCGGCGCCTGCATTCGTTGGCGTTTCTTTGTTTGCTTGTGTGTATGTGGGGTGATGGAGATAAATTGTGCTGAATGGTGGAAGTTTCAAAAAAATGTACTTCAATATGAGCGGGGTTACCATCTCTGCTAGAGAATATAAAATTGTAAGCCGGCTTTTCGATTTTATCCCTTGAACTGAGCTGCGGTGAAATGTTATTATTTTTTTTTTACTAAACGCTTATGTCGTGAATTTTGTGGTTAATTTTAGGTTTTAATAAATTTGAGACTTATTTAATGTTCGATTTGAATTTATTTCAGATTTGATTTTTAAAGCTAATTATTCGACTTATCAAAAAAGTCACATCCGATGTAGCTTTTCCGTGCTCGCGGAGCAGATATATTTTAAGATGAACGGAAATTTTCGATAATTTTTCAAAAAGCAGTTGAAAATTCAATTATTGTACTACTTAAAAATATTTCAAGTACATAAAGTATTCGGTAAAGTATTTCGTTTTACTTCCCTTAATAAATTAAACTTTCGTTATTTCCACTAATATCTTTAATTTAATCTTTAATAAATCGTCAAAAAAAAGTAGATGTAAATAGCAAAATATACAACTTTTGTTTTCGAGCGCTACTTAATTCAGCTGAGAGATTATTTGAGACGGCAACACTCGCTCTCTTTAGCAAAAATGTAGCGAGTAGGTAGCGAGTGGCAGCTGAGTCACACTTCTATGCCAAACGAGTGAGTTGCGGCGTTGTTGAGTGAAACATAATCGATTTCAGTAATTTCACTTTATTCCACTTAAGTGAGTGTCGCGGTGGTTATTCGTTTTTCGCATTCGTTGAGTGAACTTGTGAGACTGTGGGGAGCAGAGTGGAAAAAACCAAATTTTCTTGTACGTGAAAACCCTTTTTTTGCATTATTTCTTATTTGCAAAGTTAATAGAATTAAAAAAAAAGTTGCAAAAGATTAAATTATCACACAGCTTATCAGCGGTTCTGACGTTTTTAAAAAATTTTCGGTGAATAATATTTCGTTGCCACCTTCAAAAAAAAAAAAAAAAAACTCGGTTTACCAGAAAACTTCCACTTAGTTTGGGGAAATCTAAAGTTTTCATATTTATCGGCAAGTAAAAATTAAAAAGTGAAATTACGTTTTCTTTTTTTTTTGCAGCTTTCTGAAAAAGATAGCAAAGAATCACCATTTTGAGGACACTCAGCTTGGAAAATAGAAACGTCTTGCGTACAACAAATTAACAACAAACAACAATTTTTACACAATGAGCTGGCAAGATTATGTTGACAACCAACTGATGGCTTCGCAATGCGTTACCAAAGCTTGCATCGCTGGACACGATGGCAATATTTGGGCTCAATCCAAAGGTTTCGAGGTGAGTCAAGATGCTAGTAGATGCGGTGTCGGATGCGATGTCGGATGCGGTGTCGGATGCGGTGTCAGGATGCGTCGATTCCATGGCATGCTGAAAAGCTTTGATGTCAATTTCTGTATATTTTTTTTTACTATCACCAGCATCACGTTTATGGTGGCCGATAACCAACCAGTCGGTTGCGAGTTGTTAGAACGGGTCTGCAAGTTCAAGGGTGTGACCAACTCGGCAACCGCTCAAGATACACAAATTCGTATTATATACATATAAATATCCATATCCAACCACTCCACACCATCCTCCTCCACTTCATTTTGAACGCACACCAGTCTGCTGCCCGCGCCGCATCACTTCCCCCCGCCCTCCCATCCATCGACTAAAATTCGATTTTGCTTTTTGTTGTGCGATGCCGGTCGCTCGCTCGCTCTTGTTCTACTCGTTCGTCGTCCGGAGTTGGTTCGAACGGTTGAAGGAAGCGTGTGTTCGTTGCCTGACTGATTTTTCGTTGGTATACCTGATTGCCAGTTGTTGGGTCGGAAGGAGCAGTGAAATGTGAAAACCAACTGCAAAGCGTCTGCAATCGAATACATTTCAGATTTTGTTCCTTGGAAACACAGTTGACTGTCGCTTTTACCTCATAAAGCTAAATTTTTCTCATACATTAACTGAAAATTGCAACAAAAAAATTCTCTAGGTATTCATTTTTAATTTCATAGTAATTGAAAAATATCACGAATATCTCAGCATTGACCTTCACCCAAGGACAGTTTTTCATCAAAACAAGTTCTTTCATAGAAACTTCAACTTTTCTTTCGAAGGAACCTTAAAATAACCTTAAAGTTTTCGATAGAAGTTCCTCCACAGCTATGTGGGAAAGTTTAAAAATAATCACTAAATTCAAAAGCAACAATAATCACTAAATTCCTCTAAGAAATTCAATTAGCACTAAAAAATCCCATGATCGTTAAAAATCCCACAAGTCCATATATAGTATGTACGAAAAATTAATTCGCTCTTTTCTAGTAGCGAATAAAATAAGTTTTTTCTTATTTTATTCGCTACGATTTCCTTAAAAATTTATTCGCTCATTTCTAGTAGCGAATAAAATAAGTTGTTGCTTTTTTTTTGTTTAGTTTCCCGATTCAATCGTAGTATTTTTTTTTTTTCCCAATCAAGTTCGTATCGACAAGCCAAGTTTAGACCATGTGAATCATTTTTATACTATAAATAATACATTTTTCAAGTTCAACTAACTGTGTGAAGGTAGCTGGAAAGCTTAGACGTTGTGAATGTATAACAGATAAGCAAAATATGGATTTTTTTAAAAATTCAAATGATTATGCTAATTATTTGCAGCATTTTCTACTAAAATGTCTCGTTCTGTCTTATCTAACAGATTTGCTTTTCCTTTTTTTTGTAGTAATTTTGAGAAGAGAATTTTAAGCGAACACTTCACGTGGTTGCGTTTTCTAAAAATTTACCCACTCATTACAACTCCTCTGGCAATTGCAATCCTCCCTCAGACGTACTTTTCTCTGTAGTCATCGCTGCCAACCAACCACCCACCAAAATTTCGCCTGCTTTTCTTGCTTTTGCTTCTCTTTTGAATGGTCTTCCGCTTAAAAAAAAATTGAATCAGCCGATGATAATTTCAGTTACTTTTCGTTGCGTTTCGTATTCGTGTTTGTCTCTTCCTTTCAATGATAATTTCAATTACTTTTCGTTGCGTTTCGTATTCGTGTTTGTCTCTTCCTTTCATTTCACGTAATTTTTCGCCAATTCTTCGTTTTCTTTTCAGCGGTCTACATTTAACTTCTCGAATCCTTTTCAGCGGTCTTCATCTAACTTCTCAAATTCTTTTTAATGACGTCGACATTTAGTTTTGCCATCGTATCTCGCTCACTGGTCAAGTTTTATTTTAATTTTTTATTCTGTTTATTTTTTATTCTGCTTATTTTTATTTTTTATTCTGTTTATTTTTATTTTTTATTCTGTTTCTAATGATTCATTTCCTCTAGTTTTGAAGTTGAAGCTGCTATAAAGTTTTAGCGACAATTTGAAATTAGTTTTTTTTTAAGTAAATTCGTGTAAATTCTTCATATACAATTTTGTTGGTTTTGCTATTTTTAATAGCAGATTTCATAAATATTTACTAAAAATCTGCGAAAAGCTTGTAAATAAGAATCGCAGATTGAAATTCCATTTCAGTTTGTTCCGCTTGCAACTACACAACAACTGCAAACGTAGTTTTATTGACTTTTAGCTACTCCTTTCTGACCGCGTGCCATTTTTTACTTTCATATTCTGTCAACTGGTTTCGTGTTTCTCTTCTTCCATTCCTCGCTAATCAAGGAAAGGAAAGGAATGGAATGGTGGATGCAGGCGTGAATATATCTACTCATTTCGAGTAGAAATCATCACGCCTGCAGGGTAGGGTGCTCAGTTTTAAAATGGCTACACACTCGAGCTTGTTGCTGCAGCCTTTTTAGAAGCGTAGTAGAGAAAGGAATAAATCGACAGGGTTGCTATTTTTCCCTATTTTCAAAGTAAAATCTTCTCCTCCTTTTTTCAAACTAAAAACACATACTTTTTGAACTTTATACCTGTTCTAGCTTAGCTTTAGATTTTAGAGAGAATTTTTATGGGAAAAACTCAATTTGTAAAAATTGAATATTGTTCAGAAATGAAAAAAACTACACCATGTTATCTTAAAAAATTACTCGGATACTTGAGAGCTTTTCAGTACAAATGTATTTCAGTTAATTAACACCTGCAATTACAATTAAACTTATTATCAAGTTGAAGTTCGCACTTCCCAAAATTGTTTATTGAATACCATTTTGCTAGAGTACTACGTACCCTACTACTATTTTCTCAATTCCCTTTTTTATTTGTACTCAACTGCAGTTTTGAAGAGAGCGGAAACCTCTTTGGTTGGAACAAAATGTTCGAATTCTCAATAAATCTGAAATTATTGCGCTCTGAGCATGCGTGGGACTGGAGGGAAATGTAAAAATGTGAAGAGAAGATATAAAAAATGGAAGATTGCAAAATTATTTAACAAACAAAATGTTAACAATATTTTCTCTTAGATTCATTCCTTCATCGTCGTATTCTATATTTTTCAAGTTTTCTCTACAAATTGAATTATTTTATATATATATGAATTTTTATATATGAATTTTTATATATAAATTTTTATATATTGTCTGCGTTATTATTTCTTACTTCGAAAAAAAGATGGGAAAATTTTAGAAAAAGTCGATATGGTTAACAGAAGAACCATTTTTCGCAAATTAGTTGGAAAGGAATTCCTCATTATTGTGTGCCGCGCGCCGCCGGACCTCCTGCTGGGGTGGTTTCGTTGTGGGGGTGGTTTCGATGTGGGGGGTGGTTTCGGTGCGCGCTGGTGGTTGCTTGCTCGCTCGCTCGATCGCTTGGTCGGGGTGGTGCACGTGGCCTTCTAGGAGTGGATTGCGCGTCGCCGTGCGTCCTTAATGCAGTCAGATACTCTTGAGGTCCCCGGGCCTCTCATTCGCTCGCCGTGTTTCCTCGCCTTTATTCGATTATAATCCAGATGGTGAGTAAAGCCTTTGTTTCTATTTCAGAAATTGTGTTATTAGTTGAGAGGGAGGTTGTGGATGGATGAATAGCAGCGACGGGGTGTGTCATTCTTTATTTTTGGTTTCCTTTTTCGTTCGAGTGACTAAGCAAGCGGGGATAAACACACACACACACACACATACAGACTTATATATGAGTAAGTGAGAAATTAGTAGGGTCGAATAGGTTTGGTCGGTGTCGTGGTCGTGGTCGCGGTCCTGGTCGCGGTCGTTGGTTCGGTCTTGTCTTTCCACGAACTCTGGTCTGGTAGGGCAATTCGAAATCAGTGATGATGGTGGTGGCCGTCGTATTTTAAATACAACAAATTACACTAAAAAAAAAATTAAAAAAAAAATAAAATTAAAAAAAAAATTTAAAAAAAAATTAAAAAAATAAAATTAAAAAAAAAATTTAAAAAAAAAATTAAAAAAAAAATTAAAAAATAAAATTTTAAAAAAAAAATTAAAAAAAAAAATTAAAATTAATTTAAAATTTATAAAATTTTCTTATTTATTTTGTGTTCCGAATCAGAGATTTAAAATCATAATTTCTCTTGTTTATTTTAATTAAAATTCAAAGAATTATTAAAGCTTTGAGAGGTGATATTTCATCAAAATGATGATGATGTCATAACTTTTGTTTCATTTAACTTATTTTTCTATTAATCAACGTAATAGGAAAAAACTCAATCAACGCCTTCTTCTATTTTCCCATCTTCAGGTTACGAAAGAAGAGTTGGCGAAACTGATTTCCGGATTCGATCAGCAGGACCTCCTCACCAGCAACGGTGTAACATTAGCCGGCCAAAGGTACATCTATCTGTCCGGCACAGATCGTGTTGTGCGCGCTAAATTGGGTCGCAGCGGAGTGCATTGCATGAAAACTACACAAGGTGAGTTCAATAATGCGTTCATGATGGTCCTCATTAATTTACTCATGATGGTCCTCATTAATTTACTGATGATCCTTATTAATTTAGTGATGAACCTCATTAATTTACTGATGATCCTCATTCATTTAGTGATGATCCTCATTAATTTAGTGATGATCCTCATTAATTTACTGATGATCCTGTCATCATTTGAAGCCGCTTTATTTTATTTTATAATACAAACACATAAATTTCACGTGTGGTTTAAAAATATCTATTTTTAGTCCCTAATTAAAGAAATATTCATGACATGACAATAATGAAAATTGCAATATTTTGTTATTTCTTTCTTTCTTGTTGTTTATTCTGTGGCATTCTTTGCTGTGTATTTTGCCTCTCTGCTATTTTCAATCTTCTTGCTTGCTTTGTTAGCTGCTTCGTACTACTTAACGTACTCAATAAAAGGAAAACGGAAAACAAAGCATAGAAAAACTTGGTCATATAACGTCATGTTAATCATCGGTGAAGTAGTATTAGTAACAGCTGGACAGAAGACGTGGAGAATGTGGGAAACCAGGAGAGGGGCAGCAGAGGCCTCCGCTATGCACTGACTGACTGACTGACTGAGTGACTGACTGACTGAGTGAATGAGTGACTGCATGACTGACTCTGACTCTCCATCCATTCCATAAATGTTCACCGACGAATGACGTTTCGTTGCACACACAAGCACGCATTCCCTATCTCCGCTCTTCTCTCCCCCCCCCCCCCCCCCCCCTCTCTCCTTGAATACTCTACTGGTACCCGCACAGCACAACACCACATGCTTGCTTCTCAAGGTTGTTGCTATAAAACACTGAAATGTTGTTGCGTTACTTGCCCTACACAACAACTGTGAGGCGGCTGCCTTGTTTATGGGGGTCGTCGTCGGCGTCGTCGTAGTCGTCGTCGTAGTCGTTTTCGCCGTCGTAGTCGTCGTCGCCGTCGTAGTCGTCGCCGTTTTCGCCGTCGTAGTCGTCGGCGTCGTAGTCGTTTTCGCCGTCGCCGTCGCCGTCGCCGTCGTCAATGCGTTGGCAATCCTCTCCGTTGGAGTTCAATTGTATCGGAAAAAAATTTAATCTACTCGTGGAGGGATTTATAATTTTCCGATTCTTGTTCTTTCCTTTTACTTTTTTTGTATTTTACTACCTCAAGTCTAACAATTTTGTGGATGCTGCACAAATTATTTTGCAGTATTATTTTGTTAAAATTTTTTTATAAAAAATCTTTTATCAAACTTTACGTGTTGGATTTTCAAGTCAAATTCAATCAACTTGTCTTTGAATTTCAAGAAAAATAAAAGTTTTGGAACGGATTTTAATTTAATTTGAACGTTGAAATTTGAAAAGAATATTTCATTTATTTATTTTTTTTTGTATTCTATTCACACACTTTTTGTTTTCTCGCCGTTATTTCTAAAAGTAAAAGTTGAGTTTTTATTTTTATTTCCTAATACTGTTTTTCTTCTTTTTTTTTTAAATCTTTTTGCCATTCACTTTGTGATGACGACCCACTTTCTTCATTGCTTTCTTATAAACTTCTTACTTCTGTTGTAAGCGTCTTGAAACTTTAAATAAATTTTTTTTTTTTTTGATCAAAAGTTTGGCGTGGGCTTAAAAAATGTTGAAATGCATGCTTACAAATTTATTTTGCCTCACACTTTCTATGGAAGGAAATCTAAATTAGAAGAATCTAAATTAAAAGAATCTTAATTAACATTGAATTGTGGTCTGCCACTGCAATAATTGCGATTAACAGACAATTTTAACACATAACCGGATTTTTTTCTACTCCATGCTTTTGCTCTCCCAGTAGTGTCAAACTCTCTTCGCTTGTTTGCTTGTATTTTCTCTCCTTTGAATTTAATTTTTTGAGATTGTCGGATATGCAAACTAGCAGCCGACGGCTGACTAATACAGCCAGCCGGTCCTTTTATGCTCCCCCCCTCCTCTCTCTTTCACATTTCCCTAATCCCAATACTGCTACAGTACGTTTCTAATAATGTTCAGGATTTTAATGTGTTCAAATATTCGGTGTTCCTCTTGTTGAAGCACATTTAAGTAGCCACCGCCGTCATGTGTTGCTTCTGGTCTCCTCTGTCACTTCGTGTCGTGCTGCTCTCATGTCGTCAACTGAGAAGGTTTATTGACCTCGTCACTCTCAAGAGGGATTTTGATAAAGTTTTCGTAAGACTCACTCTCTCTCCCTCTCTCTCTCTCTCTCTCTCTCTCTGCATAAGCAGAGCGCAGATTTGTTGTTCCTTTTACAATTTTATCGTGTGCGTTGGCTAGCCGGTTTCGACCTCGAATATACGAGCAGCAGCAGCAGCCTCACTTTTCGTTGCCTTTTTGCAGTTTGGCTGATAATAATAAAAATGAACATATTTTTTTTTTCTACTTCAAGTTGGTCCATGAAGTTTTTATATAGACACAACAACATATATAATTTAGTTTCTTTTTATATATCTAAAATTTTATATATACAATTTTTCACCTCATTTTCGTTATTTTGACTTTGAACGTCACAACAGCTGATTTGTATAGAACTTTTTAAATAATTCACTCATTAATTTTTGCAAAATGCTTTTCGATTCTAGCAAAACACAAAGCGAAGCAGCTAAAATATCTTTTTTTTTTTTTTTTTGGAACAACTATAAATTATTGCGTCGTTTTGTTGACCTTTTACGTTTGTCATTTAATATTATTTTTAATTTTACCAATCATTTTCATTGCATTGTTGGTTGTCTATTTTTTGTCGCATTCTCAATTCTTTCTGTATTCTCTCAGTAATTTTCAGAGGTCTTTTTAATGTGCTACAAAAAAAAAAAAAAACAAACTGTTCGAATTTAACTGTTTAATAGAAATCTTTACAACTTGAATTTATAACAGCTTTTGTCTCCCCAAACTAATCGAAACTTTCATCCGTTTCTTCCTTCCATTTGCAGCCGTCATCGTTTCCATCTACGAAGATCCCGTTCAGCCTCAGCAGGCTGCATCTGTTGTAGAAAAACTTGGCGATTATCTGATTACTTGTGGATACTAGAAAATAAACACATAATGATAAAAGTAATTATATAATATTAAATGAAACAGCAAAAAAAACAAACAAAAACAAAAAGTAAAGAAATATTTCTGCTACCACTATTTTGAAATACATACATAATTTCGTATAAAGTTATGAGAGAAGATCATCCATGTGAGAATATTAAGAAGAGAAGAACACACTTCAAGTTTATCATGTCCCCCCCCCCCCAAAAAAACAGTAATAAATTATGTAGAACAACTAATGTTGTTGTAAGAATAAAGTAAAGTATTTCAAAATGTATTGTGAGTATGTGAAAATGTGTGAAAATCACTCAGAAGAAACCAAAATAACATCTACAAGAGAGCAACAAAAAAACAAAAAAAAAACAAAAGCGCCGCAGCCGCGTACATACATACATACATTAGTTTCATTACCAGCCGACCCTCAGAAGCAACATCATCAGCAGCCCAATTTTTATACCTAGAAACTTTCTAAGAGAACAGCTAACAAGATAGTCAAGGAGAGGAGGAGAGCTGAACAATTGTATCAAACTAATTATAATATTGTGCGAATAAAAACAAAATACATACATAATACATATATACATATATTTAATATGAGAAATCATTTGTGTTGTGTCAACTCTTTTTGCTATAGTACGAGTATCTCTCTCTCTCTCTCTTACACTAGTACTTGAGAGCGTAACGTAATGCTTTTTATGTTTTTTTTTCTATTTGATACGGAAAAGAAAACGAAGTAATAATGATGCGTAATATAAATATATAATATAAAATAATATAATACTTTAATAATATTAATAAAAGAACAAATTTCAATAAAAAAAAAACAACAAAAAAAAACAAAAAAAAACAACATTCATACGACTTTTCATTTCACTTCTCTTGCAAGGAGGATGATTCGATGATGCTATACCAATTTAAGGTCAAAGGTCAGGATGATTAATGTAAGTGTTGGCCCGAGTAACGGTGTTCCAAGATCGAAGATCCCCGGGTCTCTCGCGAAGTGCAACTTGGTTAATAAATTAATTAAAATTAAAAAACTAGTAAGAAGAATTATTTTGTTCACTCAAAACTCGGAATATTTCTACTCTCGCAAAGTTAAAAACTATCCTAAAAATCACTTAAAGGCTTCAGTAAAACCCTTTGAATTCGTTTAATTGGAAGAGCCACACCCATTTTTGATGAAATTACGCTAATATTTTGTATATAATATATTAAAAAAATGTGTACTCGTAGAGGAAGAACAACCATGCGAGTTTTCCCTTCGAAATGTAGGAAATTTCCATAATTTGTACTCGTAAAAAGTCTGAGCTGAATTTAAAAAGCGAGTTTTTTCATCGCCTTTGGCAAGCATTTAATATTTAATCGCTCATCGCAAAAGTAATTTCTTTACTCTATAAAAATAATGCAAACAAATCGAAAATCAAATCGCTAACTAATAAATTGTTTGGTTTATTGCGTACACAAACCAGACAGTGGAAGAATTATCTTCTCCCAAGTGTAAGAAAAAGTAAGCTAAAAATTGAGTTTAGGCAGCAAAACTTTTCGCATTTCGAAGGTAATTCGATGTAGTTTCGTTATTGTTTCTGAACGTTTTCAGGGAATTGTATGGAACTCCTGAGGATTACCTTGCTGTCACAGAACTTACAATGGACTGACATTTCAAATTTGCGAATGAAAATGGAAAGTAAAATGGTTTCTGCAAAGGGTTTCCCGATTACAATGAATTCTTCTGTTTTAACTATCAAATTTGACGAAATGGAAGTACGTACGAGTGTTAAATATTGAAAAATCCTAGTTTTCCTAGTTTAAATATTGAAAAAACAAATTTTCCGGCTTGCGGAGGATTTAAAACTCTTGGTCGTGAGAGAACAATTATCAAGTAGGAAAAGTTTTTAATATTAGTATTTCCCATTTCACAGAGAAAGATGATGAGTCATTGGTGAATATTGCAAGATGACACGAGTAAAACTAAAAATACTCTATACAATTGAAATAAGTTTGACTGCCGTGCCGAGTCTACACATGATTTAGTTTAGAATTTATTTGTACAATTTCAACGCTGACATTGTAAAGTATTTCTTAGAGTGTTGATTCATTTTACGCTTGAATTCCAACAGAATTGTATTATCTGTGCTACTCAAGTGCAAGATGGCTTCTTTAATGTCAACGTTGATTGCAGTCCACTACAATCCGTCTTATCTTGACTGATGGAAGTCAATATTTTAAATGACTTCTTTATGCTCACATAAATTGCATAACCTCTTCACCTCCACTTATCGTAGGACTCTGGCCGCTCTTTTGATGGTATTTGAAAAAAAAAATGGCATTCATTATCTTCTTGCAGGACGGACGGTATTGTAAAGAGTGATCTTGTCACTCCAGTGGTGGTTTTTAAGGATGAATTGAATGCTCGTCGTAAATTTACTACTTAATTTACAGTGAAAGTGAAGTTTATTCCATGCAACTTTATTGCGAAGCCGAGATAAAGTAGGAAATTCTATGTAGTTAAAAGTTAGTTTAACCTTGAGTTTGTTGGCCTTAATTTGAAAAATTAGGAAATTCTATGTAGTTAAAATTTAGTTTAACCTGAAATTTGTTGGCCTTAATTTGAAATAACTTTAGTTTAAAATCGAGTACGCATATTTTTCGGTGTACGCTTGTCTTCTTTATTATTTTCTTTAAAATTATTTCTATTTTACTATTTACTTTAATTTAGTTTAGGCTAATTATTTCATTTAAAAAATAGTTGAAACCAAGATTGAACTAGTTTTTAAAAAGGTTTAAATTAAGTTTAAGGAATCTAGATAAATTAGAGATTGTTTAAAATTGACGAACGCATTAAATTTGTTTATAATATAATTATATTAGTAATAAATTTTTGTGGTATAACGAATTTATTCAGATATAATGTGAATTTTTATTAATAATTCGTTAAAATCCAATTTACATTGAAAAAAATCGTTTAACACATGAAAGTCAAATGTTGTCATTGCGTTTGTGATACTTAAAATTTTGAAAAAGGCTAGTAAAAATAGATTTTTGGCAATGATTTCAGTTAGATTCAACTTAGCGAAATCTTTTCGAGATGAATGTGGTCACCACTTCGGTTATGACAAACGTAAGAATTATTTTTCGATCGTATATATTGAGTAATTTCGTTGTAGGCGAAAAAGGAATAAAAAATTCCAAAATACATTAAAATTCGATTAATTTTTTTGCAGCTTTTAAAGTAGTTTTGAGAAATTAAACACTTACGAATAAATAGAAATCGTTAAAAAAGTTTGGTTATCGTATTTTTCTAGAATTCTTTACTTCTAATTTAAGATAAGACGAAAAATTAATTAAGAATTCACAATAATTCCGCTTAAGTTTATCGAATATAAATTTGTATTAAAAATGTGAGTATTTAGATTTAGTATTTTTATTATAATTATAATTTTCCCCTATTGATTTCCATATTATTAATGAGTTTCTAACTGATTTACACTTTTTAAAATATGATAAAATCCCATAAAAAAAAAGAAACACACACATACGTATGTGTTTACATACACACACATATACATGCCTAATAAAATTCTCAATAACAAGTAATTAAACGAAATTGTGAAAAAACAAAATTAAAAATCATAAAATTCAACACGAGCGAAAACAAATCGTTTCATTTTAAGCAATCACAAGCTATTTTTAGTGCTTGAGAAATACATTTTATTAAATGTTTTTTTTTGTTTTGTATTCAGCTTCAGTTTGAGCAGAAATTAGCTGTGACAGAATAAAAGAATGGAAATAAAAATTCATAGGAAAAATAAAAAGTAGAGGAGAAGAAGAAAAGTTGTATCTGAGAATCTTTTAACCTACAAATTCAATATTTTGGAATTAACTGAATTTAATACAAGTAAGTTTAACCAAACTAAGTTTAACAAAATTAAGGCTTCAAAAAAGCCTCAAAAAAATTCTGTTTTAAATTTAAATTGTTAAATCAGGTATTAAATGAAAAATTTCAAAGTAAATATAAAAATACAAGAAATTCCGCAATGATTAGTAAAACAATCACGATCATGAAATAAAAAAACTAAACATTTTATTTTGAAATACAAACACTTTTCAAGAGTATTTTTTTATTTATAAAACGTTTACATTATTTGTTTTTCTACCTGGCTAGAAAAATAATCTTAATCACCACAGAAAAAAATAGCAAAAATTACGATTAAAAGAAAAAAAAAACACACACAATAATGAAAATAATCAGTGAGCCGCAGCAGCAGCAACAGGATGAGGAAAACAACTGTGAAATTTTATATTTGCGGTCAGACTTCTGTGCAAATTAAAACGTTGGCAGCTCGCTAGTTGCGCGAGTAGCTTTCGAACCTGTCTCTGGATCTCAACTGGCTGTCGTCCAGTCGTCCAACTCGCTCCACCTCCCTCACGCAGTAAATTTCTTCTCATCCACCCAGCCAAAGCTAGCGTTGAAACTTCCCCTTACTGTTCTCAGGCTGATGTTTCTTCATTGTTTAACTTAACTGTTCTCGGTTGATGTGTGACAAGTTTTTCTGGTTTCCTCACCGATATCAGCAGTTAATTCGAATTTAGTTTAGCGTTGATCAATAAGAACACACACACACACACACACACACACATTTGTTTCTGTTACTATTGTTATTGTAGAAGTAGTAGCAGCAGCAGTTGTTGTTGCTAACTTTGTTGCTATCGTTGTGGTTATACTTGCTTTGTTCTTCTCTTTCTTCAAATTCAAGTGTTCCACAACTGAAACAGCAACAAATGAAACAGCCTGCCATGAAACTTCTCTCGCCAACCCAGATTAGATTAATTTAACTGCAAATGAATTTAATGAATTAAAACACAGTTGAAATTTTTTGCGCACTCAATAATTGGCCTTAATAAAAATGAGTGAAATTAGAAAAGTGATAAAATACGAAAATCTTTCAAAATCAAAGAAACAAATAATTATATAACTACAGAAAAGTATGTAAAGTAATAATGAAACCTTCGTACCCGCGATCGTTATTCGAACAAATGGTTTGTTAATCCGTAATTGTTGTACGGCGAATGTTCTTCTCAATGAAAATAAATCAACGGCCAAGCGTTCGATAGGCCGAAATATCGGCCAGTAACGCAATCAGCTAACGCAATCAAACCAGCCAGTCAGCCAGCCGCCTTTCCTTCCCTTCACTAAGCGGCCGTTAGCGGCGCACAGATGTCATTGCATGCAGATAAAATGGGTCTGGAAAGGTCGTTCTGTGAACCAGAAGAAACGGCTAAGTTGGCAGATACCAGATAAACAGATGGACGGACAGATAAAACGGGCGGCACTCGTATTACCGGCAAATGTTTGCACGATAACCACTTTTTACATCGCATGCTCGATGTACGGGAGTCGCAACTTTGCACCGAAAGTTTAACACTACAGTGATTATGTACGGCTGGATGGATGCTAGGAAATGAGGAGTGATAGCTGTACATACATACATACATACATACATACATCAATACACGTAGATATCCAGGCAGTCACGCAGCCTGCTAGTGAGTTAATCAGCTAAGCAGTCAGTGAGTCACTCCAGCACTACTGACTTGACTTGCTTATCAGTTTCATTTCAAATACAATATTTCGCCTTCCTTCCTTCCTTCCTTGTTAAATATGATTGTGTTGTGTTTTGTTTTTTTGTGTTTTTTTGCTTTTAATTCTTCCTTTCCTTCTTGACTCTTTCTATGATGAATACCAGGTTTTTCCCGTGAAGTTATGGGCGTAGAAGCGAGGAAAGAGGTTGTCGTTCCCCCTTAATATTCATAAATTTAAAAGTTAGGCATACTAAATTATTTTACATTATATTTATATTACACGCAGCCCTACATGCAAAAATACATTCAGCTATCTGTCTATCTGCTTGTCTGTCCATCTAATATTGGCTTCCTTTTTATCTATAGATAGGCGGATAGATATCTATCTAGCAGCTTACCTATCTATCTGTCTATCTACTTTCTGTATACTCCTATCTACATAAATATCCACCAATCGGAAAGTTAACATGAAACTTTCTATCTGTATATCTATATATTTATCTATATATTTATGTATTTATGTCTATCTATATATTTATATATTCATCTATCTCTCTATCTATCTATCTGTGCATCTATTTGCTGTCTGTCTAACTAAATATCCATCAGAATCTGTTTGTATATTTACCTATAATTTTATGTACATATCTATCTATCTACCATCAATCTATCTGCCTTGATATCTATCTAAATAAGTAAAGTGCATCTTTATTTATTCACCTACTTATCAAACTATCTGAAATACTATCTAGTCAGCCAATTATGTCTCTAATCATCCATCTCTCTATCTGTTGGCATGTCTATCTATCTACTTGACTATCTGTTTATATATTTACCTATCTCTCTATGTATTTATCTATCTCTCTATGTATTTATCTATCTATCTATCTATCTTTCTATCTCTCTGTTCATCGCGTGTTATGATAAAAATATTCTTCAATTTGCGCCCTTTGCAAGAAATCCTAGCTACGCTCATGCTTCTGCTTTCATATGCCAGACACTCCCTATTAACAGCCTATTAACAGCTGTTAGATATTGTTGTTGCACTTTAGAGTTAGACTATGTTATTGTTGTTGTTGTTTTGCTTTATGACTTGTTGTAACTGTTGTTATTGTAATTGTGTAATAAATTAGTTTAGGAGATCCCTTCCACCGCCCTCGCAGTATTTCCTGCTTTTCTCAAAAAAATAAAGTTTAATTTCATTTTTTTTTATTTTTTTTTAATCTTCTTTAACTACTGGTATTTTGCTGTTGACCCAAAAATTTTCATTTCAGGCAGTGAAGTTGTTAATATTTTAAATTTCCCAAAAATTGAGAGCTTGAGTGGTATTTTGAAAAAGTGCGATTTTCAGAGTTTTTAGAATAATAAAGAGCGATTATTATCTATATATGAAATCAACTGTTTTAATTTCGAATACGAGTAACATCTCGAATATCATCGACTGTACATCGATGCGGTTTTGGTGTCGATTATCGAGTATTTGGTTAAAATTGTATTTTAATTAATTCCTTAGAATTTGAAACAAGATCGATACCGAAACAGACGTCGTATCGAGTATCGTGTTCACTTAAAAAGTCACCTCAGTTCTGAATTCGAGACTAGATCGATGTTAGATGGTATCGATTACCGTCTTCGCTGAAAACAGTCATCTCGGACCTCAATTCGAAACAAGATCGACATCGCAACCAGATGGCATCGATTATCGTTTCGGTTAAAAAGAAAATCATATTGATTACGAGGTGTTTTCGATCAAAATCGAAACAAGATCGATGTGATAACGAGAATTAACATATATCGCGCATAACTGATACTGTTTTCGGATTGGAATTGAAAGAATTTTACATAGAAATGAATTTGAGAACGAACTTTACATAGATTTTTACTTTTTACTAGAATAACCTGGTGTTTTGCGACTTTTTAATATAGCAATCATTCTGAATTAAGAATTGCGATTTCTTATTGTTGCTTTAACTCATTTATTTCCAGAACTTTTGCTGTAATATATCACCTCATTAATATGAAATTTTGAAATCTGAGCATCTTCTGCGAATTTCCATTCCTTCCAATTGTAAACTCTTTGAAAAAGTGATTACATAATCTGGAATCAAAATCAGGTTCTGGCAGAAGAAGGTGGTCGGTCAACCTGTTTAAGTTTTGCACACCAAGCAACTTTTCATTCCTTTATAAAAGCAACTTTCCTGTCTGAATTAAATATTTTTTGTTGAATTAACTTAAATTTGAGCTCCTCTTTAGTGAGAACAAAAAAAAACGAAAACGCGAAAATAAGAAATCAAAATCAAGAAATGAAATGAAAATAAGGAGGACCTGCCACCGAATTCGAGGTTTCGTTGATTTCCAAACTATTCTCGATAGCATTTCGTCAATTTCGTCAACCGCAACAACAACTGTGTCGTTCACCGATTTACACTGAGTTGAGTTGCAGTTTTGAGTTGCAGTTTTGAGTTGCAGTTTTGTGTTGCAAGTAATGTGGGTGCCGCCAACGGTAGTCTCGGTGCTCGAATTTCTAATTTTTCGTCGAAAGTGTTACAACGTCACATTTGAACGTCAGATTTTGATTGCAATTGTTGTAAGTATTTTTTCTTTTTTTTTGTTTTTCTAGAGCAATTCAAAGCAATTCGTATTTCTTGAAAAGTTAAATTTGTTGAAATGTCTTCGGTTTCAGATACGGAGTGTCAAAAACGGAGGGTTTTTGGCTATAAAAGAATATCATTTCGTTGAATTGATTAATAGTTTTCCGCACGTAACGACTGCGTTAAGAAGTTGATTGTGAAGCGATTTTGGGCTGGTGGAAAATGCAATTTTTTCGACTCTTACAAGTGTTGATGGTTCTGGGACTTTGGTGTACCTTAAGTGCCTGTCGAACAGCACCGGCTTTCGAAAGGGTCTCAGCTACGTTGGCCACCAGACGTGTACCGCGCTCGATGACTACAATTTGTGTTGAAATCAAACCAAGTGGTGGACCGCAGGACGAACCGTATTATATGTGTAAGGGAACGACGAATGGAGGGCCAACATTTCCACAGACTGAGAAAATGCAATCTGGATTCGCGCCGAACGCGTTTGCTGGCGGTGGTGGTGGTGATGGTGGTCGTGGTGGTGGTGGTGGTGGTGGTGGAACTAATGTAGGTGGTGACATGGATCAGATAGCTATCAATCCAATGGTATATCCGTCTCAGTATTATACGGGCAAAGTGGAGGTATATGATAAACCAATTACAACAACAACACCTTACAACGGTTACACGGGATTCAGCCAGCGCCCTACAGTTACAGCCTATCAGCAGGCCGGGTATGATATAGCAGAGCAAACCAGCGATATTAAACAACCGCCAAATTCTCAGATCCCGATACAGACCGAGACGAGTCCTGCCGTTCCACAAAAGCCTCAAAATTTCCCACAAACACCCTTTTTTCGTCCCTCGCCACAGTTCTTTCCGCCATCCTTCACGCCATCCTTCACGCCATCCTTCGCGCCATCCTTCACGCCATCCTTCACGCCATCCTTCACGCCATATCAGTTTTTTCCCCATCAACCGCAACGACAACAACACCAACAACACCAACACCAACAACAACACCAACAACAACAGGAACGACAGCAACCACAACCAAATGTTTATCAGCAAGAGCAACAAAATCCGTATACGCAGCCGATTGCCAATTTCGAGATACCCATCGAAAATCAAGAACCATCAATTGGCTTCCCATCAAAAAGTCAAACATTTAGCGCGGGAGGAACGAGCGGCACGAGCCGAAATTACGAGTATTTTGAGAAACCACGATCAACATTCGGCACAGATTTCGCCCACAACAACAACAACAACAACAACAACAACAACGATGGTGTCTATATTTCAACAGCACCAAATGATGGCACCTCGGCAGCAACATTTTCATCATCATCATCATCATCATCATCATCGCATGATAAAAAGGTTTCTTTTGCCCCTACAGCAGATATGGCAGCACCTGTGGCACAACAAATCGGTACAAAAGTGGCTTCGACAGTTGAGTCATCTGTGCCGCATACGCTTCTAAGTGCATCTGTAGTGAAATCTTCACCCGAAATCGAAGAGGAAAATGATGTTACTGCTGATGATAAAACTCTCACCGATGACAATCAACGCAGTGACGTTTTGAAATCCGATGCCGCTCACACAACCAAGCAGGCCGATCAATTAAGTTTCTCCAGCACTACTTCGTATCAGGCAAACGCAGCACAGCTATCACATCCTTCGCGGGATTCGGACTTCATCAGAAATATGGCGGAACAACATAATCTTCCTCCATCTATTTGGGGTTTTTCTTCGGAAGAATTTGCTAATCTGCATTCGATGGCCGCTGATGTGATAAAGAAGCCGCTAAGTGAACAGCAAGCAACAAATCGGCCTCAAATACCTGACGTAATGGAAGGTCCTACCTTGAATATGCCCTTCGGCATGCAATCGACTTATAAGCCGCCTGCTCGCGCCGCGCCGCTTAATTATGCTTTCCCGCCGTTGCCAAATTGTCCCACGCCAGCTCTTGTTCAACCTGCTGTAAGCACAACGACAGCCTGCATACCAAACGCACCGCAACCGCAACCGCAACCACAATCGCAACCGCAACCACAATCACAAGTGCAAATTCAGCCGCCTCCACAAATGCAGCCGTCATTTCCAGCACAGATTCCACTGCAGCCTCTGCCATTTCGGCAGATGCCATCGCAACCACAGTATTTGCCGCCTCTGCAACCACCTTCACGGCCACAACTTTCGCCGCCTTCGCAACCACAGTTTTTACCATCTACGCCTCGGCGGCAGCAACCAATGCGACAGCCTTCGAATTGTGATTCCGAATTAATGGAGATGATGTCCACCTGTAATCGTCGTGGTTTTAATTTTCAACCACTTTTAATTGGTATGCCTTTCTATGGACAACCAGCCGGGTTGGCCAGTCTTAACGCCATAGCGACGCCAACTTTATTTAATATCGGTATACCAAGTTTAATGGACGCTAGTTTGTTCACAAATATGCTGGGTGATGCACCATCGCAAGGAGAAAATTCATCTAGCGAACTTGCTGCGGGAGCACCACAACCACCAACTGTTGGTATGGGTTTGCTACCAATTCCTCAAGCATTGAGTTGGATTACCGGAAAATTGTTACCCACTCCACGGCCACCATCCGTGATGAAGTGTCAAAAGGCGTCAATAGAAATGAAACTGGGTGAACCGCATGAACAAGAAAACACTACCGATTCACCAGAGAAATCAACCAACGCTTCAAAATCTGAAACTGAGTCTGCCACACCAACGAAAAATAGCACCACCGTGAGAACCACCGAGAAAACCACCGAGGTTGGAAAGTCGCTGGAGCCACCCAAGAAGGAGGAGAAAGTGGAGGAGCAGAAACACAAGGATACTGCGGAAATCAAGACGAATGCAGAGTCTGCCAACACAACTGAGGCTGCAAAAACCAAAGACGATCGCATAGCCTCCTCTCTGCCCATGGAAGAGGAAACCAAGAGGACCTTCGAGAGTCTGATGAGCATGGCGCAAAAGGCAAAGGAGTTCAATAACGAAGAATTTTCTCAGCCCCCCAATAGTCACAAAAAGAATAAAAAAGGTCCCATTGTATATAAATTATCTCCAGTCGAGGACTCAAGTTTACTTGAAACATTTTAGAGAATAAGTTTTTGTAAACCTTTTGTACTTTTTATAAAATATGATATTTGAATGAATATATACTCGATATTCTATCAAAAAAACAAAATTGAAGATTTGCATGTTTTCTGTTGTGATCTAAAATTTTGTTTCAAAGGAAATCAAAATTGAAGCAGAAGTAAAAAAGAAAAATTGCTTGTGGTCAGATGTTGCTCGATATATATTGCGAGAGAAGCTTAAAACATTTGCCAATCTTTTCTTGTTTGATCGAGTTTAAATTTAAAAAAAAAAAACTACAGCAAGCAAGGAACGTCAAACATATAAATGACAACTTTGGAGTGACGTGTCGCGATACATATCGAGCAACTATATAACTAAAAACTTTTGATTATTTGTTATTGCGTTTGTGGCCTTGGTGTTGTTGCTGCTGCTTGCTTCATCAGTTAATAATTAATAGCCGGTCATGACGAACTCACGTGCCTCTGCATGTTTGCATGTTTGCAGCGATTATAAGCTGAGCATTGAAGTTGTTTACGCATGCGCGGCAGCAGTGTGATGCAGTAAAGCGTTCAACTGCATATACGCTCAAAATAAAGTATTGAAATGCTTCCGAACTCGTCGTTGCTGCCGGCCTGAAGCCTACAACAACAACAACAACCTGTGATGCACTGCACAAAATTTCAATTTATCGTTAATTTTATCTGTAAGTTTTCGTGTCCGAAGAATACGGAGCTGAGTATGGTTAACAATTACCTGGCTTGGTCTTTGCTGTTTAAGGAAATGGTGTTTTTTATATTTTTTTTATTTTCTTTTTTTCTTATTTATTTCCATTTTTATTTAATTTTTCCATTACACTTCCGTTTTTGAGTTTTTCCTTTTGTTGTTGGTTCCATGCAAGTTTGACGCCAGTCGCGGTGGCAGGAACTCGAGATGTGCGTGAAAAATATTTGCTTTTAATTGTATGGATTGAAATTTTAAGCACGTAAATCGTATTTCATTTAAATTTAATAAAAGCGAAGAGAAGTCATTGGCTTTGTTTTTCGATATTTTAATAACTAAACGTGATTAATGCCGTGCTATTTTACTTTGTTGAAAATTGTTGTTTTACAGACATTCTTTTAAAATTTGCACTTTTAATTTCAATTTCATTAAGAGAAAAATCAAAGGGTAATCAAAACATATTATTCTGCGTAATTAATATGTAGTTTGCGATGGCCATGCAACTTGAAAACTTAACGAAACCATAGATCGAAAGATCGTTTTAATAATTATTCCCAATATCGCTATAATTTTCATTCAAATCTCTTTTTTTCACCAATATCGTTGCTAATGTTTTTATTATCATGATCGTTAATATCAGAAATATTTTTATGTTTATCATTACAAGGC
This sequence comes from Sicus ferrugineus, assembly GCA_922984085.1. Taxonomy (NCBI): domain Eukaryota; kingdom Metazoa; phylum Arthropoda; class Insecta; order Diptera; family Conopidae; genus Sicus; species Sicus ferrugineus. Next base: position 7,672,020 of record OV277349.1, on the reverse strand, counting down.
ATTAAAACCTTCAAGTATAATTTAATCGTATCGAAAGTCTAAAATATTTTTTCTTATAATCATTATTATCGCACTATTATATAATTTTTAATCCAGCCGCATCATCACTTTGATCCATATTATCACTAGTATTTTTATTAATATTATCATCTTCATCATTGTTAACGCTATAATTATTAACACTTATAATATTACGATATAAAATACCCGGGCATGAAACTACAGCCATCACTACAATCATTATTATATTCATTACCAGTATCATCATTACCATTTACGTCATAATAATCACAATGTTTACCATTTGAGAATTCAACATTGACATCAAAAACCCATTTGAGCTCGATCGCGTTATGAAAAGTAACTTTGTTTCGAAACTTTTCAATCAAAACCTTTGCAAACCACACAAATCTAGGTCATGAGTTGAAAATATATTACAAAATCTCGACCTCAGTCCCATTCTCTTGCTTTCTGCGTTATCCAGCATTTTTGCTGATTCGGTTCTTTCTGGTCTTCACTTTATATATCTTGTAATGTAAATTGTAATAAAAAATCAAAAATGAAGACACCACCGCAAAGCGAACGCGGCAAACTTCCGCGATTAGCTTGGATCAGTAAGAGTTTTCAGTCTACTTTGAAAGTAGATGACGGCGTTTAGTTTATTTCGAAGTGGAGATCGGTGATAAACAATGAAGTCCTCATTATGCTGCTGGGTGTTTCTATCATCGCTACTCATTGTTTTCGCCGCAGACATATCGGCTCAAATGTATTTTGGAAATAGTATCGCGACCGTGGTGCAACCTGATGAGGAACAATATTATCTACTGACGGATGCGGATGGCGGTTTCGAGAGCGATGTTGATGATAGTGCTGATGTCAGCGATGATAGTGATTCGGATGGCACACGCGACGATACAGAGCATAAAAGGATACAACGACATTTTTGGTCGAATTTATTTGGTGGAAAAAGTTTATTTAAGGACAAGGAAGAGTGTGCGAAATGTTGCGACGACAACAACAACAACAACAATGGCTATTATAATGTGGGAAATGGTGATTTTTATAATAGACCATATCACTCGGGAATTGGACCAGGATATACACCTTACAATTACCTATTGCCCTCACTTCACTCACCCTTACATGCACTGAGGCCACCTTTTAGTCCATTCGGAGCATTTCGACCATTTGGTTTGTTTAGCAAACCAATGAATTATGCTGGTCCTGGTGGAGGATTTGCGAAACCTCCTCACTGGAGGCCTTTTGGTGGTAATTATGATGTACCCAATGATGGAACGGATGGAGGATTTAACAATCAACCCGGTGGTTTTGGAGAAAACAGTGTTACGGAAAAACCATTCCAAGATTTCAATTCAACACCATCTCCGCCCGCTCTACCAACGATACATCGAGATCCAGTCATTCCTCCTAGCGCTCCGTCTTCAGTTGTACCTAATTTGCCGACAATACCGTCAGCACCATCCCAAGTAACAGAACCTCCTCGACCACAAACACCAGCTGCGGTGCAACCACTCAGACCCTCTGCAGATGCTAATGGACCTGCAGCAGTTCCTGCGGTGACTACAGCCTCGGATATTAACAAACAACCGCAGATCCTGTATCAACCCATCATTTATATCTCACCGAAATTCGAGACCGCAGCAAAACAGAGTTCAGGCGAATCATCATCAGAGGAGGATGAAAGCCCGAGTGCGGAAATCACTCCTGAAGTTATTGAGGAGGAGGAGGAGCGGCCAGCGTTAATTGTGGAGCCAGTGAAGATACCAGATGGTAATCAACAGCCCTTTTCGGAGGCGAAACAACTGCCGTCTCCCAAACCGTGCTGCTCGACACCAGACGGAGCACCAGTACTTCCCCACCCGATCGGGATTCCTTCCTATCCCGGCTCCATTTATCCAGTTCCTTCTTATTCAGAGCCTTTTATTCCCTATTCGCAGCCTATTTATCCCAATCATCCAGTGAGTTACCAACACGGTACTCCACCCATAACCACGGTTTCTACTCTATATACAATTATAGCGCCCTCCTCAGCACTGCCTACAGCTTCAAGTAATTCTCATGCAGCCGGCCCTCCTCCCTCTCTCACACCCGCCTTACAAACTCTAAAGCCTGAGATACCGACGACGCCCTTCTCACCGCCTTCTCACCCGAACTTGGCCGATCAACCCTATCGTGACTGTCCGGAACTTTTTGCAAACTTCAATAGCCTGGGATCACCGCCACTCATCACCTCCGTCTGAAATCGAATGATAACGCTGACGCTCTCAAATGATTCAAATTCATCTAATGAGCTCTTTGAATATAAGTGTGCTGAAAATATGTACTCAAACTACTATTTGTATTGTGAAAATATGTACTCAAGCTAATTGAATGCTTTCTTTTTTTTTCTTTTTAATTTATTTAAATAAATAAACTGTATTTTTATTGTTAGATTTTTCTCATCAAGACTCATTAGTGAATTTTTCTTCTGATTCTACCTTTTCTTTGCATTCCTCTGAAGGAGGATCCGTGCATTTGATTTGATTCGCTTTGCTGATTCGTTTTTACTTTCATTCGAGTTAGTTGGTCATGGTGTGAAGAAGAAGAATTCTTGTTATTTCATGTTTTAGTGTTTCTTTTTTTTGTCTTCATATTCGCTCGTCTCTCGAATCTCTTGCCGGAGATTCTTATAATTCTTTTTCATTATTTATAAATTCGGTATTTCAAGTTGAAATACAATGAGTTATTTATATGGCGAACATACCGACTTCTTGAGTTTATATATGGTTAGTAAACACCTAAACTATTCACTAATTAAACAACTTTATAGATTAAGAGTCAACAATCGCATTGAAAATATACAGAAAATAACATTCTCACTGAGTTTACCAGTATTCGGTCTGGTGGAGGATTGTATCGCAAATACATATTTGAGCACACAGAACGAATTTCATCCATATGTTTTCCCTGCCATCATCGGCAGGGACCGCGGACCACGGTGCTCATCGGTACCGCCGTTGAGTGCTCGTAACACAATAAGGAACGTCTTGTGTCTCCAGATGTTATTTTTAACTTTCCCGAAAGCTGCCAAGTATGAGGAGGACAAACTGCATTCGCGATTGCTGTGAGCTATTTTTGGAAACATGTGTGGATGTCTGGCTGACAACTGGATTTCTTTAAATATATATATATATAAGAAGATATGCATGAACATAAACTAGTTATGTATATATCAACTACATATATATCATGAATATATTTTATAAATTGAATTTGCTGTGTTAAAAATGTTTGACACCAAATTTTACTACGAATTGAAAAGAAGTAATGAATATTTTTAAATTTTTGTCGTTTTTCTCTTTATGAAGTGTGAAATCGCGAATTGTATTTGGGGTTTGCAGAATTAAGATAATGAAAAGCAAGTATAAATAAATATAAATTCTTAAAAATAAAAATTCTCATATTTCGCTAATGAATTCCATTTTTCGTGATAAACTATATTTCTGTGATATATTTAATTTTTCTCTGATAAAAACTTAAATAGAAAATTCAAAACCAAACATTTGGTTCATGTTGTGTATTCGAAAAATTCTAAATTTAGCTTAAGATTGAAAAAGAGTAAAATGAATTTGCGAAGAATGATCACAAATTTGTGAAGAACGGATAAGAAGAGAGAAAAGAATTTATAAATATTAACACAAACATACGTAAATCGAAGCAAAATTAGAATGGATTCGAATATTTGAAACATTTTAGCTGAGGAAAATATAAAAGAAAATTTCGTATATAAAGAAAATTTCGAAAAAAAGTGTGTGTTTTTCTTTTCTGTTTGTTATTATCATTAATATTTCATGTTCATTTAGAGAAAATATATCGTTAATTTAGAAGAATAAATACATTTATATATATAAAGAAGATAAAAGATAAAAATGTTCAAAGTTACGACATCAAATTTATTATTAACTGAATGTTTCTTATGCATTAAATTCAGATTAATTAATGCGCAAACTCTACGCGTGAAGTGCAAAATCAGCAGCTCCTGCTGGATGAACGACACCACTCATTCCTGCACTCATAACATTCGCTCTTAGAAAAAGTTGAATGACTGCGCTTGCATGATCGCCACTCTTTTGTAGGTATGAGAAAAAATTAATTTAGCACTCTCCGCGTCTCGTCTCTTCGCCCCGAACGAAATCTACAAATTTATTACTGAAAACTCTATGACTTCTAAAAATGTTACAGTTTTTCGTGCGAGAAATTATCTCACCGACAAGTTGCAACAACATGATGCACTCAGGAGTTGAAGAGAGGCAACTGCTAACTTTTTAAATAACAACTTTTTAGAGAACTTCTCGTGTTGATTTTTATATAAAAAATTATTTCATTTATCTTGTGAGTTTGATTTGTAAAAGGATAAAAATTTTTTAAATTTTTCCAAATCCAATTATTTGGAAAAAGAAGGAAGAAAAAGATTATCAGTTCGTTTTGTGTTTATAAAAGTATTTAAATTTTAAAAGAATGAATTTCAATTGCAAAACTATAAATTTATTTTGTAAACAGTTCGATTTCATCTATTAAAGGAATTTGAAATATAAATTACAGTGTAAATGGATGAATTTTAGTTTTAAATGGATAAATTTGAGTTTTAAGTGGATGAATTTAAGTTTTAAATTGCTGAATTCGATTTGTAAAAATTACTATGATGAAAAAAATCAATAAAATAACCAATATAATAAAAAAATAATGACATTAATTCGGTTTAAAGTCAAGAGTTTTTTGTATTTAATTAAAATACTGCAATAAAAGCAACTGAAATAAAAATTGCAAAATTGCAATTGTTTCTCCTTAAAAAACGGTCAACTTTTTTGCATTTAAAGCGCACAATTTCCACTTAAAAGCGGAAATAAGTACGAAAACATATTCTAGAATTGCGAAACAATTCAATTCACATTTACTGCAAGTCGGATTTTTTTGGATTACGCTGGCAAATTTCAAAATTCGCCACGACTTTTAAGTTACACTTGTGACCCAAATTAAAGGCTTCTTGATTTCTATATAAGCGATCGACGTCCACTGCGACAGGCCAGTAGAGTCAGTTGGTCATCGTCAGTTGAAGTCGGTGCAAAAACTTGCGGTCACTCCGAAAGCTCAGTCCGTAAAAGTCTCAGCCAAGTTTAAAATCCAACAGTGAATCCATTCAGCAGCAGCATGAAAGCGTTCGTCCTTATTGTCGCCGTGGTTATCGCTGCCATCACCTGCATTGCCGCCACTCCTGTCAGCAGCAGCAGCAGCAGCAGCAGCACCAAAATTGGCTCCTCCAGCAGCAAACAGGATGTTGATGCTGATGCACAAGCCGCAGCTCAGGCTCAGCATCAGTCTCAGTCAATGGCGGACTTGAGTCGCACACGGAAATCTGCGTACGGTGGCGGAGGATCCAGCTTGCAAGCACCGCCCTGCCCCAAAAACTACCTCTTCAGCTGTCAGCCCAGCATGGCGGCCGCACCGTGCGCACCACCTCCAGCTGCCGGCGGCTACGGGTCGGCAGCCTCCTACTCAGCACCGGTGCCCTCGTATATAACGCCCGTCCAGGGCAGTCCGGTCATGCCGCAAAATTACGCTGCTGGTAGTTATCTGTCGCCGCAGGGATTCAACTATGCGAACGCCAATCAGTTTTATCCGTATTAAGTAGTAGCAGAGTGACCAGAGGCATGCGAAATTGTGAAAAAACGGCTTTTAAAAACCTTTACAATTGCTTTGAATAAAGTGCGAATATCATGAAAATAACTAACACATTCTATGAATTCTTTTCTTTTAATGAAAAACAAATTTATAGAGATGAAAAAATTTATTTTTCATTTCATTTATTATTTATTTATAGAGATGAACAATTTACAGAAATGAGAAAAATAATATATAGAAAAATATATAGAAAAATATATAGAAAAATATATAGAAAAATATATGAAAAATATTTGGGGAAAATTTAAGAGTTTAGAAGATTTAAGAAAAGTAGAGAAATGTAATAAGATTTCGGGGGTTTAATAAGATCGACATGGGATATTTAGTTTTCTGAACGATATTAAGCCATCATCTTCTCTATGAAAGTCTGAAAATAACTTTTTCTAGAAGTTGGAAGAAGTTAGAAGTTGGATTTATTCTTAAAAAGTCCTAAACAATTGAGACCTTTTTCATTATAAAACCCCACAGCTCAAGGATTTAGTCGAATATTCTGTGATTAAATGTCAATAGGTCTTCAAAGAATTTTTGTAATTCTAATATTTACCGAAGAATAATAATTTAATAATATTTATTAAAGAAGAAGATAATGGAATATTCCATCGTTGGAGGAAAATTCGAAAGCGCGAATTCAGTTTTCAGTATTTCTATGTTTTCAGGAGCTGACTTTTCTTGAAATTCACCGGTTAATTTTCTTTTAACCACGAAATACTGCATTTTTAGTCGTAGACTGTCAAAATTCTCCTGGGATTCGAACCTCGGACTCCAGGGAACGAAGCGAAACCTACACCACTCAGCCATTTCTTGGTCCATTTCGTTCGTGTCGATAAATTTTATTAGAAAATAAAAAGCGAAGTAAAAAGCAAAATAGAATCTATAAAAGAAACAAGAAAAACTCCCAGCAGAATCAAGTTGTCTGCAGGGGAGATTTGAAGTCATTTTGATCCTCTTGCTGAACTCTTTTCAGTTAGTTAAAAATTTAACCCAGTTAATGGTCAAAGCTTGGAAAATTAGACTAAAAAAATTAGGCCTGATTAAAAAACTAAAAATAAAATATTAAATTTAATATTTCATAGTTCAATGTTTCACAGCGCGGAAAAGAAAAGTTTTCGGAAAGCGAATACTATTTGCTGAATTTAATAATCTTTGCTGAATTTAACACCCGTTTCATTGATGCAGCTGTTGATTTTCGGAAAAACAACTTAAACCAACTTTAGGCAGTCTCTTCAAACTAATTCTTTACTCTTTTTTCAGACTTCTAATTTGGTTTTCTTAAATACAAATTAGTTCTTGACCTCGTGAATCATATGAGTAGCTTAAGAGTTCTGATTTAACTCATTCTGCAAATTTGCAAGGTTAACATGGTTACTTCCACGAAATATTGATAAGAAAAATTGTATTTCTAACTAGATTAGGAGAATTTAATTTTTTATACTCTTAAATTTTAGTGTCTTTCGATTGCCATGAACTAATTTTTGCTATGAGTGCATTTTAAAAAAATTTATTCAATCTGTGTCAATGTTTCACAAATGAAATCAACTTGTTTACCTACTTTTGGCGAAATAATTCCGCGTTCTTGTTACTGGAATGAAAACAGTGGTAGAAAATGTCGAAATATCGAAAAAAACCTTTTCTTCGAGTCGGACAAGAAAATAGTAATAAAAGTTTTGTTTAATGTCATAATAAGGAAATAAATAAATATAAAAAATAAAATATATTTACTAATTTGAAGCGAGAGACGAGATGAGAGTCGAGACGAGAACTGGGATTGCTACAGCAGCCTTCTTCTCGTCTCGAATTTGAGGCGATAATCATGGTCGAGACGTCTGTTTCCTGTCGAGAGGAGAACCGAGAACGATGCAGGCTTCTTCCCGTCTCGAATTTGTGGCGATGATCGAGATGGAGACGCGAAATTTTTTAAAGCAAAATTTTCAACATTCATTCCACCGTGCGAAGTCAGACGTATGAATTTTTGAAAGCTCGGCAAAAAGTAATTTTGGAGCAAATTATTTCCTGCCTGCTGATAGAATCTTTTTAAAGAGTCTCGCCGTTAAAGTTTTAAGTTAGTTTATCTCACTCGAAGCTTTTGTGAAGTCTTACGACTGCGTAAGAGTGCGTGTTCGTGAATCGACGGAAATCAGGAATTAGGAAAAAAAACATGACCAGCTTCATCCAATTCGCTTTGTGTATCCTGACAGCATTAGTGGTTGTTGTTGCTGGACACTGTTACGAGTACCACTACGAAAGTATTCCGTTGTCTGGATGTGCCGACAGTCAGCCAATCGTGCAAAATTTGCAGGATGCCATTAAAGCGAATGAGGCGAGCACGCAAAATCTGGAGCCGGCAGTGGAACCAGCAACGTCTTCATCGCATCAACAATGTTCGGCGGTCAGTCAAGTTGGCATGGCTGCTCCGGAAGGATTAAACCAGCAGCAGGCGGCAGCTGAACAGGAGATGACGAATGCAGCCGCTAATGCAGCTGCTGCACTCGTAGGAGATTCTCAGTCGGCTGCGGCGGAAAGGACGTTTTCGCATTTGCATGGTGGCGGTTTTGGAGGTGGATTTCCTAGTGTTTTTAATAAATTCGGCGGAGCCGGTGCTTTTCCAGGTCACTTCAAAAGCCATCTGCTTCACCTTCATCCGGCCGCTGTGCCCGTAAGCGGTTTTCCAGGCCACTTCAAGAGCCACCTTCATCCGTTCGCTTTTAAAAGTGGCTTTCCCAGTCTCGCAGATCACTTTGCTCACAAGCACATGTTGTTCGCGAAGAAATTCGGACATCCCTTCGCGAGAACTTATGCGGCACCAGAAGCTGCACCAGCACCGGCACCTGCACCTGTAGCACCAGCACCTGTAGCACCATCATATGTACCATCCACGGTGGAGACTCCCGCAGTGCCATGTCCGACTAATTATTTGTTTTCATGTCATCCCATTGTAAAACCCGTAGATTGTTTATATTAGAATAAAAAAAATAAAATCTCGATTTGATTTCGATTGAATTTAATTGTTTACGATTAAAGTTTATCTGACGCAATATATAACAAAGTTTAACTATTATTTTCGATATTTTAAAGAATTCTTATTCTAAAGTTATATCGTTAATGTAAAATTGTACGCTTCTTAAATACTTTTAATGGATTTGTCAATAAATCTTCAACTTTTGTTCCTATTTCGCAATCAGCTATAAAAGATAAAGCTTAATTCTTCCATATTTTGTTTAAAAACATATCACAATTTTTATATGTAAAAAAGAATATCACAATTTTCATATGTAAATCTTTAAAATTCATTAATCACTTCCGAAAAGTGATTTTTAGTCAACCTAAATAAATATGTAATTTCAATTTTATGATTTTATTGTACAAGAATTCTAATTGAATACATTGTGAAATTTCAGAATTCAACGGCTAAAGTTTGTAGATTTCAAACATATTCACGGATCTCTTTTATCTAATATAAATTTATTAATGGATCAATTACTTAATTAATGGATCAATTACTTATTAATGGATCAATTACTTTATTAATGAATCAATACAAAGAACACTTTTAAATTGGTTTTGCCCAACATAATAAATAGTTATTAGAATAAAAAATAAATGGAAAATGTTAATTATTAACATTAAAATACATATTATTAAATTTCATAATTCTTTTAAATTCTAAAAATCTTTTAAATTGTAAAAATTAATTTTCCTCAAAAAATTTTGCTTATATTATTGAAGAAATATGATGTTGGCCAGATACAAATTTTAAGAAAGCTGTCTGACGTCTCTAGACAGATTTATCAGACAGATTTATCTCATACACAGATCTTATAATGTATAAATCTAATTTTAAAAATTTTAATCTCCAGACTATTTAATTTGTTGACTTAGGTGAACATTTTTATTAGAAATTTGTTTGAAATTACGATACATAAAATTACATATAATTGCTAATTTAATAAGAAAATTCTTAAAAATATATTATCATATAATTCGCTGCTTCAATATACAAGCTGCAGATATCCTTACAGTCCGTCGAGGATCATTAATGCACCTCACTAACCACTGGAACGGCATACGATGAGGCAGCTCTTTTGAGAAGATGGGACGGTGCAGCCGCGCCCACGGTACTTGAGTAGGATGGCGCCGGTGCTGAATTTGAGCAGGGGACTCCCTTTACGGAGGGCTGGCAACTGAATAAGTAGTTCGTGGGGCAGGGTGGGGCAGCAATGCCGGCAGCTGGTGGAGCGTATGACTGATAGGATGTCGAAGAAGCGGACGAATAGGATGGCACGGCGGACGATGCTGCCGGCATTGAATAGAATGAGGAAGATGAATACGCTGGAAATGATGCAGCAGATGGCGCCGAATATAATGATGTGGGATAAAATGGAGTTGAATATGATGAAGTTGAAGATCTTGAGGCTGAATGCGATGATGAAGAAACCGGAGCTGAAAATGATTGTGATGTAAGGGTTGGAGTGGAACATGATGAAGCTAAAGTACCTGAAGATAAATGTGATGATGACGCTGCTGACGAAGACGAAACTTGGGCTGCAATTGATTGTGATGAGGATGAAGCTTCTGAAGCTGAACGTGTTGTGGAAAATGGAGCTGAATGTGATGACGATGAAGTAGCTGGAGCTGAATGTGATGAAGATGAACTTCCTGAAGATGAATGTAATGAGGAAGTTTGAGCTGGAGCTGAAGCGCCTGATGCTGAATGCGATGATGATGATGATGATGGAGTAGCTGGAGCTGAAAATCATGATTAGTCTGAATTACATATTAAGAAGATAAAAACAAACCTGAAGCTGAATGCGATGACGAAGATGATGAAGTCAATGGAGCTGAATATGATGACGATGTAGCAGCTGGAGCTGAATGAGATGAGAATGATGAACTTGAGGACTCAGATGACGCTGAAGAATCCGGAGCTGAGTTTGGTGAGAATAAACTGCTTGAAGCTGAATGTGAGGAGGAAGACGAAGCTGAATTCGATGACGAGGTGGGAGATGAGGCTGAAATTAAATACAAAAACATATTCATATATAAAGTGCTGAATATGATTTCAATGCATTACCTGAATCTGAGCGCAATGATGAAGCAGACGTTTGATCCGCATCTGATGATGATGATGGTAAAGAAGAAGCTGAATCTGAGTATGATGGAGATGATGAAGCTGGATATGATGATGAAGGAGATGCACGTGAATATGATGATGATGGAGAAGCTGCAGCTGAATATGATGATGAAGGAGATGCACGTGAGTATGATGATGAAGGGGAAACTGCAGCTGAATATGATGATGAAGGAGATGCACGTGAATATGATGACGATGGAGAAAATGAAGCTGAATATGCGGATTGCGACGGAGAAGATCCAGCTGAATATGACAATGATGGAGCTGAATTCCAATACGATGATAGAGCAGCACCAGGATTTCCACTTTCAGTTATCGTGGGTGCAAAATTTGTGGCTGTCGACGACGAATCGCTGTCACTGGCAAATGGTGAAGCCTTCGATGGCATTGTTGGATATGACGGTGGGTAAGAGGCGGTCGCAACAATATGATTTCCACCGCTCCCGTCATCGTAGGCCATTCTAGTGAAGCGCAACGACTGCGCCAACGGCGCTGGAATTAAAATACCTTGAGAGGGTTGCAACTGAATGGTGGCGGCTAAGCAGCAACCAGCGATGGCTAACGCAGCCACAAATAATGGAACAACGTAAAACTTCATGATGCCAATTTCGGTATTAATCTGCGATGTTGTTGTTGTTGTTGTTGTTGTTGTTGTTGTTGTTGTTGTTGTTCTTGTTGTTCTTGTTATACTAGCCAATACGTTGTTTAAGCCTTCAATTGAAACTCACTACTAATTGATTCAATATTTCGAGGAAGATTTTATAGCCGGAACAGTTTAGCCAGTAGCAAAAAAAAAAAAAAAAAGAATCGCTGACTTCTTCATATTTCTTTCGAGTTTATTATTATTTTTTTGTTTTTTGTTTTCATTTATTTGGGTTAAGCAAACATTGGAGTAGCTGAAGCGCTGAATTAAATGGAATGCCATAAAAACAAGGATTTCGCAACATAATTTTGGAAGAATTCGTGCTTGAAGACGTTTTGCGAAGAGCGCTGAAATCATTGAAGTTTGAAGAAATCGGATGCACGAAGAGCGGAATGAGGGAAGGATGGGAATGAGGGAGGACGGCTTGAGGGGAGGATGTCATGAGGGGAGGAAGACATGACCGAGTTGGTGCACGAGGTTGCATGAGGTTACATTCACACTTTAACTCGTCGCGAGGTTTCTAGTTATCGACTTGAAGTTGATCCTCAATATTCAGCTTTATTTACAAGCATTCCGCCAAAAATGTTTCGTTCTTTGGCTTGTTTGTGTGTCATATTTGGTTGGCTGTTTTTGACAGCCACTTCCGTTATGCCAGAACTGGATCAGTTTGTTGACAACACCGCTGAGGTCAGCTATTCGCATCTGCTGCCCACAAATTCTTATTCAGCTCTTGATCATCAATATTTGCAGCGCTGTCGTCGAAAATTCTTTTGGGCGAAAATTTGGAGTTTGAGCGAAAATTGAACGAATCTATAAAATATATAAATACAATAAATAATATAAAAATATATTTTAGAATTTGTAGTAAAGAAATAAATACAATTAATGTGATATCAATTTTTTTAATTTCTTTTTTTTCACTTTTTTCGTCCGTTTGTGTGAGGAAGAAAACGTGAGATGGGCGCGTGAGTGATCATGACAAACGTCTGGCGAGAACTTTACTCACATTTACGTGCGCTCTCATGTACGCTCAGTTTCAGAATTACTCTCAATAGCCATTTAAAATTCTTTGATTGAAAATTTCCAGGAGAATCTAGATTCTAGAATCTCTTCTGTGAAACTCATCCGACTTGAATCTCATGATTTACGACGATTTTTTGTGTCACGTCATCACGGCCTCACGTGAGTCACAAAAGCGATACACAAAGATCACGAGAAATCGCGATTCACGACGAGTGAGATTATTGTTCACGTGATTTACGCAAGAAATTTATTCACACAAGATCGTGCTTCAAATGACTTTGTAGTTAACGTGATTCACGTGAGTACATTATTCGCGACATAAACACGTCGTGTAACAATGGAAATCACGTCATGTGCGCATCTCTAATAGAAATTGCAGTAAAAAAAGAATAATCATGAAGGTGTGTGTGTGTGTGTGTGTTTAGTTTAGAGAGGAGCGACGTTGAGTGATGGAGTTTATTGATTTCCTAGCAAACACAAAGGCTGCGTAAAACAATAAAAAGAACCAACAAGTGGCAACGGCTTATGTGTGTGCGAGACCTGCCTGATTCATGTTGGAAAACATTATAATTAATAGTGTATCACGTTGCAAGCTATCGATTTTTTCCTGTCGAGTGCGACGACACAGCTGCAAAATCTCGACATCCTATCATCTGCAATCCTTGCAATTCGCTGCTGGAAGATCATATAGGCGTCACAACAACAGCATTCGAGAGAATGAGGAAGTCCAACAAAGAGAGTGAAGGGCTGGAAAGTAAGCGCATGGAAAACAGAAAGGCGGCTGGAAAACTGGTGAAACTGGAATTACAGCGGTGTGTGCGGCGGCCAAAATCTTCTCAGCAGCAAGCTTTCCAGATGTTATACGAAAAATATTTGGCTCTACAGCAAGAATTGATTGATTGCAAATCTGATGATAGACAGAATCTTCATGATGGTTCAAAATGGATTGGTGAAGGAATCCAAGCTCAAGCTCTTAATAACCAACAATTTTGTGCCGGTCGAAGGGAAGGAGCGTTTTTATACGCAGACTAAACATGATGTTGGTCTGGAAACCGCAAACACCCAAAGTCGCATTCGCAAAGGCCTAATGAATAATAATTTATTCAATTGAAAATTGAATTTACTAAAATTAATTGAATTTACCAAATTTACATTGTTTCATGTACACCCTGTTATTCGTTAGGATTTCTTGCATTTCGTTAGAAAACTGCACGTTGTAGAACCATGCGGTGGAACTTTATTACCGACTGTGGAAGTTATGTGGTTAATTCGCGGCGTTTCCAAGAGCCGGTTGGAGGTAAAATTGTTTTATAGCGTCCTATTATAACATGGCCTTAGATATCGGACACTACTAGCATCACAATTGAAAACAAAATTCACTATTTGCCACGAATCCGTCGTTAACTGCCGAAATTACATCAAAATTTTCGATAGAGCTAACGACTTTGGTTGCAGATGTGACGACGTTTTGAATCCAACTCTCAAATAACCGGCGCAGGTATCTTTCTGCACCCGGCTGAAATTTGACGTTTACATTGGTAGGGTAGCGCTACAAAGCAACAAATCCGTTTTTCTTTACAGAGTCTTTTGAATTTATTTCAGCAAACGCAACGAAGTGGAAAGTTTTGTTTAGTTTTTATGTTCAATTTTTTAGCAGCAGATATTAGAAAGCGATTAGTGGTCGATGTGGCAAAATTACAATGGAGCTCAACTTGGACTTGGAATCATTTCTGCAGCTAGAGAAAAAGCGAATACAGGCGGAGAAACAACGTTTGAGTGCGCGTTCCAATGCAGGCTGCGTCCAACAACAAACCAACACTGGCCATTGCATCCATGAGGTTGGAGCAGGTGTAGGCGAATGTGCTGCACTGAAAGTTTTACAAAACACAAATTATATCAATGAAATAAAATGCAATATCAGTAACAAATCTGCAACGAATAAGTGCCTTCTGATGCAGCAAAAATATGCTGATGAAATGGCCGCGAATGTCAATGACCCAGCAGCGGCACCACCGCCAACTACTGGCATGTCTTCCGCATTTCACACAACAAACTGGGGATCGAAGTCTTCCTTGGTAACAAAGACTGATGCGGCTGCAAGAGTGCGCAGACCGCCGCCACCCACTACAGAGGGGGATGATAGTACTGCACGCGAGCTGAATAAAATGTTTGACCCATTCCCTTCTTCAGCAAGGGATTTATTAGTAGTGGAAAAACCTTCCAGTGTAACAAGAGCTTCCACTAAAAACGATGAAGACAAAAGCATTCCAGACATTTCGTCCGGAAATGCTGCTGCAGACTGCGAGGGATGGAGTAAAACACGAAAGGATTTGGCCAACCGCAAGGAGCTAAAATCTACGAATTTAAACGTAGGCGGTGGAAAAGGAGGAGGAGAAAAAGCTGTGGAGAAGTTTACGGCTGATGCGGCAAATTCCAGGAAACGTGAGAAAAAGGTAAGAAAGCATTTTTTCGTTACTTCTAAATACTCAGGGTAATGGGAGGAAATGATATTTTCTACCTTATTTCTCAATTTTATTTAACTATTAATTATTAAGCGTGCCGACAGTAGCGTGTACCGCTTTCTGCAGCACCTCCACCTCGTTTTAACGCGCTTTGCTTCAGTTGGTGTTTGAATCTCATTTGCGTTTGTTTGTTATCTGAAGCGACCTCGCGCGTAATTTAAATTCCTTTTATTTTCGTAGCTAACAAAAGCCGGTGAAATAACAACAAAAAAGGTTAACAAATTCTTAATTACATTAATGAGAATTAGAAAAACAAAACAAGCCTCGGATAGGCTTCGAGTTACATTAAATGTAAAGTTTTACAGTGTTCAAATATAAATCAAATGTTATAAAAAATCTTACAAAGAATTTCAGTAACTAAAATTATTGTTATAAATTAGTAGAAATCGAAGTTAGCAATTTTACACACTTTTTATTTATAAATAATATAGATTTTTTTCAAGCTGTTTAATAAAAGTCGCAGCTTTAAAAAGTCGATATTAATTTTTGTGATAAATGAGTTCAGGGAATTTTTCAGCTTAAGTAAGCATAAAATTTTTCTTCATAATATAATAAAAGCCTAAATATTTTTCAATAAAAAACGATTTTTATATTAATTTTCAAGAAGATTCACAATGCAAAATCGTTTATTTTGCGCTCTACTTATTTCCATAAATAGGAACGAATTATTTCAGTTTCAGCATATTGTATGAAAATTTTATGTAATATTTTTTCTTTTTAAATGACGAATTTTTATACTCAGTTAATGCGGCTCAAAAACAACAAATTTTCCATTTCAAGAGAATGCTAATTAATGAAATCAAAAAAAAAAATCAATTCAGTTTTTTGTTGCTTCTTGCAAAAATTTAATAATTTTAATTGAGTCTCTACTAAAAACTCTACTGCATTTTACTGAAAACTTAAATAACAACTGACACACCTTAAAGAGGCGGCAAGGAGCGCAGTTTTTTGTCAGTAACACGCAAGAATAAATTATTTGGAATGCAAATGCAACGAACACTTTTTTCAGCGATTCATCAACAAGACTGAAAAATTGTAACATGCGAACCTGGAAGTGACGTTTCTATATAAGTATATTTGATTGTATGTGTTAAATAGGTTCTCTAATGCAAGTTGTAAGAATGTATAGCGTGTGTAAGAAAATTAAAATTTTAAGTCTTTAATCTATTAAATAGCTAAACCTCAGCAAAGTGTTGATTTCCGGCGACTTGTTGATTTAATCGTTTTATTCGGTGTATGCAATTATTTTAATTTGGTTTTTCTCACTATATGTCGTTCACTTTGTCGTTCAAAGGCAGTTTTTTAAGTTTCTTCGTAAATTTTCGTCTTTTTTGTTAAAACGTTTTTATTTATTTAATGTTTATTCATTTATTATCAACTTATTATTGGAGAAAGCTAGTAATATCGATTTTTACAAAGAATAAAAGAATAAATAAGAATTAAAAAATATAGAAATATTTTATTAAACCCAAGGAAACTTTAATCTTATCAAACATATTTTTATTATTCGAGTAAAAGGGTAAACAGCCTATATGTAGCCTTATTTATTTAACTCACGCTATCTGTGAACCAACACGAAACGAAAAAAAAGAAATGAAGAAAAAAAGTGCTAAAATATTGCATGATTGTATCTGCCATTTCCTACAATGGTAGGCAATTTTATAGGATCTACAGTGGAGAAAATAAGAATAGTATAGCCGGTTGTCAGAGTTCAGAGTTCTCCAAGTAAGTCAGAAGTCCAAGTGGGTCACAATTAAGATAATTAGTGGAAGGCCATCAATCGCAGTATTATCGCAATTTGCGCTCTAATAAATTTCTCAACGTATTTCAGCTGAAAATCTAAACAAATTCGAGGAAAAGCGGAATTTATTTATTAAAAACTCTTATTTCCATAATCCAAATTGTCAAAACTCTTACTATTTTTATACAGCCTCTTGCTGAAGGAGAGGAAGGGAGAGGGTAGTTGTATTCACTTTTTTCTTCTGTTTGTGGCAACAAGACTTCCTTCTGCTCTGGCCAAAGACTTCCTTCTTACTAGTTTTTCTTTATTATTAGTTATTTATGCCCGAAATGCCCGTCAGTTCTATATAATATAATAGCTCTCAAATCATCCCATATATTCAGAGATTGTGTTTGAATCAGAAGAATTATTTTAGAATCAGACATATTTTCTGTCAGTGAATGAGCGCATAAATCATGAAAGCTTTTTCATGTCAGTCTTTCATACACATGGATTTTATGTCGACATAAAAGTGCTTTTAATAGAAAGTTGAATTCTAAAGTCTAAATGAGTGCATCGTTCCTTAATGTTCGCAAATTGTTTTCTATCGTTTTAGGACGATGACTTTCTTTAAGTTTCCATTGAACTTTAATTGAGTCTCACAGACTTTCAGCTGTCGAATTAATTTCCCGAAAAATTTACTCCTTCCATTCGTAAAAATATAGTTGCCAGATATTTCAATGAAACCTTTACATAAATAGTAATTCAGGCTTAATTTCTACATTAATCTTAGCTTAATTTATGGGTTTTCGCCCTGTTTTTTCTATAGAATTCTCTAGAAATCCTTGAATTTATTCTTAGTTTGAATCGCAATAATTAATATAAATAACCGATTATTACACCGTCCTTAAACTCGTCTGGTTTAGCACCTCGCACCCTTTTTTTAACCCGTATTCATGTCGTAAACTAATTCAGTTCAAATCTCTTCTTTTCTTTCTTCCTTGAGCTTATATTTCGCACACTTTCGAAAAGTTTTTGGTTATTTGTTTGAACTTGATAAGTTTGGCTGTTGCATTATTAATAAGCAGCACCTGTCCCCCCCACCTCCTTCCCGTTTTTTGGTCTAGTGTTAATATAATTTCAGTTAGAATCATGCGCAAAATTTACTTGGTTATGATTTTTACTGTTTCCTTGGCCTCAATTTGCTGTTGACTTACTCAATGAACACGTTTGCCTTTTTCGGGGATGCAGATAAGGCTAAAATATTAAATTTTGAATATGTTTGTTGCTATTTGTGAAGTCCGTGGTGGGCAACAATTGCTAAAGTGGTTGTGAAATTATAAACGAAGCTTCTAAAACAAGATTTGTGAATATAACGGCCCGCTTACTTACAGTTGCCCACTTCAGTTGCTCCTTCGAAGCTAAAACGCTGTTCATGCCTTCATGCAAGACTCGGCAGTCAATCGTTGCAAACTTCTTTTAATCTAAGGAGCTGCTTTATTACTTCATTTAGCTCCTTTATATTCATATCAATAATTTAAATTTGTGTGCTTAAATTTTTCCACGCCAATTTACTCAAATATTCTATTGTTAAAAAAAAAACGAATAATTTCACTGGCTTACTTTTGTTCAAAAACTAGAGCAAACATTTTATCAGTTGCTCTTTCATTGAAAGGAGTCAGAAACTCCTCAGAACTTCCTCTGCTGCCGTGTATAATTACTACTTTTGGGTGTGAATGTGGTAGCAGTTAACTTAAATAGCAGTGATTAAATCACGTTTAAATGAAAAACAGCTACAGTAGCAACGCCAGTGGCAGCGCTACAATTTCAACACTTTGCCTTTGCGTCTCTTGAGTTGGTGCGGGAGGAGAGAGAGGAAAATCATGTACCAGAGCTTCCTGATTATTGTTAGGTTTCCCTTTCGCTCTCGCTTCCGTTCGCACGTTTTATTGGCTTTATTATGTTAATTTCTGCTGTTTTTATTCCCGCGCAGGATGACATGGAGCAATGGGTTTCGGATACGTTTTACTCTTACTTTCCTGGCTTTAATAATGAGTATCAAAAGCGTCAGTATTACTTGCGTGAACGCCAGCTAGAATACCAGCAGAATCTACTGAAACACCAGCAGGTAACGCGCAAACACCAGCAGTGGTGGTATCATTTATTTCGATTTAATTTTCAATGCTTCTCATTCTTCATTCCCACAGATGACTCGTCCTGCCAAGGTTAAGGATTCCAATGCACAAGCACATCATCTCGCCGCAACGTCCAC
The DNA here is from genome assembly GCA_922984085.1 of Sicus ferrugineus. NCBI lineage: Eukaryota > Metazoa > Arthropoda > Insecta > Diptera > Conopidae > Sicus > Sicus ferrugineus. The sequence continues at coordinate 7,652,973 of OV277349.1, read as the reverse complement.
AGCACGCTCCAGCATCAATACGTCCTCCACAGATAAGACTGATTTAGAAATAATCGTTAACAATCCCAGCTACGCGCCCAATCATCCAACTCCTCGTCCTGGCAGCACGCGGCATAAACTCTTGCAGGACTTGCACCACACAGAGCTTTCGCGTATTGTGTCCGGAGATGGTATACTTGAACGCAATCGTCACGCCGCTGAAGTAAGTTTGTTGCGCTTCATGCTAATTGTTTCTAATTAAAGTAATTTTGCTCCCTTCATTTCTCGCGTTCCTCATGCAAATGAGCAGATTGAATTGGCACGTAAGCAGGCCTATCAGCGTGAATTAATGCAGCAAATCGAGGAGAAGCGGCGCTCCCTCGAACGGCTGCGCGAAGAGGAACGCCGTCAGGAGGAAGCATTGAACAAGTGAGTTGAACTGCTGCATGACACGTTCAAGTCAACCAGAGTTGGGGCAGCAATTATTGCTCACGGTTGTTAAGAATAATATAATTTAGTTTTAATATAATTTACACTTTTTTTAACTAGTTTTGTGTGGAGTGAATTGAAATCTCACAATTATAGTTAAGTAATAATTAATTCAAACTCAATAACTAACCATTTTGTGTGGATTTTATTAATTTGTGTGAATTGAATTTAATTGAATCTGTAAAATTGAATTTATGAATGTGTTATAAATTGTAGACGACTTCAAGAGCAACTGAAGACTATGAAACTAGAAGAGGAATTGGAAAAGGAAAGATTCAAAGTGGAAAAGGTGAGCAGGGAGCAGTTTGTTTCTTCTTTTTTTTAAACAAAAATGAGGTTCTTGATTAAATTGTTCAATTCGATTCTCATTCCAGTTGCGGTTCAATACAGAACAAAATCGTGTGATGCGAGAACAACTCTTGGCCAAGCTGGAGAACGATAGCAAACTTTTGAAAGAACAAAAAGCGAAGCCAAAACCTACGCGTCGCAACCAAGGAGTGGAGGATGCATCTCCAAAATCCTCCATTGACAACAGTAATGATAGAAACAACAACAACAAAGTTTATAAATACTTCAGCAATTCAGCCAGTCATGAATATCGACGTGGTCATCCATTGCCGGCGAATGTTGAGCTCGATTTAGAGTTGCCTGAATCGTTGTCGACGCCACAGCATTCTGGTACCGAACTCGAATGCTTCCATCTCAGCGAGAAGATTTGTCCCATGTGTGATGCGCCGCTCAAGAGCTACGAAAGTTGTTGCCTGCGATGCCAGTGCAAGCTGTCGTCGAATATTAAAAGTAAAGAAGGAGTAACGTGTGAATTAAAGTTAAGTGATAAAAATCCAATCCAATCTCGCAACGATGATGTTAATGGAGCCGCCGATAATGATGCTGATGGCGATAATGATGATGATGATGATGGTGTAGCTCGCTCGGAGAGTGAACAACCCAGTTATTCACTCGTCTGTTCGAAATGTGAGCGACTTTACGCACTCTGCTCGAAGTGTTTGAGCAAAAGTGATGTTTGTCGCGCTTGCCACCGCCAGCGCAACGTTTGCATGAGCTGTCGACGAACGCTTTGCTCTTTCTGCTTGGAAGAGGTTGCTTGCGGTCGCGATGCAGAGCGTCATCACATCAACGAACAGCAGGATGATGTTAAAATGAAAGTGAGTAAACAGGGAATTTTGGCAGTTCAACGCAGCATCGATTTAAACGATCGAATTGAATCGAATCATTGGTGTTCCACTTGTTACAGAGAAATCGATTGATTGACTCAATCGAGGAATAATTTAGTCGATTAGAATGAAGAGCCACAAATTTCAGCGTTTAAAAAATTCTTTATTATTTAATTTTAGAACTCTCCTCGTCAAAATGATTCCGGACAGAGTGCGCGCTCCTTCGAAGTTCTTGAGGTGAAGTATACGGATCCAAAACAGAATCACGATGAAGTGGAAGCTTTTGCTTCCCCTCCACTTCCTGCTAATGATATCAATTACAACAACAACAACTATAATAACACCTCCACCAATAACAAACTCAGTGACAAAAATCGTCCTCCGTATTCGCTAAATATTGAGCGCAATTCAATATTTCATCCCAATTATGAGGCAACATCACCCGAATCAGAGGCAACAACAACCGTGGAGCAGCTACCAAAATTGGTGGATAAAAACTTGTCATTCGATTTGGATTCATCACTACAAACCGATGAAAATGCAAATTTAGAACGTGTACGCAAAGAAACAGAACGTCGTTTGATGCGTTATGTGAAGAATTACGGCGATTTAAGGACGAAATACGGCAACAACAACAACAACAACAACGGCGAGAGACGTCAGTATCGCAGCCACAGTGAGTCGCTCGATCGTAGCACACAAACTACACCGATCAGTGCCGCGCGTCGCGATGTAGTTTTGCATGAGGAGCACAATTTGTCGATGCCTCTTCTGCGCGAAATGCCTCGAATGACTCGCCGAGAAGCTCAGAGTCTGGCGGAGGGGAAGCTGCAAGCGCAGGCGAAGCTGCAGATGGCGCACAAATCCAAAAATCACAACATGATGGAAAATTTAATGCGTCGCTGGGAGGTACTTGAAGTGCAATACTACAGTTGAGTGGGTGGTAAAATCACTTTATTTCCTCTTTTTAGATTCCTGCCGTTCAAAAGCATTCCATTTCTAACTCGCCGCCTGTATTGACACAAGTGGGTGCCATGCGAAGGCAACTGCAAGCAGAGCGATTGATGTCTGATGATTAATAACATTAATAAATAAACAACATTAATAAATAAGCAGCATTAATAAATAAGCAACATTAATATATAAAATAACATTAATAACATCCACGACATATTAAAGACAACTTTAACTTCAAGTTAACATGGAATCACACATTTTGTAATCATAACTTTTTTATAATAGCTTGAAAAAGTTTAACTTTAACAATTGTTATTGCTTGGCAATTTTAATACTGAACTTTACTAGTGAAAAATTCTAGTTTAGACAAAAATTGTCATATTATTGTCTGCATTATGAATGATTCTTTAAAATATTTTTATGAGCTTATAAGTTGATAATTGAAGTTGATAATTGAAGTTGTTAATTTAGTAAAACATGACTTGTAATGCACTAAACAATTTCTACAAAATGAATGATGAAATAAACACGAAAAATTTAAGAATATGCAACGATTTCAAATGGAGAGAAAAACTCGAAGCTATTTAAACTTTTTTTTTTAAAGATTTTATTGTTTCTTATCTTTACATCAACTAAAGCCAACTTCCATGATCGATTTCCTCATTCGTCGGAGCTCGATTTGGCAGGCGACGCATACTTGGGCTCAGGCTGCGAGTAAGCGCCGGCCGATCCATAGGAACCACCATTCGAACTACTGCAGGGCACGGCAATCATATTCGGCCGGCAGCTGAATAAATAGTTTTTCGGACATGGCGGCGCCGGAATTTGGGGTTTCGAGTAGGACGTTGGTGCGGCGGGAGCGGCTGGAGCGGGGTATGAAGAACCACCGCCGGAATATGAAGAGCCGCCAGCGCCGTAAGATGCAGCACCGCCGCCAGCACTGTAAGAAGCGCCGCCGCCACCGCCACCAGCACCGTATGAAGCACCACCACCAGCACCGTATGAAGTGCCACCGCCACCGCCACCAGCACCGTATGAAGCGCCACCGCCACCGCCACCAGCACCGTATGAAGCGCCACCGCCACCGCCACCAGCACCGTATGAAGCGCCACCGCCTCCAGCACCGTATGAAGATCCACCGCCTCCAGCACCGTATGAAGCGCCACCGCCTCCAGCACCGTATGAAGCAGCACCTCCACCGTAAGAAGCGCCACCACTACCGCTGCTGGTGTCACAAGGAACGCCGTGGCTTCCACCGTATGAGGCACCATATCCTCCTCCACCGTATGCAGCTCCACCGCCGCCATATAAAGCAGCACCTCCTCCGTAAGCAGCTCCGGCTCCACCGTACGCAGCGCCGCCACCACCGTAAGCAGCGCCGCCACCACCGCCACCACCAGAACCACCGTAAGCAGCACCGCCGCCATAAGCAGCTCCACCTCCGCTGTAAGGAGCACAATCGGCACCGCTGTACGAAGGTGCAGCCAGCATATCGTCTTTGGTGTCCGTCTTCTCGGTGGCCAAGCAACCCACCAAACTGGCAGCGACTAGCAAAACAGCCAAAGCGTTCATGGTAAACTTAAACGACGAAAAAGCAACTGAGGTGCATCACGGAGCGATTTAATCATTTTATAGCGATCGTGCGCGAAACTTCGCTGGCCTGGTTTCCGCAATAAAAACTTCAAAAATGCTGACCACTGCAGTCACGCTGAACTCCGAAGAAACAGTTGCTGCTGAAGCAATTAAACAGCGGATATTTAAATATTCCACCTACAGCAAAATGAATTAAGAAAATTTTAAAAAAAAAACCAGTTTGTTGACCTCTTTTTTATTATTTTTAAAATTATTATAAAAATAATGAAAAATTATTATAAAATAAATGAAACTTTTTTCCTTACCACGAGACAGTTTTACCTTGCATTTGCTGTTGTTCTTCTCAATCGGTGTCAAGAACGCCATTTTAAACTGAGGAGACATTTAACGTTTCATCAAATAGCGGGTGCAACAATTTAGTGCGACTCTCACTTTATTTCTAATATGCAAGAGATTTGAAAATACTAAAAAAACGCAGTATTGTTTGGAATCAAGCTAACAGGAAGCGGAAGTAGCGCAGCAGTACTAAAATCAAAGGGAAGGAATTCTTAATAGAAGATAAATTTTTGGTAGGGCAGAAGTTTCTCTGTTCTCTAACAAACGCTTTACATTTTAGGTTTCTGTTTTGACTGCAGACGTTAATGGTTAATCTGTAGAACTTCCTCGCTGCTTTAAGAATGCCTTTTGTTTGTAGAAATGTCTCTGTTGTCTGTATAACTTCCTACCTTATCTGTAAAAATTCCTCTGTTTTCAATAAAAGTTCCTATATAGTCTGCAGAATTTCCTCCGTGGTCTGTAGAAGTTCCTCTGTCAACTGTAAAAATTCCTCAGTTGTCTGTAGATTTTTCTCTGTTTTCTGTAGATTTTTCTCTGTTGTCTGTAGATTTTCCTCTGTTGTCTGTAGATTTTGCTCTGTTAGAAATCTTTGATTAATCAAAATCGGATTTTCTTTATTATATAAAAAACTCAAAGTTCATAAACAATAGTACATCATTTATATTTCTTATGAAAAACTTAATACAAATTAATGCCTAATACTTTCATTATAAGTCACTCTGAGAAACAAAGGCTAATAATAATAATTTTCATATATAAAATATTTCCAAAATTAAAAATATGTATTTCTAAACGCGAAAATTCTTATCATGTGGAAAACTCCGATTGATCATGGTCGCTGTTTTCCGAATCAAGTATCTCGAAGTTCTTTTCTGCAGACTTCTTATGCTTCAATGAAAATAATCCAGGCTTGAGTATTGCAAGCGGGTTCGAATGCTTATGAGTAGCACATCGTTGAGGTTTTCTAACGTGGTGCGGATTCATATCTGCCTCTTCTCGCCGAACATCCATCGGTTGCAATTTCGAATAGTAATCCAGAGGCAATTCCAACGTTGGCTCATTTGGCTGCAAAGTTGAAATAGGTTTGTCAGGCATCTGTGGGAAGTTTCCAGATAATCCATGATTAGAATGTAAAATAGGAAGAAGTTTTTCCACAGCTGATTTTATAGTTCTATCATAATTATTTCGATCATTTTGTTGCTGATAATCTTCGTTACCAGAAATATACTTCGGAGAATCATATATTGGAGATTTAATTGCCGATGTAGAAGATTCTTTCTCTTGTAGCGCTTTGTAAATTTCGTCTATGGATTCGTGTTCCTCATGCTGCAGTTGATGCAGTATTCTCTCTAAAATGGGATCAACAGGATATTCTGCATGTTGTTGTTGTTGTTGTTGTGGGTTGTCATCCTTTGAAATCGTATTATATTGCTGATGTTCGCGGAGAATATTGTCGTTGTAATATGGAGAGCTCAAAGGAGTGTGATAAAGTCCTTGATTCTCACTTTTATTTCGCTTATATTGGTTAAGATAGAACTCTGCTGGATCCTGATAATTTTGATCTTTTAACGTATTTATTTGCGGACTTAAATCACTCATTTCGTTGTTGCTTTTAGATTTACTACTGAAAAAGGATGTAATTTTGAGCATAAAATAAACCATCAGGAATAAGTTAAGTAACAATTTTAAATATTTTGAATATAATATAATTTATATATTCCTTCTTTACCCGGATATCGGATATTGTGGCGTATTTTTTCCGAAAATGATTGCCTTGCCGCATTTTACGTTCAACGTGATTAGAAATAATATTGCTGATTTTTGCAAAGTGTTTGCAGATAACTTCATTTTTAGATTGCGCTCATACAAACTAATGAAATTTCAGCAGCTTCGCAGCTTATTTATAATCAAGAATATCTAATTTTCTTCTTTTTAAATGCATTCGTAATTCATCTAAATTCAACAGATGAGTTCGAGGTTGTATTTTTTTTTTCTTAAAATCTAAATTCTGCTTATAGTTTGAGGTTGTATTTTGTTATTATTTCTTGGTTTCTGTTGCCGATATTTCTGTGAAATGCAAACGATTTGAAGTCTTTCGGTTGCCTCTTCACTTTCATTCAGGTTATTTGAGTGCAAGCGGAAGGTTTTTCGCTTAACATTCGCTTGTTTTCTTAATAATTTGCTGATCTCACGAATTTGTATGATTTTTGTAAACTTTTTCTTTTCTTTTTTTAATTAAATGTAGAGCAATAAAGTGACTCTGCTGGTGGAAGCAAAAAAATGGTGACATTTAAATACTTATTTCAACTAAAATCGGGAAAAAAAATTAAACAGAGATCTGCAAAATATCAAAGAAAGAAATAAAGTTAAAGCAAATTTGAAAATTTTAGCAAAAATACAAATTTAAAATGAAAAAAAAAAAAAAAAAAAAAACAAATTTTTTTGTTTAAATAAAAAAAATTGAAAAAAAAAATTGAAAATTTACTTTTACTTTTGTAAATGTTTTGCAATTCGCTATGTTGTGCGAGTAAGTCATCTCAGTTCCCAGTATCACTCTCACGATTTTTACACCGCACTTTTTCTCACTCACTCGCTCTCTTCCTCACTCTCTCTCTCTCTCGAAGAAGGATGTGCGCGTTGTGTGCGTATGCGGTGGCCGCTGAGTCTGAGTCCTTAACAGTCAGCAGCAACAGCAGACGACCGACAGGACTTTTTGCAAAATCAGTAGACAATCTTTTTTCATTTCGCAAGCATGTAAACTAGTAGTTCTCCGTGGAAAGCTGAAGCTACGCAACGCTGATGAAAACGCTTCTTGGATACAAAGGAAAACTTGAATAAATAGAGAGAAAAAACAAATTAAATTAGAAGAGGAAAAACGAAAGTATTTTACAATATGAAAGCTTGTAGTTGGACAACTCAAAATCCTGTAGTGAACAATTCTTTAATGAGAAAATGCGTTAGAGAGAAAATGCGTTAGAGAGAAAATACGAGTTAGTGAGAAAATACGAGTTAGTGAGAAAATACGAGTTAGTGAGAAAATACGAGTTAGTGAGAAAATACGAGTTAGTGAGAAAATTGTTTAATGAAAAAGAAAATCTGTAGTTTGTTGGAAAAGCTTATAGTTAAAATATTTAGTGTAGAAAAAAAGTTTAAAAAAAAAATTTATAAATGTAAAAGTGCAAGAAATTTTTTACGCTCGGTAAAGTTATAAACGTAAAAATTAAATTATAGGAAAAATTCGTGTGCAGAGTTCATTGAAGGAAGACTTTGAACTTCCACCTTTAAAGTTTTCGGTTTTCTTCTTCTTCCTCCTCCTACTCCTCCCACTCATCCTCTTCTTCTTCTTCTTCTTCTTCTTCTTCTTCTTCTTCTGCCACTTCTTCCTCTTCTTCCTCCTCTTCCAGTATGCAATCATAAGTGAAAACTGACATTTCTCTATTTATCGCTGTACTTGTTGTTGTTGTTGTTGTTGTTGTTGTTGTTATGTGTGCAAAGATTTTGCAACTACAATTTAGCATTCCCACGGAGTTGCTCGGAGAGTAAAGTGAGTAGCGTAGGTGTGCGTGCGAGAAAGTGAAATTTTTTCCTAACCGCAGAAGAAAATAAACGAAATGAAAGATTTTATAAAATTGGAATTTGTTCTTTAGTTTTTGTTTTGTTTTTATTTTCTCTTCTAATATTACATTTTAATTAGTATTTTTATTTTTATTATTTTTATTACCCAATAATTTCACTCAATGAGTATTCGTGTTTTCTTTATTGTTATTGTTGTTGCTACCTTTTTCACTACACATCCAATCATCTCTTCAGGTGGGTGTGTGTGTCCTTCAATGTTAGTTTTTGCCTTCCGTCTCTCTGTCCGCTGCGCTCTCTTATAAGTTCCGTTGGCTGCGTTTATAACTCTTTTTTTGAATTTTTCAACAATCGTAGGTCTTGTTGTTGCTATTATTTTTGGTGTAATGAAGCAGCGTCGTACGTAGAGTGGGGACAAGAGGAATGCAACGCTTCATTTAGAAATCGAAATGTATTATTTTAGATAACATTTATTGTTTAAAATTGCTGTTTTAGAAAGCAAATTAAGAATTCCTTAAAATTTCACGACAATTAAAAAATCTTCTAAAATTTCAATATCTCAAAAAACTTCAGATATAATTCGAAAATCGTAAATGCGTTGAAAAGTCGTATGAAGGATATAAAATGTGGAGACAAATCTCATCTACATTCTAAGAATTTACACAAAACCTCACAAAAAATAAAAATTACAGATAAATCTCACAAATATTAGTCTTGTCAAATCGATTCAAGGCGAGAGTTACGTGATTGAAGAAATCTCATCGAAATCTATTTAATCCTTTATCCTCATAAATTATCATGCAGTTAAACTTTTCGAAATTATAAAAATTGCTAGTAATAAATATTTTAAACTTGTGCTATAAATAGCGTGATTTTTTGTGCCTTTTTAATTGATTTGTAAGGATTAAAAGAAATTTATAAAGAAATTTGTGAATTCATTCAGGGTTAAAAATTAAAACCGCTTTCATTAAAAATCATTTCAAACGCGAGTTCTTAGCGTCACCGAGCACGTTTTTGATTATCAGTCAACTTCTGAGTTAATTGTGGGACTTGGATATGAAGAAATTGTAATTTTTTCTAACTTCTTACAATTTTCAAAAAGCATTTTCGTCTTTCTTTCGCTGTGCCATGGCCAGGTTTCATCATCTTAAGTAAAAATTTGAATACATCCACAAAGTGAAGTTATAATTTTAAACGGTTTAGTTTACTAGAATTTTTTGATATTTAAAATATGAAATTATAAAATGCGATTTGGATAATTAATAAATATAGTTGGTAATAAAAAATATACTAGTTTTCCCTGGAAATAATATTCTGCCTACGCCCTCATAATCAGCTTAACATCTGAAAGCGGAACTTTGCCTCTTTTTTTGCTCTCTCAACTTTCTTTTTCTTATATTTTTTTCTACAAATTCTCGTCGCCCCAAAGACGTCTAATTTAGAATCTCCTTACTTTCTCAGGCATTTGGATTTCTCTTTTCTCTCCTTCTTGTCAAACCTATTTGTCAACCACCAACTCTTTCACTTTTCACTTTCAGTATTTAATGAATTTGATGTTTTTCTGTGAGTTTAGTAATGCGTGCCTCTCGATTTTAGTAGCATTGTAGTTGTTTTCTCTAATACTGTTGATGTCAGTTCGAGAGCGAGTGGGATAGTGGGAGAGCGAAAGCCAGAGAGAGAGAGAGTTTTTCTTGGCTTTGGAAAAGTTTATTTTTTCAATATAGATACATTTTTCTGTATTGGCAATTTTTGTTCAGTTATTTCTTAGTTTTCTAATTTTATGATGTTTTAAAAACAATGAAAATTATAACAATTTTCAAATTTCAACCTCAAAACTAGAGTGAAAAATTTTAGAGGAAAAAAAATCTTTTCTACTCGAGTATTTTAAGTGGCGACGGAAGTGTGAAGAGAATGTTTATCTGTACATCAAGCCACTTCCGCTGTGGCAAAGGATGTCATAAATGTCATTTTGAAATGTCAGTAGAAAATAGGAATCAACAGAATTTCTTTTTTTAAAATTAAAACAATTTATTATAAATACTCCACCGGACAAAATAAAATTAATACAGATATAAAAAAGAAGCTATAAAATAAGCTATAAATATATTAAAAATAAAACGACTTAAAAATGTTAATAAGAAAATCTTCAACAAAATTTCTTCTTTGGAATAATCTTAATAAATTTTTTAAAATGTTGTTTAACTGCAATTCTCCAGATAAAGCATAGAAATGACAATTTCAACTAATATTTGACATTAATTTGAAATCTAGTAATTTAATAATTTACAGAACAACAGCTTGTTTTTCTCATTTCAAGCTTCCACTCGTCGTTACTTTTTTCTATTTCAACGTTGTTGTTACAAACGCGCACTTCAACTCAACCTCCAGCTCTCTCGAAATCACTCTCTCTCTCTCTCTATCTCTGCTTTGATGTCGACATACTGTTGCCAACTCAACGTTTTCCTCTTTTTTCACTTTTAGATTTTTCCTTTTTTTTAATTTTGATACTCAACACTCACAACTCAACACTTGACATTACGACCGAAGGCAAAATGTTATCATCGTCACCAGCAACATCATCACCATCGTCAAAAATTCGCAGTCAATGAAAGGAATTTCAAATAAAAAGTAATGATAAAAATTTCAAAAAGAGGTGAAAACTAACCGAAAAAAGAAAAAACTTGTAAACTTCAATGCTTCTGTCATCAGAGCACGAAATTTGAATGGCAACATTTTTTCTATTGAAGTTCAAGCAAGCTAAATATCTACGAGTGCCGTTAAAAATAGTTTTTTGTAGGCTTTCCTGCGGGCGAAAATTTGAATAAAGTGAAATAAGCGGAAATAATATTTATGTAGGGTTTGAAATTTAAAGGAAATACATTAGAATATTGAATATTAGATGTTTATTCAACTATTAAGTTAATGATTTTAATGGAATGATGAGTTTAACGTATTAGTAATTGCTGACTTCAAAAGAAATACGTAAATTTGTTTTAAAGTTGAATCGCTAATATTGCTAGAAATAAAAAATTCATTTAAAAATTCATTTAAAAATTAAAGAAATAAAATTTTTTTTATGTTTTATATATGTTGTATGAATGCATAATTAAATGTGAACAGCTTTTGTGTGAAAAAAAAAACGCTGCTTGCATGCATTAACTGGAGGCCACAGAACGCTGCCGCAATATAAAAATAACAAAGAATTATTATGGTAAAATAAGTAGTTGGCAACTCCTCAAACACTTTGCAATCCACAGCTGATTTCGAGTACCACAGAATTTGTCCAACAAGAAAAAAACTCCACTATTATCGCGATGAATGCATTACTTTGAGTTGTTTTTTTCAAAATTGTGTTTTTTGTTTTTTTCCCCCCGGTTTGTTAGTAGCGTCAAATAATGTGAAGTTGTTTGAATTTTCGCATTTTAAATGACTTTAAGGGAAAGTTCACCACACGTCACGGTGCACCTGTTTTTGTTATTCCTTCAGTTTTCTTTATGTTACTTCGTTATATTTCATTTATTTACTTTAATTTCTTACAGTTAAATTTCCATCATTTCCTGTTAAATTGCATTTAATTTAATCTATTCATTTTTAAATAGTTTATTTCTAGCAATTCTACAAAAGTTTCAAGCTACTACAACATTTCGCTTGCTAGTGTCAACATTGTTGACCACATTTGGGAAGCGAATTTTCAACTAGTAAAAAAAATTAAATTAACGAAATTCCTTTCTGTCGCCTATTGAAGCGAATTTTCAACTAGTAAAAAAAATTAAATTAACGAAATTCCTTTCTGTCGCCTATTGAAGCGAATTTTCAACTAGTAAAAAAAATTAAATTGACGAAATTCCTTTCTGTCGTGATGTATTTTATTTTGGCCGGAAGTTTTACGGTAATAATTTTTCTTTTTTTTTTTGACAATAAATAGAAAATAACAAAATAAATAACTTGAAGAGCTCAGCAAACCAGGATAACTGTTGTGAGAGAAGCAAGGAAATTTACTGTTGAGAGAGGGGAAGGGGGAGCAACGAGATTGAATATAAAAGAGAGAGGAAAAACAAGTGAAAACAATAAACAGGAAGGAAGGCTTACGAGAATTTACGCTGTCACACAAATCTACACGCAAACACACACACACCCACACACGAACACATGCACACAAACAAATATACACATACGCACACACACAAACAAAGTCACACACACACGTGCGAGCGTATTATAGAAAATCCGTAGTTTACGGAAATACAGATTAAATGAAAAAGAGAATACAAGAGAAAAAATGAAGTATTTGTGAGTTTTTAATACCCTGTTGGAAGTTAAATGCATTGAAAATTAGTTAAAAACTAGAAGACAGATCAGAGTTTAACTAAAATCAGAGTTTATAAACTTTTTTTTGATTTATTATTTCTCAGAAATCATTGGATGTCAATTGAATTTCTTCACAAAAAATCGAAATAATCTCAAAATAGTAAAAAATCTCAAAACACCAAAATTCACATGGAAATTTTTGAACTTTTGATTTTTTGAAAATTCTCTCAAAAGTTAAAATAGAGGAGAAATAATTAATTTCAGCAGAAACAATGCATTTTTTTTTCTCATTATAATTAAAAAATCTTAAGATTTCGAATTTAACTCACTTCTTCTACTTCCTTCGTCTATTTAATACCAGAATGGAATGAAAATAGAAGATTAAAACATAACAATAACACGACACGACAGTATTAGCATTGATAAAAACAACAACAACCACTGGATTATATTATCCATCAGTGATGTTGTTGTAAAGTTGAAAGAAGGATAAGAAAACCGTACAAACTTGCATATGTGTAAAATATTTCTAATCAATAAAAAAAAAAATAAAATAAAAAAAAATTAAATTTATAAACTAGAATTGCAAACAATTATATCTTAAAATTTTCCTCTTTCTTCATGCAGGTCTAAAATAATCATCATAAAATTAATCCATTAATCATTAATGAACTGCAACAACTACAATTCCAGCCGGCTTATAAATGTCTCCGTGTGTGTGTGTGTGTGTTGTGAGAAATAAAAACTTAATTATAAATGCAAATTAAATAACCGAAAAGTAAATTTAACCGATTTCGCTTACAACGTGGCTTTAAATGTTTCAAATAAATGCTGAAAATTGTTATGAATGTCTAGAAATTTTAATCGCATATAATAACGAAGTTATTAAGTTTTTGCAAACATTAGTAAATATAAAATATTCGGTCCATTTAAGATAAAATAAAAGTTATAAGTTACGTGTAGCCTCGATGTTGTTATATTGAAAATCTTTAAAACTTAAGCAACCTAAATTTCCAACTGAAAATTGTAATTGCGTGTGTAATTCACAAATTAGTGTAACAAGTTAGTGTAACAATTCAGTGTAACAAGTTAGCATAACAAGCAACAAGTAGAAACAGGCAAAAATCGGTTGAAAGTGAAAAATGCATTTATTCAAAATCAGCGAAAGTTATTGGATTCCATACTAGTGACGCAGATGAGGTGAGTGAAATGTTGACTAGTAGAATTTTTCAAATATACTGCGTTTCTTGTATAAAATATCCATATGCTCTTCAGTGGTTTTATTTTCTAATAATTAGATTCGAATTGAATTGAATTCCGTGGCAACTTGGAGCTAAAAACGATCATCATTGAATTTTGTTGCTAAAACAGCCGCCTAAAAGTATGCAGTGAAAATAGCGAACTCACTTCTCATTTTTCACAGCAATACGTGAAATTATTCAAAATAGTTTAGCATACTTTTAGGCTTCACTGGTAAATAAATTATTTTCGAGTTTGCAAATAACTGGGGAATAAAATTCGCTATAATTTTAGAGTTTTAAATTATATATTAATTTAAGCCTTTAAATAGTTTTACAATGACAAAGCGTTAAATGGTCATTTTTGAAGAATTCTTGAGAAAAAAATACCGTGTAGTAAAATATTCAGTTTCCGTTCGGTAGGAAAAAGTTTTGCGTGCATATCAAACTCCATAAAATCAGCACTAGATTACCAGATAAGTCGCACCTACATGTTTTACACAGCAGAAAAAAATTACAGAAATGTCAGCTAATTTATTGCAACCTCGAATTAAAGTTGCAAATCCTCGCGTAGAGAAAAATAAAGTATTTCTATTTATGCCGAAGTGGCTTGGAAAAGTTTAAAGTTGGAAGTAAGCAATTCGCAGAAGGTTTTATTTACTCTTGCTCTTCCCCACTCTCTCACTTCCTCTATCTTACTCTATCTTACTCTCTCTCTCTCTCTCTCCCTCTCTCTCTCTCTCTTTCTCTTACTATAACACCTCACATTCCGTTCTCTCTTTATCTTCCCCACCCACTGTATCGCTCACTCGCTTGCTATCTCTCCCTCTCTCTTGGTCGCTCTCTCTACCCATCACTACCCCTCTCCCCGCTCGCTCGCTATCTCACTCTCTTCTTCATTCTTCATGCTGGTAAAACCTTGACCCAAGATGGCGTCTGCTGGTGAACTTGTTTTGCTGCCACTTCTGCTTTGCGTGTGAACTTGCTCGACTTTGACGACGACGACGACGACGACGACGACACACTTGTGTGTGTGAGCAACTTTTAGCGTGCATTTGAAATTCACGAAAATTGTTTGGCTGTCAGATGTTCTGTGACAAGTTAATCTAGATTGGGTTGGCAACCATGGTTGGCCTCTAGCAGCAGCAGCAGCAGTAGCGGTAAATCCCGCTAATGAGAGTTTCCAGTTTCTGCGAGAGTTTTCTGCGGAATTATAAACATTCACACACACTGGAGTGTCACACTGGAGTGTGAAGAAAATATTTGATTGACGAGTGATGGTTGAATAGAGAGGAAGAGAGGAAGACTGACTCAGTTACGATGCTCGCGCCTCGATTAAAAAAATGAATGTTTCGATCTTTATTCGTGTTTAGACAGAAGAAGGACGTCTCGATCTCGATTATCGTCTTAAATTTCAGATGAGGAAGAGTTATCACTTGTTATTTGATCGTATTAAAAATGCTAATTTTCGGGTAATTTTATCATTTGTAATTAATTGTAATTAAATCGAGTTTAAAATAAAAATGTAATTAAATCGAGTTTTTGTTTTCGTCTTAATATTGTTGTTGTTGGTGTTGGTGGTGTTGTCGTTGTTCTTGTTCTTGTGGTTGTTGTTCTTGTTGTTGTTGTTGTTGTTGTCTGCTAATATTTCATATCATATGATAACGAAATTCTGTGTCACAGAAACACATGAAAATCTCACTTCTCTCGCCTTCGTGAAAATTGTTTGCATGTCATTCGTGTCGCGTTTGCATTTAATTAGAATATTTAAGCCGATTTGCGTTTTATTACTTCTTTTTTTTTTGTCATTACCTCACCCATTAGGGGAATTTAAATAATACTGATTTAGCGCGAGCATTACCAGGTATTTCTGCTCGCCCTTCCAACCCTTTTTTCCAGCACCAGTCATGCAAACCAAATTTGTTGCTCGAATCGGTGTTCAAATTTTAGAAATGAATTAAAGCAACAAAAAAAATACTCCTAGTTTATTTTTTTAATTGTTGACCCACATATTGACCGACAGTTGACTGAATTTCTCTCACTAACCTTTATTTTCTAGCAATTTTTTTTAACTATTTTGCTTTCTTATTTATCAGAAATAAAGAAAATCACTTCTGAAAAGTGATTTTTTTTGCGATTTAACAATTTTATTCCTCCGCTAAATCGGCAATTCAATGAAAATCATGTGAGATTTTCATTAAAAAAATACACAAAAATGATAAGAAAGCAACAGAGAAACATAATCAATATGAAAAAAGTGACAAACTCAAATTATTTCTCATGCTTTCGAACTTTATTTTGTAAAAGTTTGACAGAAAAACTTTAAAAAAGTAAAAATAAAGAAAAATAGTGGAGAAGAGAGAGAGAAAAAATGAAACGTGAAGACCAAAAAAAAAAAAAAATTGTAAGAGCATTCAAATCTTTTTGAGTCTCTTTTGTGTTGCTGCTGCTGACATTTTGAAGATTCTTACATCGATTAACAACCCACGCGCCCGCCGCCTCGTCGGCCTCACTTGTCTGCTTGCCAGCCTGTCTGTCCGCTTCCAACCCGCTTCCCACCCGCTTCCCACTCGCTACCCACCCGCTTCCCACCCGCTTCCCACCCGCTTCCCACCCGCTTCTCACCCGCTTGACATCGCTCTCGGCGGCAGCTTTCATTCAAAGCATTTTAGAGGCTTCCACTCAGCCACTCATTTAATTAACGGATTAGAATCGAGTCACTCAGCCAACTAAAAGTGATTGCAAGACATTTTCTAGACTGTAGATTGTTGCCGCTGTTGCTGTAGTTGCTGCAGTTGTTGCTGTTGTTGTTGTTGTTGTTGTTGTTGTTGTTGTTGCATTTGTTGTAATTGAAAGTGTTCTGCCAGCATTTTAGCAAAATCTGTATGTTTTTGATACTGGTAGCAGGGAACAGCGATGACAGGGACAAGCAAGTAGTACTCGAAAAAAGATTAAAAGAAGCGGTAAAGAGAGAGAGGATGAGAGGACGAGAGAGAGGGAGAAAGGAAAAATGATAAATGAAGCATAATTGAGTGTACTTTATTTTTATCATTTTGCCTTGCAACAGCTTGCAGCGCATCCTGTCCCGCTCTAGCAAAAGCGGGAGTAAAAGCAAAAGCGGGAGAAGAAGCAAAAGCGAGAGAAAAAGCAAAAGCGAGAGAAAAAGCAAAAGCGAGAGAAAAAGCAAAAGCGAGAGAAAAAGCAAAATCGAGAGTGAAAAATCTACAGCGGAAGCAACTAACAAAGCCAACAACAACGGATGGGAGCAACAATGAAACGAATCTGTGCCAGCAACTTGAAGAGCTCCGTCGTTGCTGCTCGACTGCTCTCGAATGCTGTTGGCGCCGCTGTTGGCGCTGCCGCTGCTGCTGCTACTGCTGCTGCTTCTTCTTCCGCTGCACATGTTTCAGCTGATGGCAGCTGAATTCGAAGATAACATAAATTAGATCGAAAGCATGAGCAATTATTCGAGGAGCAGCTGCTATTTTTTCTGATGCACGATGGTCGTGTAATTGAGTAGGCAATTTAGAAGTGCTGCGATTTGAAAAAGTGTAATTCTGAGAAGGGCGAAAATTTATTGTTCTAGTTTTGGAATGAGAAAAGCGTTTTCCAAAATAAAAAAACAGAAAAAAAAAGAAAGAAAGACTAAAGAAAATGAACGTATTTTTTCATAAATTCATTGATTTTTATTAATTCTTTTTAAAAAAAACGACAAAAACAAAAAATTAATAATTTTCAATTTAATAATTTGTTATTGATTTTTGTTCAATGAACTTCCTTCATTTTTATGACACCGAATATTGCTTAATTATTGATAGACATGCAGACTGACAAGAGATAGAAAATAACTCGCAAGAAGAGAGGAGAGGGTGACGGAAAGAATGAAATGGAGACTGAAAGAAACGCCAACAAATGCTTAAATAAAATACAACAAAAATAAAGAACAAACGTTATCAGATTACATTGTAAGTGACAGAAAGATTAACTCAAGAGAAACTAACGGCTAACGGAGCTTCTAACACTGATGCGGTAGGGAGAAATTATATGACAGAAGAGAGAAAAGAATTCGTGGAGGTAAAATTTTGTTGTGAAAAACTGTTAGAAAGTTTAATACTGTAAAAGATGACGACTACAGTGGGCCAGGAAATTTGATGATCTGCTGTTAATATTTGCGTAAATATTTGCTATTAATATTTGCGTGAATATTTACTGCGTTTGTCATGCGATCGTCTTAAAATAAACGGAATCGCGTGTGACCTATCGACCCCTGAAAAAGAAAAACCCATTAGAAACGCAATCCTCCACCACAATCGCAGTCTCATTTTTCAATTCTCAGGCAAATCCTTTGCTCAGTCAGATTTGTTATCTTTTTTTATATTTTTTATATGTGTTTCTACAGCTTTATTAGTTTGTTTGTTTGTGTTATTCATTCATTAGCATTTCATATGCTGCTGCTGCTGCTGCTGGCTGGCTGGCAAACAAACAAAATTATAATTAGACACACAAACGCAGACACACCAACGCAGACACACCAACACAGGCACACCAACGCAGGCACACCAACACAGACACACCAACACAGGCACACCAAGTTCGTAATACCAGCAAACACGCCTGCACTGCTTTACACGCATTTTTCACACAAGCTTTGCCTTGTTTTACCAACTGACTGCCCGACTTTGAGTGTTGAAATGAAAGTTTGCCTCTGTTCGTCTGGCATATTTTTTCACAATACGAATACGAATACGAATACGAATTCCAGCACGAGTAGTTTTTGGTGCTCATGTGCAGCCTGAGAGCTGAGAAAGCATGAAAAATGCATTCGAAGGCGAAGTAATTTGTGTGCCGCAGGCTGCTTTTATGATGAGCTCAGCGTGTGTGTGAGTGAGTTTTTTTTGTTTTTTGTGTTCTTTGACTGTATGATGGAGAGTGGCAGTGCTGCCAAACTAATGAATTTTTAAGGTGTTGGCACTCGTAACTAGAAGACTTTTTTTTACTTTTTATATCGTTGGACAGAAGTGTGAAGAAGAAGAGGACGACTAGAACTTTTCGATGTTTATATATTTCAATTCAAAATGTTTATTTTATTTTAACAATAACAATAAATATCAAAAAATTATTTTTAAAAAATATAATTTTAATACATCTCCGTCAACCGCCAGAGCCTCGCCGGTGACCTGAACTGTCTGAATTTATTATCATTACGCAATTATAAATGATGATTTAACTGCCTCGAATAGAAAATAAAATTTTAAAAAAAGTAGTTTTTTTTTTTTTTTTTTTTTTTTTTTAAGTGTTTGCATGCAAAAAACCAACGCAAAACTGAGAGGCTTCACATCAAAATAATACTCAAGACCCTAACTGACCCTCTCGGTCTACGTTGCAAAAAAATAATAATCAGGATTTTGAAAACTGCTAATTTTTAAAGCGAAAATTGTTCACTGACATAAAAGATTATAAATTAAATGTAATCTTTTCGGAAAAATAACCACGTTGTGACATCGTTTTGCAAATGTTTCACTTTAATTTTTCTATATTTCAACATTTGGAAAATTTCACTCTCAATTTTCTGTACTTCAATATAATGAACGAATGTCAGTGTCAATTTAATGAAAATTTACTACTATTTCTTGCTGAGCTGTACTCGTGTTTTGTCGTGTTGAAGAAAAGGTTTGTCAATTTGAAGAGAAAACTTCACCAATTTCACTAATCAAAACATTTTCGCAGACAATAACTGAAATTGTTGGTTAAAAAGCGAAGAATTTTTTGGAAACGAAAGAAGTTGAATATTATGATTTTCAATTTAACAATTGCAATTTTCAGTTTAACAATCTTTTTACTTGATTCAACTATTCTATTCGTGCAGGAGAAATTCAGAATTTTTTCTTTGATTCGTTTTTATGTTAATTTAAATAAAATGTTTTGTGATTTTTGATTTAACTAATACGATTTTCAATTTTAGTAATAAGTTTTTGTTATATTGAAAAATGCAATTTTCAATATTTACGTGATGTACAATTTTTTGGTTCAGTGTATTTGATTTCTGGAGTATTAAAACCTCAACCAGCAACAATTTCGTTTGAGCTCGCTGAACTCCGACCCAGTTGTCGCCAAGTTTTGGCGCGCCAAATGCAATCGTCGCCGACGCCGCTAATGCCGTCGCCAACGCCTCCTCCAGCGTAGTCATCGCAACTATTAGCCGTCCTGGCAGCCAGCAAAAAGCGGCCCACAATCGTCATAAATAATCTTCAGAATTTAAATGTAATGAAAGTTTGTATTGCTGAAAGGATAGCGTGGAAAACAATCAAAATGAGGGCGTCAAGAGCAACACAACAACAAAAATAATAAACAAAAAAACAACAAAAATACTAGCAGCAACAACGAGTAACGAATACAAATCCAGCTCCATCTAAAATAATGAGCGAGTAACTACAGCTATAATTTCAAATGCAGTCATTTAATTTTAAATAAATTTTAAGCTAACTGCAGTCGTACGCAACAAACATGGCGGCGGCGTCACGCAAAGCACACTGTTAGAGTACCGTAAATGTTGGCAACCCTGGCGCAGTGTGACAAATGCATCCGCAGTGGTGGCCAACCAAATAAATTCACTGAAATCTTTTAATTACGCATTCATTTTCATGCTCTCGGACGCAGCAGGATTTTAATTATAGTTAATGAATTCCAATGAATAGAATTAAATGAAATTGTAAAACAAGAGTTTTGAAGAAGAGGAAGAAGAAGAAACGAGATCATTGAAACGAGTAGCACAAACGAGAGAGGAGAAAATTAAAAATCTGTGAAGTGACAACGAGGGTAAAAGCAAGAAAAAGCAATCGAAAACAATCTTCGCTTTTTGAGAAGGCGAGAATATAATAAAAAAAAAATAAAAATAATAAAAGCTGACCTCTGCAAAATTTAAAAAACTTAAAAAAATATGATGTGACTTTTTGAACGAAAAGTGAAGATAATATCAAAATTTTTACTATAAAATGTCTCATTTTTGAGTCAAGATCATAGCAAGCTTTTACCCCCCTTTGAAAAATTCTACCGACGCCTATGTGTCTCCGTTAACAGCAACAAATTTTATACAAGTTATTTTGCTTGTGTGAAAGTTGTTGTCACCATCAGGAAATTCCTGTTTTTTTTTACTCGCTGAAAAGTAGCAACCATAAATTTCTAGCTTCTCCTCTCGTTCTCGTTCTTGTTGCTGTTCTCGTTGTTCTTGTTACTGTTCTTGTTGTTGTTGTTGCTGTTGTTGTTGTTGTTGTTGTTGTTGTTGTTGTTGTTGTTGTTGTTGTTGTTGTTGTTGTTGTTGTTGTTGTTGTTGCATTCTTTTCATTACTATTTGCTACTTATTTTCTCACCATGTTAAAAATGTACGAGCGGCAGCAGCAATTAATTTTGCAACAGCAGTTGCGGCAACATCTTTCGTTACTGTTGTTGTTGCATATATGTAATTATATTTGCTGAAAAAAAAGAGAGAAGCAAAAACTTGCAAACAATTGAAAAATGTGTTGCAGACAAATAACGAGCGAGTAAAAGAAACATTTTCAAAGTTTTTCCTTTTAGTTGTTAGTAATTCAAAGAGGAAAGTTTTTCCCATGCTTGCGATGAAATAAAAATGCTGGTAATTAGAATCCGTTTGCTGTTTCCCGTCTGTCGTTGCATGAAAGTGACGCCTTTTTTAGATTTCGAAATGCAACATTTAATCGAAATGAACAATTTATTGAAACTTACTGACCTTCTAAAACTGAAGATTAAATCTAAATATTTAGAAATTTATCGATATCAAAATTATTGTTCTAACAAATTTAAAATTTTCAAATTGAAATAAATTTTAAAGATTTATTGCGTGACATTTTTTTTGTTTTCTCGTGTTTTTTACGATCTACATGATGATGTTCGTGTTTAATCGCGTGTGAATATTTTATAGAAAACCTTATTTTTCTCGTTTCCGTAATCATTTAAAGGCTTGCAAAGAAATTATAAAGTCGAAGGCACGCAGAAGGACCTCGCAAGGATTATAAATATCGAGACGGACGTTTTTAAGTGCCTTTCAGAGCAATAAAAACGCAATAAATGTGGATTTCTATGATTGTGTCAGAGTGATGAAGAGGGGAGGGGGGAGGGGAGGGAGGGGAATAACCGACCCATCATCCTCTCGCTTCCTCTCGCTTCCTCGCGCTTCCTCACTCTTCCACTTTAGACGTATGCAATTGTTTTTATTTATTTGCTTTTTTGTTTTACAATTTCAAAGGAAATTTGTATTCTCTCTCTCTCTCTCTCTCTCTCTCTCTCTGTGTGCGTCCTTTAAGTGCATTCAAATATTTAGTCATCCTTGACATTCTATCATCTTCTCTGGCTCACAAACTTGTGAGTTTGTACGAGTTTGTATGGCGTTGTGAGCCATTAAAAGCAATTCAATGTAATTCCAATTGAAGTTTAAGTGAAGTTGCAAGCATTTTATTGTTTTGGTTGAATTTATTATTGAATGCATTCAGTGCACGGGGTTATGTAATCTTAAAACCTGTAAGAAATTCAAAAAGTGTTAAGGAAAGGGAAGCGCTTAAATTGATTGTATGTTGAAATCGCTTTTTTTAAATTAAAAAAAGAAAAACATTAAAATATCTGCTTTAAAAATCTCATAAATACAATAGAATTTCACTTTTCTCTCAAAATAAACTTTTCGTTTCCTCAAAATATTTTACAATTCAGTTTGTGAGGACTAAACTCACAAGAAAATTACGTTGGTGTAAACAGACACCAAGAAAAATGGGAACATAAAATTCTGCAACCCTGGGAGAAGTAAAGGAAGTTTGAATATGGGAAGTAAACCGTTACTTCGACGTATAAGCAGCGTGCACGGCGAGACTCGCTCACTTTCCTGTGGTTCCGGCTTGAGCAACAGATCTTGGCAGCGACAACCGAGCTGACAACCAAGTGACCGCGTGTGCGAAGACCCGGTTACTCGAGACAGATTTCGAACCTTCGGCTTTCATAGCCAAACAAACGCACGAGGTTTGAGTGCTTTTTAAAGCTGACAACCGCGTGTACGCGTGCAAGAAACCGATTACTCGGGATTGCTAAAGAGAATTCTGCTAAAGAGAATTCTGTGTACGAACCCTGGATGCCGACGACTTTTCCCCGGCGCAAAAAGTTCGTCACAAGTTTTACGTGATAAATCAATTGTTTTGAAAATGCAAGGAATAGTAAAGAGAGAAAATTGTCATTGCAAAATATTTCACACAAATGTAACATTAAAAGTCACACCAAATGCACGCAATTGTGAAAACAAGAGCAAAAATACGCAACAGGAGGCTGTGAGAATATAAAAACAAGAAAAACCGAGAGTACAAGCAACAGAAGATTAAAAAAAAATAACAGAAAGCTGAGAAACACAAAATAGTAGTAAAAAAACATTAAAAATTAGAACGCAAAATGATAATAAAAACAATAAAAAAGCAGAGAAGTAGCAAAAAAGAAACACTAGCAAAATAACGGAGTAAAATAAGCGTGGAAAAGCTAAAGTGGACTCTAAAATGGCAGCTGCAACCCTGAAGGTTGAAACAGTTGGAATTTTGTGCGTGTGTTTGCATGTGCGTGTGTTTGTTTGCATTTGCCTGTGCAATCGTTAAAAATTGCAACCATTAAAATGCAACAGCATTTAGTTGCTTCAGCAATCATATTTTTTTTGGGGATGTATAAAAAATACCGACTTTTTCGTACCTTTTTTTTTGAATTATTTGCAAGAACTGAAATTTTCTACATGGCTTCACTTATCTTTTTTTGGTTTTTTTATTTCACACAAACTCACGCAATCTCACACGTACGTTACTTGAATCGCAACAAAAAATTGTTATTCTCAATTTTCAAACGGTGGTTGTGGTTTCTCTTTTTTGCGTTTGTTTTTAATTTTGCTTTCGTAAATTTATATTTTTTGTTTAATTTGCTTGAAATTCCTTGACTTCTTTTGATTTTACTTATTGCACGATTTTATTATATTGCACAAAATTTATATTTCCCACGTTAAATTTAAATTTTTACTCCACATTTAGTTTTAAATTTTGCAGAGTTTCCTTGACTCTGTTGTTTCACTCTTTTTTTAGCAAAGCACTCTTTTTTCTTTTTTTTTTTTTTTGCTAAAAAAAGAGTAATATTTTTCTAATGAGACTAAGAGATCCCAACTCACCACAGCAACTCTCTCCTTCGCTTCTCCTTTAGAGAGGGCGGATCATGATGATGATGATGATGATGATGATGATGATGATGATGATGATGATGACGATGATGTGTGTGTGTGTGTATGTACGTGTTTACTTTCTTTTTCCGGTCGAAAAGTTGTCGACTCAGCCTGAACATCTTCGTTACCGTTTTTTTTTCCTCGTTTGCCTGCTCTTCTTACTTCTTCTCTCTATTTTTCTCTCATTGCATTTTTATTATAACGAAAGATTGATGATATGTTGTAATTTAAGATGACTTTCCAGTTGCTTTCTTCCGAGTTCAACGCGGCGACTGAAGCAACACCGCCACGTCCTTCCTGCTGAAATTGTTGCATGCGTTTTTGGTGTCGCTTTACCCTGAGTAGTGATGTTGTTGTTGTAGTTGTTGTTGTTGTTGTTGTTGTGTTATTTTTATGACATCTTACAATGTCATTAGATGACATGTGAGGCGGTTGCAAGGTTCCGCTTTAGCAGAAAACCTCTCATCGAAATAAATTTTCTTATTAGTCTTTCATTCTGCACATGAAAATGCAATCTTCTTCTCCATTCCTTCTCTTTTATGTTTTTTTAATCCTATTGATTTTATTGCTCCTCCTCCTCCTCCTCCTGTGACATCATTAAAAAAATGCAATACCGGGGGGGAGGGGGAGGGGAAGTAAATGTCAACGTCAGGAGATTAAAAAAGAATTATAGCGGGTTTTTTTATTACGAATGTACGGAGAGTTTTATGATTTCAATGATGTACGTGAATGTGGTAGCTCGTGAAAAATTTTATGGTCCTTATTGGTTCTTCTTGTGGTTGGGGAGTGAAATAAATAGTTCTTTCGAGTAAAATTTAGTTGTTTTCGTAGTAATTGAGCGCCGAAAACATTCTTTCAAATACTCGTATTTTTTTTTTTTTTACAGCTGCTTCAAAATCAATTACAGCAATTTTTTCCCCTCTTTGAGAGAAGAACAAATAATGAAAAATTTTTAATTAAAAAGTGGGTACGCCACTTTTTTTCTTCACACCATTTAAGTTTGGCAGGAACGAGAAGGAATGAAACAATTGATTTAAAGGGATTTGAGAGGGCGAAAGAAAGTTTAAAAATAATCAACTTAGTAAGTGAGGAATTAATAATCTACTTTAATTCTTCTTTTTTTTTCGTTTATGTTGAAACTCTTGGTTTTCCACCGCCTCTCATTTAACCGCAGCATTTTAACGTTCAAATAGCGGTGGTGGTGGTGTGCAGCACGATTGCAGCAATTTCAAGTTGTTTTTGTTTGTGCTTCTCACACCTACTCGTCTCCAGCTCTCTCTGACGACTACTTCGGTTTTTTCCCCTCAACTCGTTCCATCGGGAGAACATATTTTATTTTTGCAGCCTTCACTCTCTCTCTCTCTCTCTCTCTCTCTCTCTCTCTCTCTACAGCCTGAAGGAAACTCAAGTATTTCTTCCATGATATCCTTGTTTAATAAATGGAACAGCGTTGAGCGGAATGCGAGGCTTCAAGGATGGATGAATTCTCTTTATTATTTGGAATAAAATATATTTACAATTTTTCTTTTTTCCAAGTTTTCCTCTTCTTCTTTTCTTTTTTTTTTTTTTTTTGTTTCTTTTTTTTACACTTTCTATCGCATTTTATGGATTTCTGTTTTGTTTACTTAGTTTTTTCATCCATTCTTAGAAACAACATTTGCGTTTGTGAAAAACGTACCATTTTTCTTATTTCCATTTTCTTTTCTGTTTAACTTTCTGCATTTTCTTAGCCATTTTAAGACGGAAAAGGCGATTTCCTCCCGCGGTTGTTGTTGCTGGAAGAGGAGGGAGGATTTTTAGGACGCTTGATGTGATAACATCTTCTGGCGTTCTACGAAACAAAACAAAAAAAAAGTATTCGCTTTAGTTCACATCGGAGAAATCGAATTCGTAGCTGCAAAAGATTGCAAGAAGATTTCTTTTTGAATTTACTGAAGTTGCAGCTTCGAATATAAATGTGTTTCTTTTTAATCATTTATTTTCAAGTCGAGTTCACGAGTAAATAACTTGAAATCGCTTTGGCTGGCAACCGAAAACGTTAAATTTTTCGTTACTTTGTAAAATATGAAATCTCGATTTTTCTTTGAATTTACATTATTATCTACGAGGATCTTTATTAAAAGGATAACAAGGATTACCTAAAATATTTGCACTTAATTTTTTGTTTTTTTTTTTTAAACATTTATTATTTTACATATTTCCATCTTACATTTTTTAGATATAATCGAAATTTATACGAATTACGATGATTTAAAGTTTAAATTTTAGACCCTCATGAAAATATACAGCTGACGTTGTCTCTCCGCCGAAAATGCTTGCCATCATTATTGAGAGGCGAAAGAGAGGAGTGAGAAATTATAACGTTACGCGGTAATAACAAATTTTACAAAGTCAGAAAAGGGAGACCACCAATTTCCACTCGAAAATTAAACAGATGCTCACGTTCTCATGTTTTTCTAACCACTACCACGTCCTCGAAAATAATTGACAGGCACGGAATTACTCGTAGTTATTGCTTTTTCTCACTTTCACTCGTCGTCTTATATTGAACTATCAAAATTGTCAGTTTTCTTTCTTACTAAAATTGCTGTCTTGAACTGTATTGAAACTCATTTGCAATTTCATTGACATTTCATTGACATTTCATTGAATTTCATTGACATTTCATTGACATTTCATTGAATTTCATTCGAATTAGTTAGATTTTCATTGAATTAAAATTTGCAATATTGTTAACTTCTTTGCGTCAACGTTTTCTCTCATTTTAAAAATTCATTATCCCTCGTTCAACTTGAAGCAATTTTGCTCTTTTTAGGATCTCATTTTTACGCTCTCTCTCTGGACTGACGTGTGACATCCCTGTAGGCAAAACACAAGCAATCATCTTTTCTAGGTTTTAACATTTTGTTAGAAGGCAAGCAAAAAATTGCAAATAGTAATCTTCATTGAAGAATAATTATTAAAATTTTAATGAAAACTCGTGTCTAGAAAAAAAAAACTTCGTTTTGTTAAACTTGCCTGCGTTTTTGTTCCAATAAATCAAAGCGATTTTGTTACACATCAGGGCCAAGAACAACAACAATTACAACAAACAGAAAAACTACTTTTAATTTAAAAACATCTGATGCTTGAAAATCTTGTGGCTTTTCTCTATTTCCACTTTTCTCTCCCTTGCTATTCTTCGCATTTACTTGCCTAAGATTTTAATTACTTTCTGGTTAAATGCAATTCCAGTGTCTGTGTGTGTGGATGTGTGAGTGCTTTCAAGTATGGATGTGTTTGTGTGTGTGTGTGGGACATTGTTTCACTGTTAGTTTGCGTGTTCTTTTAAACCTCAAATTTGAGACAAAATTTAATAACTTACAGTTGAAAAACAAAACTCGTAAGACTTTTCCTTCTACAAATGTTGGAAACTTAAAAGATTTTAGAGAAAAGTTAGATTTTAAGAACTTTTCTCAACTTCAATATTTTAAATATATCGCAGGTGTCCAAACAGTCCAAAAAACAGAAGTGGAAATTAGAGAAAGTAGAGATTTTTTACTTTCTTCAGAAATTCAATTACATTTTTCGTTGTAATATTTTTCTTTTTAACTAAACGAGTACAATTGAAGCAATTTTGTAAATGACAAGTCTCCCTCTCTCCCTCTCTCTCTTTCTCTCGCTAAACTGTTTTAAATGTCATGATAAAAACACTCTTTGGGGTTTTCTTAAGTCACTAAAATCGTAATCGAAAAAGTTCAAACGTCTACATTTAATTGAACTTTTCCGATAGATGATAATTTTAATAAAACAAAAAATCGCGATGAATTTTTCACTAATTTCACGGAGCTTTTTTCTGCAATTCGATGGAACAAAAATCATTTTAAATATATTTCATTAGCCATTTCTTTAATAAAAAATACTTTCAATTATTATCTTTCTTTTAAAACTTTTTAAATTAGATGAAAGAATTCATAAATTTATTCACTTTGCCATCTTAGCGATTTCAGTTAATCGTTTTGAGACAGAATTTTCTATTTTGATTACTCAGAGCAGCTACTCCACCTCCTCTCTTCTCTACTTTTCACACGCCCATGATTACCATTATTTTGCTCACTAATGTATTCTTCTTCTTCCTGAGCCTTATTTTTAAAATAACTTAGAAATTTTCCTACTGAGTCACGTTTTATTAAGTTCAACTTTTTTTACTCTTCTGAAACTTGTTTACACGTCTGTGAGTCCAACTCGCAAGATTTAATTAGATGCGGTTGCATCTAATTATACACTTCAGTCATAACAGCTTTTGTTGTTAACGATAGCAATTAACCCACGTATTTCCATAATATGATGCTCTTCTTTTTTCACCCTGAAGTAGAACGTCAATAGAAGTGTCAAGGTTGGAAAAAACAACTTAAGTTTAATCTTAATGTTGGCAAAAATATAAGCTCTCCAGAGTTGTAATTATCATAGTTGGGAAAACCTTTGGAGGAAATGAAGGAGAAGCTAATGAGTCCTAAAAGTTTTTAAGTATCCAACAACTTCTTAATTTTTCCGTTCTCTTCAAAGCACGAAAATCCGTAGGTTACTTTTTAATTTACTTTATCACAGCAGGGTAGTAAAAGTTTAACCCTAATTAGGGAATGAATAAGCTCACATTTTAAGCATATAATTAATTAAATAAACAAACTTTTTCTTTACATATAACGACGTTATTCAAATGAAAAGATTTTCAATTAAAAATTTTCGATTCGTTGATCATTAATGTGAATGTCTTATCTGTCAATTTCATTTCAATTTCTTAATAATTGCATAATTTCCTGCACTAGATAGACTAATCCGATGTTTAATTTAGCAACTTTGTTCATTGAATTCATTCATACAACATTCGTTCGATTGACATTTGCGAATTTGAATTTGTCAATTTCGTTAATAACTGCAAGAAATAAGCGCAGAACGGAAAAGTTTAGCAATCACTGTTTGCCAATCTTCACTCCACAGTGAAGATTGACAAACAGTGACTGTTAAACTGTTATGAAATTTACCCAAGGAAAATTTCAACACCGAGTACGCGTGTCGTATCGCGCGATCCGAAACGATACTTTATGAAATATATTATATCTTTATGAAATATATAACATAATATTCACAATCGCCTACAAAACGTTTCTCGAATCGTTTCGTTTATTCGGAAGCTAAAGTTTGCCCAATTGGCCTTTACGTGTCAGATATTCTACATAGATTTATCAATAGAATTTCTTGCCATGTTAACGATTGCATTCTTGATATCTTCAACCAACAAAGAGTTTTTAGCTGGTCAAATTTAAGGTATTTATCACCCATTGGCTTCGCTAACGAAGCTCCCGCTAATTTTGATTTAAATGTGTCACTTTGTCACAATTTTTATAAAAATACAGTTCCTGATTCTCATAGAGGTTAGCACTCAAATGTGTCTAAAAGGTTTGTTTTCTCTTTTTTGGTTTTGTATTAATTTTTTATTATTTTTTTTTTTCTTTATTTTTCTTTTCTTAGAGCACTAAGTTAGCATTAAGTTAGCATTAAGATCTAATCTAGGTTAAGTGATCTATATATCTCAATCCATGTCAGCTCCGGGAGCAAGAGCGTTTAATGTTCATGTTATTGTTTTCTTCAATGTTCTCTTCTTATTAATAAGTTTGATACTGCTGTACATATATGTTTTTTAGATAATACATTATAGTCTTTAATTTTTATCCACAATTGTAATTTGAATTTTTGTAAACTTATAATGTTGTTGAAAAAAGGCTCAATAAAATTTCAATTCAATTCAATTCACAAGCAGTTACATTTTTGAAGCTTTTAAACGTATTTACTGATGGCTTTATAACCGGTCGGTTGGCCAATTCACACTGAAATCTTCGGTTTCGATTTCAGTGTACTCACGCTTCAAAAGAAAAAAATTTAAAATTCAAAAATTTATTTATTCCCTTATAAAACAAATAAATTTTCAAATATATAGACTATTTTCCCTACTTACAAAACACTGTCTTCGTCTTTCTGGAGACATATAAGGGTTAAGTCGAGCGTTCATCCCTTCGCACTAAACGAAGTTTCTCGCCACGTCCGACCTTCAAAATTATGATTTATGCTTGTAATGCCGGCAACACAACGGACGACACCCACTCCCACATACTCTGCTGAGGAGGACAAAATATTTTTCGTTTCCGTCTTCTTACGCCTTTTTTGTCATAATTTTGCTAACGTATAATTGAAGCAAATCATTTTGAAGGCGTCTTGGCTGACCTTTAAATATCGTGTGGTTGTGCGGGAAGAGGCAAGCGGCGAGGGGCGGGATGGTTAGAATATACTGAAGGGAAATAAAGGCAAAAAAAAGAGAAACAAAATAAAAATAAGTAGAAGAAATATCAAGTGGCAACTAAGTAATCCAAAAAAAGGATTGAATGGGTTAAAATTGGGGTTTACTTTTCCGTTGTTCAAGCGATTATAAGAAACGTCTGAACCTCATTTAGTCTTGAAATTGTTTGCGTTTTTATTGCTGTTGATTTTGTGCCAATTATAATGTTTTTTTCGCCGAAAGTTGCCAATAATCGGCGAAGGTGGGACGAACAAACGCTACTTGTAGGCGTGTCAGTGCGAACGGAGCTTTAAATTCAAGTTAGCATAATTTTGTAATAAAGTATCTTTAAGTGGGTTGTGCTGTCATAGAAGATTATAATGAAAGATGAGTATGATTTACACAAAAAGGTTTTTAGAGTTAAAAAATTATCCTTTTTTCATTATGTAGTGAGTTTCTGTCAGACCAACAATTCAGTAATAAAGAATATTCAAGATTCACTAATTC
Organism: Sicus ferrugineus; assembly: GCA_922984085.1. Lineage (NCBI taxonomy): Eukaryota > Metazoa > Arthropoda > Insecta > Diptera > Conopidae > Sicus > Sicus ferrugineus. The sequence continues at coordinate 7,622,265 of OV277349.1, read as the reverse complement.
TTTTCTCTCTTTTCAAACATCAGCGCCTTATAAATTTAATCAAAGCAATATCTGTACAAATAATTGATCCATTCAATTTTTCACCACAGTTGCTGGAGTCGCAGGTTCAAATCCTAGAATTGTCGATGTGAAACTTTAAATTTTTCAAATTTACTTTGTAGAGCGTTCAAACTTGATTTCTTTAATTTGTATTAAAAGAAAATGCGTAGATTTTCTTCTTTACGTTTTAATAGTTCTTGAAACTTTTCTTGGGTAAAAAAAAGTTCTTGGGTAAATTCTTGTAAAAATTCAATTGATCAATGAATTTTCTTCATAACCAAGTGAAAAAGTGTTCCGATAAAAACCTTATATATTTTATACCAAAAATATGTAATTATTAAAATTTTTATTAGTTAACATTTTAATATTTTTCTCCTTAAAACAGATATTATTGAACTGAAGTGTTAAAAAAACCCTTAAAATTTGTAATTGAAAGAAAATTCATACTTGAAAGGAAAAAATTGGATTTAATTTGTTAAGAATTTTCAATTTGCTGTTAAGTAGCGCCATTCGAGTTTGAAAATTTCAAGGTAGTCGACAGCTTGACATATGAAGGGCGCGCTGATTGACATATGAAATAGAAAAGCGTTACTATTTCGTCCTTAATTTCCCTTTCCTGTGACTTGCGTTTACCTGAGTTTTCAATTCAAGTGCAAGTGTGTGCGAATGCGATAAGAAAAGTGAAAAGTGAGAAATGAGAAGCAATGAAATTCATATGAATTCGGTGATTCCACATAAAGCGAGTCGAAGCTTTCACTCGATCTCTACTGATTTTAATGGAAGTTGATAAGCTGAACTGATTTATTCCATGCTTTTAATATTTTTCATAAAAAAATACGCTTCTTTTTCCACATCTATATTTTTTTTACGAGATAATAACTTGCAAATCTAATTGTTTTTAATACCAGCTGGGGAAATTTTTATGATTTCTCGGTTAAGGTTACCCGAAGAAGGGTGTGTTTTCCCTTTTTCCCCGGATAATCTTGCAATGATTGCGTGAGTGCCTTCGTTTGGCTGCCCGTCAGATATACATTTTCACCGTTTGAATGGCGGCTACCAAGGCAAGTCGAGCCCTCGTCGAATCAATTAAGTTAGAAAAAAAAACGAAATTTCTCCTAGTTAAGGGTAAAGTGAAATAATAATATAGAAAGTTCGAGAGCTTGTTGAGAACTTCACATTTACTCAGAAACTCATAAACAAACCGGACGAAACAAGGGTTAACTTTTTCCTTGACATGTAAAGCTCAACCCTTGCGTACGCTGGTGTTTTATTTAATATTTCAATGCAAGTTGATCAAAATGCTTCGATTTTAGAATTACAATTATTATCAGAGATTTTTTTTTCAGAGAACTCTCTGAACTGGAAAAAGTAGCACACAGATTTAGATAAAAACAACATTAAATTGCATATTGTCGTCAAAAAAAATATCAAATTAGCACTTTATTTACACGCTATATTGTCAGTAAATTATCTGGTTTAGTTTTTTTTTTTTTTTGCATAGTTATTTACTTTTATTGCTGGTTTTTCCCCACCAAAAAAAAAAACAAAAACCAAATTGCCTCCTTCTTTCACACTCCACGAGAACAACGAATAAAACTCCCCACCGACTAACTAACGTGAACGTTTTTACAACAAAACCACACATTTTACGCTCTCCATTAGAGTTTTTTTCTCTACTATCCTATTTTCTCACACATCTCCCCACCCCCCACAAACGAAAGTTGTCTACATTCCCTCATCAGTCAGGTCAATTTTATTATATTTTGTACTTTCCTGCTAACGAATTGCATCGCTGTATAAAATGTTTACCAGCAGTATAATAATGAAAAACTCATTTCCCGTAATGACCGCCATTAACTATGTAGTTGTTCCGCGACGGCTGACGTTTCGAAATCGAAAAAATCGAATGCTTCCCCTTCGACGTTATAAAAATAAAAGCCGTAGTATTCTCGAAAGTGTTGCAAAGTATTGAAAGAGTGAACTATGGACACTCGTGAAGTTTAATTTGTATTCAAAACTTAGTTTAGTCGTGTTCGTCCTTCATATCAATCTTTTGAGAACTTCGATCTTCGTTTTATATGCATGCAGAGAAAGTGGATGGAATGTTTATACGTAGAATTGAATGCGCTAGCAGTGGATTCATCCATTTTCAAAGTATTGTTAGCTGTTAACTTTAAGTCTTGTTAACTTATTATTTGGTTCTGTCGAAGCTTCTTCAACTGTAATTTAAATGCAAACTTAATGTCAACTTCAAACATTCAAACTACAAAGTGAATAAAGAAATCTGCGCTTGTTGTTTAAACCCGCAACAACGAATAGAAAAAACAAAGTGAGATTTCAATTTGTTGCTACTGCTTCAAATCTATTGTATTTCAACATAAAGATCAGCTTGGAAAATGTTAGCATTAAATGCGAGATCATTACTACCGGTATGATAAAATTTTCAAATTTATAATTATTCGCATATTTTTGGTTTTTGGTGAATTTCAGCAACATTCAGACTGTGATAAAGTTTACAAATTTCTTATTATCTAAAATAACTAATCGGTGTACACACGTTAGCCTCATACAATAATATTTGCAAATAACGAATCTTAATTTCTAATGTATACAATCAGAAAGCTTTTTTTCACATTTCCCGTAGAATGCATTACATCAATGAATTGGATTACCGTTCAATCCAAAAACTTTCTTCTCCGCTTACCGGTGCCCAATTTCTTTGCTCTCATCTTAGCCATGTGACTCATGAGAATATAACTTCCGGGCAGTATCAGGAGAAGTAAATAGAGTTTTAAGAACAGAGGCATATCGAACGAGAAATTCCATTTGTTTGGCATTTCGACCGATAAGCGCTTCGTCTCCTCGAAGTAAGGAATGTTGCGTAGAATAATGATGCCTTCGCAAAGGACACCCATCGGATAGAGGGGAATCCAAATGGTATAACGCAGCCAAGTAAGCAAGCCAATCTCCCGATGCAAAACTTGACTGATGTAATAAGGATAACTGAGAATGAGCAAAAAAAAAAAACAAAATGAATTTTAATATAAATTTGTTAAAATTCGAAACTTACCGTAAAATTTCCACTATGGACCAAATTAAAAATAAATAAAAGACCACTGGTTTTGTTTGCATTCTTTCCTCCATTTCGATCATAATGAAGAGTATAAAATTACGGCCGGTCACTTGGAAGAACGGAATCAGCGGTCCTCCCTTCGTGTAGCCGAAAATGGGATGCAGCACTTCCAAGTACTGCAGCAGCTGGCAAAATTTCATTACACTGCCCACAGATTCGTAGGTTTTGGGCATCGAGGCAACACCATCGCGGAAATAGAGAACACCAATCACGCAAACAATATAAAGATAACCGATAAACTGTGCCAAATTGTAGAAAACCATGTAAACTGTTTTGGTGCTCTCTGAAAATTAAGAGGATTTCAATTGAAAATGAACACACAGAACAATCGGTCATCACCTCACCTTTAATATAACCGAACTCCTGCTTCTGTAGCCTTTGATATTCCTTCTCGTAGTCTTGCATCACATCACGCGGCTTCTCGTCCATCACATCGTCTTCGGTGCGCCAGCGATCAAAGTCGATTTTCAGCCAGTGCGGTTTTTGCGGTGTGGCTACCAACCGCGGCCACCAACCCTTCTCTACTTTCTTCACAAGTATTTCGATTTTAGAGTCCTGAATTTTGTACTCAGATTCCTTAATTAAAAATATAATTAACTATCTTTGTCAAATAAAAATCGCTTTCCTCCATCCGCTCTCACTTACATCATCATTTATTAGTTCATAAAAGTTCAGCTCGAACTTGTATTCATTCACTCCTCGAGCTCCGACAGCTTTCGCTGAAAAGCTAATGGATTTCGGTCTGAAGTCGACAACAGCTTCCTGCGGTGATGTAAAAAATCGATTTTATACTCTTCTTTGCTTTCGGACAGATTGAAACTCGTACCTTAGCATCTTTAAGTTCCACTTTCAAGGTTATTTGATTCTCAGTTTGAGCCCAGAACACCAGTGGACTGAGTTTTCCAGCTGCGGAATGGACACCATTTCGTTCAGAGGAAGAAGTTGTGTTGGTGTTGTTGCTATTTTCACTGCTTTCCGTCGGCACATTCAGTTTTTCTTTCGTTTCACCCATTATATTTGGATTTGATTTACGTTAATTTGTTTAGAAATTAAAAGGTTCTTCATTTATTAGCAACCGTAAGAACAAACTCCCCTCCGAGAGAACCTTTTGAACAACACCAATAATTAGCAACAGAAAATGACATCTACTGAACAGTTTGAAAAACACTGTATTTGAAGGGTAGAAAATGCCAGAGCTGCCAACAATTTAACTTAACCACCTTCTCACTGCATGCAAAACTTTCCAGAACGTTTCAAATTTACAAATTCATTTTACCATCAAATTAATTATTCATCATTTAAATTCATTCTTTAAAAATAAAAAAATCCACAATAGTTTAATTTAAAAATAAATACTAATAATTCTAAATTTAATAAATATAATATAATAAATATACCAGATTAGGACTTCGATACTGAACAAATTAGTAAGCAAATTAGCTTTACCTGACTTTGTCGTTGGCGATTTAATGTTTTTCACAGTAAATAAGTTCTTTACCTCATTGTACAGTCACGAAACAGTCAGATTTAGGTGTAAATTTTAAGAGCATATGGATATTCTGTATAAAGGTATTGTAATATATAATTTTATTTTTCTGTATAAAGATATTGTAATTTATAATTCTATTTATTAATAGCTGTACCTTTATTCTCTCTTCTCATTTCTCTCATGTTTCTATTCCACAGGTGTTTATAAATGTAAAAACCTACCTTACAAGCATTTAAGTGTCAATAAACTGCACCAATATTTGTAAAATTAAGTCAATATACTCGTGTATATGTGTGTATATATATAGAGGACAAATTGCATTACTCAACACCGTACGGTCTAGAAGGATTTAAATACAAATCGAAGGAAAGCACTGAAAGAATTATATTGTTCTTTATTAAAATAAGCATTGATGTACCCATTCCAACATAATTAGAAGTCAACTTAGAATTAAAACAATGTGTAAAACTAAATATGTAAAAGTAAACGCTTCAGCATGGACGACAAAAACATTCAAAAGGCACAAACTTGGTAAGTACGAACTGAGTTATATTTATGAATTTATTTTACTCTTATCTGTAAATTTTACTTACCCTTTCTGGTTAAATACTGCAAAGTTTTCGTTTAGATATCTCCTCCGTGTATAAATTAAATAAAAAATACTAAAAAATATTTTTTAAATAAAAACTGCTGACATTCGGTGTCATGATTGAATATAAAACAAGACGTTGATAATTTTTAATAAATAGAGTGAAAATTTATTATCACAAATATAAATTCTTATAAATACAATAAGTTGCTATTAAAAACCTTTTTATACTTACATCTAATGTATTTTTGTGTCCAAACGAAAGTAAACTTGGAAATCCACGACGGAAAAATTTATTTTGCGCCATTTTTTTCATTATCTGTTAAGACTTTTTCGATATAACATACAGAAAAAATTAAAATCGACAGATCAGAATTTAGAACAATTTGCAGCTGTGGTGTACTTTTTAGGTGAGAAAATATTAATAGCGTCAAACTTTCTCTTCTCTGACTTAGATTTGGCTTGAATAAACGTAATAGTTTTCCTTGTAAGAGTAATGAAACAACTGGAATGTAGTGATTTTGGCAGCACTGGTAATGATTGAATTAAAACAGTTTGAGAGTCACTGTTATAAAATTGATGTAGAGCTGAGCTTATACTGAAATGAAATTACACCGCATTGTTGTTGAAAATTCTTGGTACCGTTACTGTTTAAAAAAATGTCGCATTAATTTTTTTGTATGAAAATTAAATAAAAATGGAAGGAGTTCGATGTGAATTTTTCTCATAACAATTTAATGAACTTTCTTAGCTCTTCATCGCTTATTTGTGACACTTTTCACAACTGCTTGACTTGCCCACTTATGTTTCCGTTTCATTTCCGGTACTCGCTTCATTGCTGAATTAAGTTGAAATTAGCAGCTTTTTTCCTTTTACAAGTAATGCATTTCTCCTCCTGTCGGGGTTCCGACAGTGGTGTGAATTTTGGATGCACGCCAAGCGTAAATGAAGCGCAACAATGTGAGTTATTAGCACGTAAAGTGGAAGAAAAAGTGTTCAGCGACGGAAAACGTGGGGAAGTAGAAGAAAAAGAGAGAATAACGGGGCCCACAAGCAGATGCACACTTGCTGTGGACGAATTTATTGCTCCCCAATGACTGCGAGTTTAAAGGTTGAATTAGCGGTTCTAAACGTGTTTGTGTCAGGTTCGGCTTTTTTTTGTCCTTTTTACACACACATAAATACAAACGTGTTTAGGCATCTGTGAAGCCAGAGAGGGACGAAAATAGCAATCGATCGAGAGGTTGCCATCCTCACCTTTCAACCCTTCAATAAGTTTTGTATTTAGAAATGAAAACTAATGGAGTTTCTAATGAGCTTCTGCTGAACCAGACCTCCAAGTATTCATGACATTAATAACTGTTTTCTTCAGCTGTTCAAAAATATTTTCTATTATTTTGTTGTTTTTCACGTCCGTGGTTACAGTTGTTGTTAATATTTGTTATTAATAATCCTCAAATAAATAAAAATAAATACCACACAACAACTACAGGAAATAGTTAATGATAGGCATTGCGATGCATTAAGGCGACCAGAAAACGGACAATCCTACGAAAATTTCAACCCAACCAATGTGTGTTCTCACACACATACACACACACACACACATATGCACGCACGGACACGCACTCATTAATATTTCATTGAATTAAGCATTAAATTTCTTTCCGTTTTATTTCTGTTTAGTTCAAATTAAACGTTACGCGTGTTTAGTAATCGTAAGAAGTTACAATTGGAAAATAAGAAAAAAGTTTCGATTGTATAAATGTATAACTAAAATAATTTGAGAACTTCCTAAAAATGTCATTGATTTCCCATCGCATGATGTTGCCTACGAGAAGAAGAAGAGGAAGTCGACCTCATCAATCTACAGCGAGAAATAAAGTGGGTATTTTGCCAGAATCCCATGATAATCCGGAGCAAGAACAATTCTATGATTATTCGGAAGCAGCACGACGCGCCAGCTACAGCAGTCATGTGAGTTTGGCAAGAGAAAATTTATTATTTGTTCAAAATAAAGGATAACAATTTCGGTTGGATTATTTTATATTCCTCTAATGATTCCGTACAGCGCCATCTGTGTTTGAGTGACCGAAATTAGCGACAAGAAGTCCTGTTGAAAAGCAAAAAGCTTTTCTAAAACTTTTCTTGAGCGCTTAAAATTTAATTAAGCACAGCAACAGCTTTTCGCTTCATTTTTCGTAGTGAATTACATTTTTCCTTTTATCATATTAAAATCAACTTCGCTACCAGCATTTAAGCTGGATTTCAAAAGCTTTCTTAAGTTGAGTAAAGCCACAGTCGTCCTGGTAGCTTTTGTTGCAAACTTTCTTTTTTCAAAAGATTATATTAAATGCTGAAAAGAAAAAGCTTTTCAACTTCTTTGTTATTAAATGTATGACAAAGAAAAAACCTTGACTAACAACATAAAAGCGTTAAAAGCTCTCCTAGAAAAAGCTCTCGTTAAAAGCTTTTTAAAGTTATGTAAAGCCAGAGATGTCAGCTTTTATTTCAAAACCAACAGCTTTAGCTTTCGCGAAAGCTTACCGATTAAATTACCGATTTCTCATAGGATTTCAAGCAAGTTATAGAAAAGCTTTAAATTTGCTGAACATAATAAATTTTGGCATTTATTGTGTCGCGACTGAACTTCATTGCAACTTGTTGCACCCTTCATTACATTCAGTTGTTTTATTTGTGTTGCAAACTTTTACAACATGACGACGTGTTGCTTCTGACATCGTAAATCTTTTGTTGCACTTTGACGTGATTTAGCTTCTGGAGGATTATGAAGCGATAACTTGCAACGCTTGGTTGCAACGTCATCGAATTTTGGCCAGCAATTTTGTATGGAAGCAATTAAATTCGATTTAGTTGCAGTGATGTGCGAAGTAGAATGTCTATAAATTTTTCCAAGCTGTTAAAGAGAAGAAAGAAAAGAAAGGATAAATCACGGGATCAAGGATATGTGTGGTTGTTGTTGTTGTTGTTGTTGTAAAATGCTGTTGCTTCACTTGATTTTATTTGAGTGATCAAATTTATTGAACAAATTATTAAATGCATTTTTTAACTGAATGGATTTAATTTAGTATTATTTTCAATTTCGAATATTGTTTTCACTTTTTAGTATTATTTTAATTACTTTTTTGTATTATTTTAATTACTTTTTTTGTATTATTTTAATTACTCTGTTCTCAATAAAGAATAAAAAACTAAACAATCAGTATTAAATTACAAATTTCTCAATAAAGAATAAAAAACTAAACAATCAGTATTAAATTACTAAATCAGTATTAAATTACTAAATCAGTACTAAATTACTGAGTGATTATTACTAAATCAGTACAAAATTACTCAGCTTCCCGAATTAAAAAATAATTTAAAGGTTTGAGAAAGTAAGCAATATTTTGTTTCATAATAATAATAAAATTTTTTCAAATTAATATTCATTCACTACGGAAAATTGAAATGATTTCTTTTTCTCTGAACCACCACTGGATTCACTAACCTGGTTTACTTAACTCAGCTTAATTTTGAATGCACTGAAAAGCAACAGAAGCGGCGAGCTTTTCCAGATTTAGCAAAATTTAGCACATGGTCTCGCCAACAGAAATAGATGAAGAAGGAGAAGAAGAAGAAGGAGAAGAGAGGAGAAGGAGAAGAAGAAGAAGAAGCAGGAGAACAGCAAGAACAGCGAAATGACAAAAACAACACCGCGGCACATGTGAAAACAACACAGCAGACATTTTGGGGAAAATGTGCGCTTAACGCCACCTGATGACAGAAGGCTAAAATGGCGTGAGAGAAGAAAAAGTCAAATGAAAACAAAGCCTGCCACACACACACACACACACGTGCAGAAAACACCCACGAACACACCCGGTTAGAAAACAGTGTTGCCACTGTATTTGCCACTTTCGAAAGAACTTAATGCGGCATTTGATAAACTCTACAATGTGTTTAAAAAAGTGGAAAATTAATTTTTGAATTTGTGTTTTTCCCCTTTTATTTTTACATTTGCTGATATTAATTTCATGGCATTATTTTTTCAAACAAAAAAACAACACAATAAGACGCAGGGTGTGCAAGGCATTTTAAAGAAAACCACTCACTGTTTTATCAGTAAAATTTAGAGTAGTTTGTCAGCCTAAAATATGAATTTTCAACAGAAAATCACGGAACAGAAGTATGTATTAGAAATGAATTTCGCTCAATTCTGCATTTCCTTGCATTTAATTTAACAAGATTGATTGTTTATTTTATGGTGTTTTTAATTTATTATTAATTCTATTGTATTTTTAATGTATTATTAATTTTATTGTATTTTTAATTTACTGCTAAAGTTTAGGTAATCCAAGTTTTGTCCTAGAAGTAACGAGTATTAATTTCTGCTCAGTGGCAACACTTTTAGCAAACCAGCGAGAGCACGTGCGAGAAAACAGAGCGAAGAGAGCAACTCTCAGCAGAGAGCGATGAAATTAAAGCAGAGTAGTGATGAGCGAGCGATAATTTTGGGCGTTTTTAAAGAAGATTTATAAATGTTTAAAAAGAAAAGAATAGAGAGATTAAATTGCATTGGATTAAACACTCGTTGGGTGTGGGAGTGTGTGGTGTGTGTGGTGTGTGTGTGTGTGGTGTGTGTGTGTGTGGTGTGTGTGTGTGTGTGTGTGTGTGTGTCTAACAGCCTCTCACAGGTGCACACACACGACCTCACTTGCGAGCCTCATGCACTCGTCCTGTGCTCGGCCGCTCTCTGCAGTGTCCTTCTTTGCGATTCGCTTCACTTCCGTTCGGTTTCGGTTTCAATTTCAGTTTCAGTTCAGCGCAATCCTGTCCGATTCAGTTCGAGAGTCAGTTCGGTTTTCAGTTCAATTCGGTGCGGACGCTCGTTGTGTCAGACGTGTTTTTGTTGGTGTTCGTGTTTGTCGTTGTGTTTGTGTTTGTTATAAGCTAAAAATACACTGATAAATCACAAAAAATAAAATCACAATTTCGGTTTTTTTTAAAAATTTAATTTTAAAAGGCAATCGATTAATTTTAAAAGCCAATAGATTCATTTTAAAAGTAAATCGATTAAAGAAATTTTGATAAGAAATACAATTGAATTGAAAAAAAGTCTCCTGAAATGTGATTAATTAGTGAAAACGAAATTTAAAGTGAGAAATTCCTTACAACTTCCTTAATTAATTCTTACTGTGAGCGTGCTGTGTTTTCCACTGCGAGTTGAACGACAAATATTTAGCTTAAAATATGAAATGCAAAATTAAAATACGATAAAGCAAAACAAGCATTGAGTTTTCAATTTAAATAGAAATTAAAATAAGACAATTTAAATAGAAATTAAAATAAGACAATAATCTCTTCTCAAATATGTTTCAAATTTGTTCTAAAGAATTCGTGTTAATTTGTTTCTAAAAAATTCGAGTGAATTAAAAGCAGCAAAATTCACAGCGCAAAAAATTCATCGCGTCGTATACGTGATTTGTAATTGCAAACAATTTCGAATGAATTATTCATCAGTTAATGAAAGAAAAACAATTAAATTCTCTTTTACTTGTATTTGTCACGCGGCACCAAAATTTTTAGACGTTTTTAAGTAATTTTTCTTGTTCTTAATCAGCGAATCATTTACTTTTTCTTTATTTATTTGTGTGTTTAATTTTTGTTTATTTATTTTATTAATTTTATAATTATTTATTTATTCATTGATTTATTTTAACACTTAATTTTTTTCCTTTAAAATTTTCAATTTCATGAATTTATAAGTTGAGCTTTATTATTGATTTTTCTGTATTTTTACCTACTGATTTATTTAACTAACTTGATTACTAATTTATTAATATAATTTAAGTAAATTAATTATTTTCAACTTAATAATCTGTGAAATGATTTGTTATTTTCATGTTATTTAGTTAATTATAGTTAGAAAACATTAACTAATAATAAAAAAAGATATATTTCAAAGTAAAAAAACTAATATTAAATTACTAATTAAGTTAAAGAAAAACTAATATTAAAAATTTCAATTATAAAGAAAATACAAAAAAAAAAAATATGAAATGAAGTTGGTCACCACCAAATAGTTGAAATTATTGAAAATCCATAGCAAAAATCTTATCTAAAAATGAAACATTAAAATGCCTTCGTCGAAATATTTTTATATGCTCGCCAAATCCAATCCAAACGCACAAAATAACGCACGCAACCCTGATAGCGTTGCACGGCGAAGTTCTGCCTTGCCACACCCACAGGAATAACTGTTATTATGTTGTTGCTGTTGCGGCTGCAACAACTTGTGTGCGGAGTATAAAAAAAAAAGAACCACAAGAACGAACAGCAGGCAGCTGCGAACCACACAAAATGTTGTTAATGGTTTCTGTGGCAAAATTACGTCGTCAGCACTCGTCGATGCTGAAACCGCCGCCGCCGCCGCTCCCTGCCGGCTGCCACACCTAATAATGAGCAGCCGTCGCCGTTCGGTTGTGAGTTACAACTGTCAAAATTGCAGCTGTCGACGAAGCGATTTTTACAGCAGGTAGTGTAAAATTAAAATTTTGGAAAATTGAATTTCAATAATCCTGGAAATGTTGGCCCAAAAGCACAAAAATTCGCGATTTTGCTATTTAAGACGAGAGAAAAACGTTCGATCTTAAACCCAAAAAGAGAACCGTTTTCTTCTCTTCTTCAAGATTATTTTGCTCTCTTCTCATCTCGCAATATGAAAATTCTTCAACTTAAAAATTCGCCTCGAAATTTGATGACAAGCATTTCGAAAACATTTGGGTTAAATTTTAAATCCTCTCGAAAGCAACAACAACAATAAAACAACAACCACATTTTTACCCTACTTCAAATACAGTGTTGGTGACATGATTTTATTTTATTTTATTTTATTTTTTTTTTCTTCTCGCTTGTCTCTCATCGCACACTTCGCTGACTTGCAGCGCGATGTGACAACTTTAAAATCCTCAACTCGCTGCCGTCAAGAAGTGGAAACAAAACTTTTACAACAGCTAATGAAATGTTTATTTCACTTTTGAAATCCTGAACTATGATTGCAACGCTTTCATTACAAGCAATCATTTTGTTTTTCTTTTTTTGTTTCTCATTTTCTTTAATTTTCTACTCTAAATGTTGGCACTCGATGTCTGCACGCTACTTGATTTCCAACCTTGTTTTTTTTTCTTTTTCCTTACCCACCCTGAATATCTGAAAAATTAACTGTGCAACTTCTCCCCCAAAAAAAAGTGTAAGAAAAAAAATTTAAATATTTTTCTTTTCCTCAGGATTTTGCTGATTTTCACTTTGCTTGTTTGGTGTTGATGTGAGTTACAATCTTATTTCCTCACTTTGGCCTCATTTTTGCCGAGGGCAAAACACTGCAGTGGCGGCTGCATGTGGGGAAGAATTGCTCTGCTCTTGAATTCTGCTGGCTTGTGGTGTGAAACGCAAGAGATCATCGTTGCTTTATAGTGTGTGGTGGGGCTACCCAGAAATCCCGGACTTTTACAATCTTGGATCTTTTTGGAATTTGGGGAAAAAGGTAGTAAAATTTTAAGAGGAACAATTATTGGATATTAATTATTATTTTACACAATAATGAGTTTAATTCACTTCGTAACATATAAAATCAATTTATTATAGGAAAATCTATTTCGAGCGTTCGCTATATCGAGCGTTCGCTATATCGAGCGTTCGTTATATCGAGCGTTCGTTATATCGAAATTCGTTATATCGAAATTCGTTATATCAGCATTCGTTATACTTGACCGCCGCTGTATTTAAATTTCGTTGTATAGAATTTTTAAAAGATGTTCCACACAGAATTAAACATAAATTACTTGTTTTTAAAATATCGCGATTATAACGAATTAGGAAAAAAGTTATGAAATGCTATAAAGATCAAATAATTAAATTATATTAAAAAAGTTTTCCCCATTTCCTGTATTGTCGGAATTAAGCTCTCAAAACTCGATCAGAGCTTAGCTCCGCTCCGCTGGGATCTCGGGAATCTCGAATCCGGAAGCTCTAGTTTTGACGTATTATTACTTTTTTCTCTTCTCTTTTTCGCATGGAAACGTGTGAACCTCGGTAAACTTAAGATTTTTCAGGAATTTTTCGTTTATTTCTGCTGAAATTTTAATCATAATCATAAAATGAATAGAGTTTTTAAAAATCGCTTACGTGTTTTTAAGTTTTTAAGTATTTTTCGCATGGTTACACGTACAAGTTTTAATTTAGGATTTTTGGGAATTTCAGGATTTACTTTAAAAATTTAAGGTAAAATTGAATCGTTCTTAATTTACAGCTTTTTTAAATTTTATAAGAATTTCCAAATTGTTAATTCTTTCACAGCAATTAATAATTATGAATTTTTTATGATAATCGCAAAATTTTCATTCAATAAAAATGGGTGTGGTTAATCTAAAAAATGCAATATAAAAAATTATTTTCTCTCCTGGGAACTTCTTTCGTCTTCTTTCATCAATAAAATTTTAAAATATTAAATTCCTGACTTCTACCAAATCTGTGTATGGAAATATTTTTGGAAGTGAATAAGTGTGCGTGTGTGTGTGTGTGTGTATCTTCGTTGTTTGAGTGTGTATATGTACGTTTCTCTTTGAACTATTGGTGCAATTTAGTATTTGCAACATTTTTCAACTCATTAAAACTATTTTACCCACTTGAGTCTTGAAATTCTCTCAACATTTCATGGAAAATTCGTGCAAACAACATCATGTTGTGCTCATGTATGTGTGTGCGTGTGTGTGTGTGTGTGTGTTTGCGAGAATCTGTTTGGAATTCTTTTTCTAGAAGTGTGTGTGTGAAGTGCTCTTCGAAGACTTCACATCAATATCAGTCTGTAAAAATTATCTACAAACTTTGAATTCCACTGAAGTTGTACGAATAGAAATCTGCATACTCGAATGTTTGGGAATGTGTGTGTGGGTGGGTGGGTGTGTGTGTGTGTGTGTGGGTGTGTGTGTGTGTTTGTGTGTGTCTCTAGTAGTTTTTGGAAAATCCTGTTTAATATTCAGTTCCAGTAGTTGTTGGCAGGTGCGATGTAAAATGTTTGCAAAAAATTATTTTCCATTATGGTTTCTATTTTCAAATGTGCAAATGATGCAAATTTTAATTTACTAAATTTTGCTGGCTGTAGTTTAGAGTTTCATTTATATATTTTATTTAAATGGCAAAAATTAATTGATTTCTTCCATGGCTTCGGAATTTCCATATTATAATTAAAATAATAATGCTAAATAAAAATGCTAAATAGAAATGAACGCGGTGTGTTTTTGAAATGATATTTTAAACGAAAACAATTTTCCTTTTCGGTAAATAAATATTAAATTTAATGTTAATTAAGCAATCAAACTTTATAAAATGCATTAAATACAATGTGACCAGCTTTAAGAAGCTTTAAAATTTAATTGTTTGCATTGTATTCCTCGTCTTTCTGTGAACATCTTGTTTCACTTCACAGTCATCTAAAAATTGTATCTCAAAAGATTGTCATTCTACAGCCATCAACTTTTATGCATTCTTTTAATGTGAAACGGAAACGGAAGAAGACACTACTGTACGCAGCATGCGCAAGGATAATAAAAGGAAAATGTAAATCTGCACAACGTGTGCAATTTTGCTGAAAATCTACGATAATCCAAGACGTGAGAGAATAAAAAAAAACAGAAGGACGACAATTTCACCATCAAGGCAAACAGATTCGGCAAAACGAAGAAACAGAGAGATGGAAACATTGGCTGGTCCTGTGTGTGTGTGTGTGTGTGTGTGTGTGTTTGTGTCTGTTTATGTGTGCGCTCATGCGTGGGTATTAAAATTAAGTGTGCGTGTGTGTTTTTCCTCACGTTCGGAAATCTTCTGAATGCATATACGAAAATATGACTTTTAGACGAAAATATGACTCTCTTATACGATCGAGTGCGATTGTGAGTGTAACTTAGAAGCGCTCAAATGAGAAACTCTCTTCTCCGCATCTCTCTTCTCCGCATTTTTAAGCCCACAAACGATCTACTCGGACCGACTGTCATTCAACTACGAACGATATTAATACACTTTTTATTTATACATAAACACACACACACACACAAACGCACACAAGTACACACCCACACAAACCCACACATCATATACACACACACACACACACACACCCAGAGATGAATACTACACTCACTCGTTCTCTCTCTCAAATTGTTACATTTTTTAATGAAAGTTTTTCTTTTATATTTCTAGGTTTTCAAGCATTTCTTAAGTGTGCTTGTTTTTATGCATTTGTAAGTGTTACCTATGTGTGTGTGTGTGTGTGTGTGTGTACGTATAGCTTAATTTGTTGTTGCACATGTTTCTGTGTGTGTGTATTTGTACATAAAAGTGCATCAAGTGCATCACTACACGTGGTGCGTTCGTGCGTCGCGTGTCTCCACACTCAAGTATTTTTTTGCCCTCTGCAGCTGTCAGGGATTTTTGTTTGCTTGTGTTCCTGTTATTGTTGTAGTTGTATTTTTATATTTTCCTTTTCTTATTCTAATTTTTATTTATCTCATTCTTCTGCTTTTTTATTCTCCGTTTTTTCTTCAAATGTTTAAATAGAAAATAATTGAAAGCTATTCATTTAATGTTGGTGCTTGTGAATGGATGTGGGTTTGTGTGCGTTTCTTGGTGTCTTTGTGTGTGTGTGTGTGTGTGTGTGTGTGCATTTCATAATTTGCTATAATTTGCTTTAAAGGTTTTTTCAAACTTTGTAAATATTATTTTTACATTTATCATTAATTTGCTAGTTTTTCTTTAAATTTGTAAGTAACACAGGAATAAAATGAGAATTACAATTATTTTCTAAGTGAGTGAATAATGTAATATTATTTTATTCTACTTGTATGCTGTTTGTAAATCGTTGCAATGCTTTTTTTTTGTTAACAAATAAAACTTTCAAGTAATTAAAACCTTCCACAAGCGCCACTTGAACTCACTTCATCATCATCATCAGAGCTCGCTGACCAACTTAAGTAGCCATCAAAGTCTACTCCGTGACTACTGTTTACGATCCCTAGTAATTTTGTTGCCTACTCTTGGACGGCTCTGCAGTGCCACACACTCTCATCCATCCAGCTGTTCAGCAGTCCGTCTCTACCTCGAACAGTCGCTTCGTTCTGCAGATTAGTCGCGTCTGTCCATCTGTTCATTAGTATTTCTGTCTGTTTTGCAGATAAACAACCTGTTCATGCAATTACGTCCATCCTGCAGTTAAGTCTGTAGATACACACCGACCTGTTCGAGGACTCAAACTGCTGGCCGCGTTTTTGTGTATTTTGCGTCCTCCACCTCACTCACTCACTGACAACTTTTGAACTGAGTTTTTTTAATACTGAGTTTGTCTATCTGTAATTTTTGTCTATCTGTTTGTAATTTTCAGTATGTGTTTTACTTCGTTCTACATCTTCATCTATCTGTAAATTTATATAGAGATTTATACAGATTTATAATTTTATTAAATGTTTTCTCTTATCTTTAGTTTCCTGTCCCATCTACAATTTGAACCTCATAATGTTTCTAAAACAAGGACAACCACTTCCTTCTACAAAACATCCTGTTCGCAATTTTTTTTTTCGCTTTGTAGTTTTACCTTCTCAAATATTCTTTACTTTAGTTTGTTTTTTTTTTTTTTTATCTAGTTTCGGTTTTATTGTTATGTCGTTGAAGTTTGTTGTGTTCATCCGCAATGATTGCCAAAAATTCAAATGAGACCATCGGGGACAACTACTCAGGTGCTTCGTTCACTTTTCCATTTTCATTTCAATTCACCGGATTTTTATACCTCCATTCCCTCCTTGCCACCCCTTACCCCCCCCTCCCTTTCCTCCCTCCCTCCCCCCCTCCCCCGGACAACCTTCACTTTCCCCATTCCTCCCTCCAGCAGCCAGCTTTTCATTTTCTCTGTTTTTCTATTCACTTCATAAGTGAGGTCAACTGTGTTAAACGAGTCTGTCTCTCATTCTACCCCCTCTATTTGTCTCTTTCCAACCAGTTGCATGGATGTGATGGTGATATTCTACTCTACTCTGATGGTGATATTCTACTGTTCTACTGTTGCCACCACCTGAACATAAACAATACAATTAAATCGATTGGGATTAAAGTATTTTGAGGATTCGAATATTGGTTAGATAAGAATGGTTGTTGTTGTTGTTGCCTTCATTCCAGGGGTTGTCGTTGTTGTTGTTGTTGTTGTTGGTTTTACAGATGGTGCCACTATCGCGAAAATAAAGTCATTCCAACAAGAACTACAGAATTTATTGCAAGTTACAAGTGAACCAAAAACGATTGTTAGAGGAACACAGGAAGCAAGAGAATGAGGGGGGGAAAATAAAAAGAGACAACTTTTCCATTCGAGCAACCTTTCTTGTTTTTGCATGAGAATTTATTGTCTACAAAATTGAGGTCACAACTTAGAATTATCTATACAGAGTTCAGTACTAAAAATTAACCCCAGGGAGTCAATAAATTTCGTTAAAATCACCAAGAGAGCATTTTTATTTCAACTATAAAGAACTTCTTCATCTTTCGTGGAAGTTTTTTGTTGAAATGAAAAATCGGACTTTTAAAAATTACTTCACCTTACCTCTCGTTTATTCGTTAGAATAAAAAAAAGCACGTTCACAATGCAAATTCAACATCATACATCAAATTTATGCATTTCAACGCTTTGTTTGCTTTGTCTTACTTTTGGCTTTTCTTTGCCATACAAAGCTTTTCACGCAAATTTATTGCAGCCGACATGCAGGCGATGAATGCGTTGCTGATGAATATATTGCAACTTGAACGTGAAATGTTGTCAGCTGTGAGAATAGATAACAAATGACTTCACACACGACTGCTACATGATGTTCGGCAGGAATAGGAAATCAAATAATAGATTTCATAGCGAAATCGTGGCTTTTTGAACAGCGAAAACGAAGGATTTAAATTCCATCAACAATTTATTTTGGTTGTGCTTTTTTTCTAAAACTTTGTAAAACCTTAAATGGCGCTTAAGAAGATTCACACCAATAATACATCCGATTGAAAATCGAGCGCTCTAGAAAAACTGTCTGTATAATAAGTTGAATCCTACTGGATTTACGAAAAATTCTATATTGTCCACCGCTAGATTCCAAAGAGATACGGAGCGGGAACCCATCGATGCGTTGTACCTCTATTAACATGTGTATCGTGTACACTCCACAGTCAAAATTGACCTATCTAAAAATATCTTGTTATCGTCAATTTTGATGTCTAGAATGAATACAACGTTTTGTCTCTGTTATCGCCTCGAAATTGAAAGGAAGAACAGTTTGTCCCTGTTTAACTTATATTCTCGACTAAAATTTCCACTATTATTTCAGAGTTTCGTGTTTCCTGTACATCTTTTTGCTGTGTTTTTATCCTTGAGCTTGAGTTTTCCTTTTTTTTTATACTATTGAATGAATGGTACAAATCAAAGTTGTACACAAAAACATAATCGGTATCGATGGACATGAAAGTGTATTGAATACGAACAATACAACTATAATGATCACAGAAACTATACTGTTGACAAATAGTCAACAAAAAATGATGGTACAAATTCGAATAAAGAACTCGTTGGCAACGAATTTATTAAAAGTATGACAACAATAAATTCAACGTCAATAATGTGAGGTAAAAAGTCTCTACGATATCATGGAAGTTAAAATCACGAAGTCAACTTCCTTCTGAATTAAAAATAAGTAAGGGAAAGCAAAATACACACCGACTATAGTAACAATAATAAAACAACAATAAAACAACAACAATAAAAACAACAATAACAGGTATAACACCAATAACAACAATAACAACAACAACTATAACAACAACAACAACTCCTACCATCAACACAAAGACATTTTCGATACCGTGTTTTTTACGAGTTGTATGCCGATCCATCTGCTCATGACGGGCTGTCAGACACTTTCACTGACAACGAGGTCGGAATAACGAAGTAAATTAATAAAAAATAAAAAATAATGAACTCCCTTCAACAGCGGACAATAACGAAAAATAATAAAAAGAATAAAATCAATACTTATAAAAATTTTAAATAATATTGGCAACTATAAGCGGTACAGAGAAGGTGAACAAATATATATGGATTGGCACACCCAACAACAAACACACACACACACACACACACACACACACACACACACACACACACACACACACCTATACGAATGTCGAAGCAGTCACGCACACATAAGGGACGAAGAAAGACGTCAGAGAAGCGATTGATACAGAAACGTATGCAGATTTTTGTTCAAAGGGGAAAGACGAGGACTCACCATCTATAAACTCAAGACCGGTCACTCTTAAAACTGATCACTTCGCTCTAGCAAAGTGAAATAATAATTAAATAGGTCATCGTTACGAGTTGGAACATCCATAGAATTTCGAATTTTAAAACTTAATTATCAAAAATTATCATGATCTAAGAATTTATTGATAAATTTCATCAAAAATTTACTTTTTGCAATTCCATTCATCATATAAAACGAAAGATTGAAGGCGACTTTTTCGGAAAGAACTATTTATTACTGTGTAAAATCTCTACTAAGAGATAAATCTTCGGTAATTCTTCTTAATTAAATCTGAAAACAGACAATTATTTGAAATAGCGAACATTTTCTTTAGAAATAATAACGATAATTATTTTTTTATTAATTTCATTTCCTTTAATGTTTATGAATTATAAATTAAGAATCATTTTAGTATTTCTTTCAATTTTTTTTTTTTTTTTTAAATTTTTTTTTATTTTTTTTTTATTTCTTTTAATTTGAAAAAGTTATTAAAATAGAAGGGGATGCTGGTGTCTCCTTAGCACCCCATTCAGGGCAGTAAAATAAAAGGGCAGTTTTTTTATTCATTATCAGACCCTCACCCGACTTTCTCTTCTACCCCACTGCGTCCCGCTCCCTCGCTCACGACCCATTATAACTTCTACGCCTCCCCCCCGCCCCTCCTTCGACTCAAACCCTCGCAATCGACCATCTGCTTCCGCTACCACTTCCTGCCCTCGTTAACTTTGGGGCTTTCAAACTCACGTCATACCGTCTCCTGCTCCTCTTCCTCCTCCATCTCCTCTTCAGCCCACCTCCTCCTCGTCCTCTTCTTCCTCCTCCTCCTCCTCCTCCTCCTCCTCCTCCTCGTCCTTCCTCTTCCTCGTCCTCGTCCGTATTGTTTGACCATTCGGTTATTTAAATTTATAAAATGTTCCCTGGCTCGCATTTTCGATAGCTTTGCCCTCCAGCGCTTGTTGCGATGGTCTGCGTGGGCGAAAAGTATTTATTTTATTTATTATTCAACTGCTACTGGTGCTGCAAAGACGCACACAAAAAGCCCAACAGACACAATGACACTGTCACTGTCACTGTCAGCACGACGTTCGTGGACCGAAGGCGTCATGTGAAAATTAAAAATTAATTTTAAATTATGTCACCGTGTAAAGTTATTTTCAATGGTCTTTATTTAAACCGAGATTTCCTGTCAGCTTTGAGTGCCAGAAATGAAGGCCGGGTGTGCATTCGTTGCATAATGCAAAGGAATTTAAAATTGGATTTTTCAAATTGGATTTATGGAAAAGATAAAGGAAAAACTTTAGCTGAAGAGGAAGTTTTCATATGTTAATTCTTACATCACAGAATTTAAAAAGAAAAATTGCGTATCTTTTTAATATTTATTGCAAAATCAAAACAAAATGTCGTGAACATGTTCAAACCTACAAAAATCCAATTGGAAGTGTTTAATTTATTTCTACAAGTCCTTACATCTTTTTTTCTTTCTTTATAAACCTTTAAAAACTTTATAATTTGACCTTAAAAGGTCAGTAGAGTGAGTAGACTAACATTGCGTGTTTTGCCAAAATAAATCATCGATGTCAAGCCTATTGTTTCAGTTTCCCTCAGTCGCTGAAATAATTAGAACAATCGCATTGCGATATTCCTGAGATGTCATTTACGCTTTGCACTGAATTTTAGAAGGTTTTTGAAACAATTCGTTCGTTCGTGTTTTCAGAATTTTCAAGAAAAAAGATGTCTTATTTATAAAAATTTATAAAAGTGGTAAAAAGGTTGCCAATAATATTAAAATAATACTGTGAAACTTGAATTGACTTCTTCCAAAAAGTCATTTTTATCAGAGAGTAAGAGTGAGAGTTTTTTAACAAAAATCACGTTATCAAAACCGAAGTTTCTAGAAGAATTTCAGAAGGCTAAATAGAGAAACATGTTGACAACAATTGACGTTTCTATCTTGTAAAACAAATCAAAACATGAACAGATAAAAGCAAAACAAAATTACTTGTTGAATAAACGCGTTCAATCGCGCGTATTTAAACACAAATGCAATCAATTCCGAGTATAAACAAAACAAAGCAAATGAAAGAAATAAAGAAGCACAAATACTGATAATCAAAATAGTAAAAAAGCACTGCCTACTCACCAATATATACACGCACACACTAACACCAACTCACACACACACAGACACACACAGACACACACACACACACAACGGCACTCCAAAACCCACGCACTTGTTAATGGGAACAAATCATTAAAAATAATCGTTATATAAATATCGCCACGAAAAAAAGCAATCAAGTCAGCAACAAGAGCAAAAAAATTCCCTGTTGCTGGAATGAGAACGAGCAACGACGGCAATACATTGAATTTAATATTAAGGAAAAGGAAGTCTCGTCGTTAGCGAATTAAGCTCACGCGAAGGGTATCGCAACCCCCTGCTGGATTTCGCGTTTATCAATATAATATCACGCTCGTAGAATGAGGTCAGGCAAACAATAAAAATGTTAGGTAAAATATAAGGGGGGAAAAGTAAAAAGAAACACATTAAAAAAAATGAACCCGTTTTGGCTCAAATGTTTGATTTAGCGAACAGCAACTTAAAAATTAGACAACTTTAACCGACAATTTGTTTTATATAAAAAATGTGGATTATCAAATTATTGGCTTTTTCTCACCACAAGTAATTTTTTCTTTATTTTAATATAGTATTGTTATTTCAACAGAATACTGGATCTAAGCATTCCAATTCTAATATCCAAAAATACAGGAGCCATCATACATAATTTATAAAAAAGTTCTTGTTAAAAAAACTTCATTTGCCATTTAGAAAATTTCGTTTCTAATTAAATTCTCAATTTTATTTAAATCTAAAATTTTACGCGTCAACTGTAATTCAAAATACTCATTTGCAATTTAGAAATCGCCTCTTATGATTTAGAATATTCATTTGTAATTCAGAATACAGGCATTTTTGATTCAAAATAATCATTTGTAATCCAGAGTAATCAGAATATTCATTTAGAATATTCATTTATAATTCAGTCCTTCGTAATTTAGAAGGAGTCACTTATGATCCAGAATATTCATTTATAATTAAAAACAGTAATTTTCAGTCAAAAAAACAAATCCAAAAGTTATTTGTAATTTTGAAAGCGTGTTTTTTAATTCAAAAAGTGTCAGTTATGATTAAAAATAGTCATTTGAAATTAAAAAACAGAAAAGAAAATAATCTTCCATCTTTTCTGTAATCGAAAATTTCTTAAAGGTAATTTTAAATCTAACAAAAATGGTACTGAAAAAGGTCTTCAATTCCTTAATATCCTTAAAAATCCATCTTCATTTTTATTTTCATTTTATCGTATATAATGTGATGCATTGGTTTGGTTTATCAATAAAATGGGCGAATTGACTCAAAAACCAAAGCGGATTAAATTAAAAAAATTAAAAGAAAAGGAAAAAACGAAGAAAGTGAAATAAAAATACATTTTCATGGTTGAAAGCGGAATAAACGTCAATTTAGCGAAAACTTCAATTCAAAGTTCGACCAACTAAAAAAGAAAAGAGGAAATAACGACGAATGAACCCATTAAAATTAATTCATTTCTTTTCTCTTGAGTACTTTTGTGATGGTAACGCTTTAATCGGTGTAATTTACAGTCAAGGCTTCGGAGATGGCAATGCTGTGTTACGATTATGCTACGCTGTAAAACGGGGTTTTCTTTCGCTCAGTGAATCTGCGGACTTGCAAAAATTCAACTTGCAACTTGCAACGGAAAAAAAATGCCATTAAAACGAAACCATGCAAAATGGCGTGGAACTTAATTCCGGATGCTACGTTTCAAAATAATTACAAACATTAAATTGCACTAAAAAGTTGCACTAAAAGAGATGCAAAAAAAAAACACTCGAGAACTAAAAATACGCACTGATGCAAAATACTCTTCCTATCTCAGGTTGTCTCTTGCTCTCTTCATAGCGTGATTTTTCTCTCATGCTATCTTTTTTTTTGTCTCCTAAAATACAATAGAAGAACGAGAGCAATGAAAAATGGCTTAGTTAGGGTGGCCAGCTTTTGCTCCCTTTGGCATTTTTCACTTAAATGGCAAATGTCAAATACGTGTTTAGCGGTAAATGTCAGCGATAAGTACAGTTATCCTTAAAGGAACCCTGATTTGTAGAGAGACATAGAGAGCGAGAGAGAGAGAGAGAGAGAGAGAGGGAGAGAGCGAAAGGTAGGAGAGTAGAAAGCTATTTACAGTTTTATCACTGAATTCTTTCGAAAAGATTTCGAAAAATTTATAACGCCCAACAATTGCGATAATTTTTTGTTCCCTAAATATTTTATTTGTCATTTCATTAATAAAAAAATATTTCACAATATTATTCATACATAATTAATTGTTTTAATTATAATTCATTGTGCTTAAATTTTTTTAGTTAATTACAATAGAGATAAAAAAAAACTAATTTAGTTGAAAGACTTCAAAAAGACTTCAGAGTGCTTTTCAAAGGGTTTTTTATTTGCTCTTGCAATCAAATAAGTGAAAAATTATACAAAATTATGCAATTTTAAGCAAAACCGAAATGAAGGAAAATTAAAATGCAATAAAATTTAGTCGGCTTTTTTTAAATTTAAAAGATATGGAGTGGTAAAAAAACTACAATAGAATCTCACAGCATGGAACTTGATTTAATATTCCTGTTTTAAATATCCGGTTTAATATTTTCAACTCATCATGAAAGTCACGACGCTATGAAAGCTGAAAAATAATGCAGTGTGTGCGTCTTGCGTGCTTACTGACTCGCCTTTTTTAATAATCCGTACACTCCCAACTGTAGTCAAATTTCTTTTAAACTCACACCCTTCCTAACTACCCACCCACCCATCCACCCACCCACCACGCCCATCCCCAATTAGTTAATTTGTTAAGCTGAGAAGCCAAAAAAAGCCAGGGATTGTGTGACTTGAAATTTTCACCGCAGACTTTTAGTAATCATAAAAACGAAAAAGTAAAGTAAAAATGTTAATTGTAAGGAAATTCCACAATTTGATAGAGTGAAAGAGAAATATACAGAGAGAGAGAGAGAAAGATAGAGAGAGAGAGAGAGAGAGTGAGAGAGAGAGAGAAAGACCGACTGATATTGTATGGACAAAAGTAACGAAAGCTCAGTCTGATTGTCCTTAACATTCATGACATGCTAGAAATTCCTTAGAAGTCAAAACACTCACTTCGAAATGTTCGCCACTATAGTGGGCAAAAGAAAAAGAAAAATAAATGCGATATTTTAAAATTAAAAAGACAATTTATTTTCTACGGTAGTCGATTTTTGCGCTGTTTCATTTTATATCTATAAAATTTCCATAATTTTATGTGACAAAACGTTGTAAAAAAAATGATCTTAAAAAGATTTCCGCCTAAAGGTATGCAACATTTTTTCTTTTGCTTCAGCGAACACTCAAAAAATCTGAAAATGCCACACCACATCAACACACACACACACACACACACACACCCATCTACGTTTCTTTTGAATTCATAATACTTTTGTGTCGCTGCTGCAGGAATGCGAAGGTTAAAATTGTAGAAGTAATAAAAGGTTGTTGTAACCTGCGTGTTTACGAGTGGATTGCATGTTTGCAATTTCGCTCGGTTCGTCAGAAAGTCGCGTTGTGATTGTGTCACAAGGTTGAATGAATGGCAGTGTGTTGTTTGTAGATATGTAAATGCGTGGTGTGTTTCGTGCGTGTGTGTGTGTGTGTGTATGCGTGGTGAATTAATGCTTCCATTTTTGTAAAATTTTAATTCTTTATAATTTCTGCAGCCATTTTCACGCTAAAATACATACAAATCTGTTCTTTATTTTGAATATTAAGTAATTTTCTTAAATTAACCATTAATAATAAGATAAGATAAAAGTTTAGTTGAATTCTTTGGTTTAAATAATTTCATAAAACTAAAACTAGATCAACTTCTGAGTGCTTTAGATATTTAAAGAGGAAATATTGCATTCACACCACAGAAAGGCATCGAAAAAAGGTTCACAAAAGCAGAAGGACATACAATCCTCTCCTACCGCACAAGGACTCCTCAATCCTTGCGGTTACAGTTGTGCTGCAGCCGCAAGAGACGACATTTCAGATTCCAACAAAAGGCTGCAAAATTCGAATGCTCGAATGTCCTTGTGATTTTGCGGATTATTCGTGCTTGCAAAATTCACAAATATTAATTTTCAGCCGATCAACATGTTGAGCTAAGAATATAAAAAAATGTTGGGAAGAAACTTGTGAAAAATGTGTGGTCTTCACTGCAGCCAGAAAAAGCTGAAAACTAATTCAGTGCACCGCGGGTGTCGTTTTAACTTCAAGTTTGGGAAGTTTTATGGTCAGTTAGTGGCTTCAGCTGCATTTGTGTCGTAATTAAAAGAAAAAATTCAGATATTTTACATTGCAGCCGTGTGGAAAAAGCTAAAGTTAAATGATTCTGAATCAAGTGGAAATAAATTTTACTTTTTAACTAGTTTTCACAATAAAGTTTTAATAGAAATCTTTATTTAAAACGAAAACTTTGCAGTATTTTCTCCCCTCTCACGTAATATAAATTTTTATTTGTTTCCTTATAGGTTTTCTATATAAAATTTCTGTATTTCTTCAATTTCAGCTTTTAAAATTTAATAGCAAAACTATTTGACATGAAATAGTAAACAAATTAAAATCGGTGTTCCTCAGAAAATCCGTCTTTATTATGTTGTTAAGTATTAATTAAGTAATTAAAGTAAAACTGCATACTTTTTATGCCAGAAATCATGCCGAGTTTTGTAAAATGTAAGTAAACTCAATTTCTTTTCACTGTTTTCTATTAATTTTGATAAAAAAGCAAAGACTTTGAAAGCTTGCATTATTTAGAAAACAAACTTAAAGGAAAAAACATCCCAAAGTGTCTTAATTCATCACGAAAAGTTAAATAAAAACAAACATTGAAATCTTGTTAAAGTCACAAAATTTAGAGAAAGTTTTTATTTCTTGTAATTAGTTAACAGGAAACAATACAATTTTTGTATTAATTATTAAAAAACATATTTCTGCTTAAATTATTACAAATAAAAAAGTAAATCAAGTTATAAATTAGTTGAATAACTAAAAAGTAGTTAAATTTATAATTTTATCTAATAAGAATTAAAGAAAACGATAACTTGTTGAAAAAATATTATTTAGTGAATCTAATAAATTGCTTAGTATTTTTCCAAGCAACAATAATTTCATTAAAATTACTTAGAAGTCATTAAATTTAAAACTTTTTGAAAGATTAGAGTTTAGTTGAAATTTAGCTAAAAACTTTGTTGAATAAAAAAATTGGTAAACATAATAATTTCGTCAAAATTAAATATTTGTAAAGAAGACTAAATTATCTGTTATTTAACAACAATTTCACAGAAGTTACTGAATTTAATCTAATAATTGTATTTTGCTGAAATTACTAACAAAACACCTAAATTTTTGTAAGACTTCGCTAAAATTTATTAACGCTTTTAGTTTTGTAAAATGCAATCTTTTTTGTAAATGCAAAATTTAGTTGAACAATTAATTTTAATACTAAATAAAAACGTAATTTACTAAAGATTAGTTGCAGCAAAAAACTGCAATAAATTTACAAATATATTTGTTAACCTTACAAATTATTTTGTTGAATTTACAGATAATTAGGTGGAGTTTGAAATTGTAAGAAACTGTAAATTCTAACAAGGCGTCAGTCATACTTATCACGTATTTTAGTTAGTTAACTATAAAAAATTGCTTAAAATTACTAATTTGCTTTCTCATTTTAATAAATTTAAAAATATATTTGTTAAACTTCCCATGTGTTTGTGTTGAATATACAAACAATTGGATGGAATTCAATGTTGTTACTAGCAAGTCACAAAAGTCACAAACTGTTTTAGTTAGTGACAAAAGTCACAAACTGTTTCAGTTAGTTAACTAAGAATTTTGAGGTAGAATATCCTCACTCAACAATAACTAACAAATAGAAAACTAAGTTTGAAAAAACAGTCCAAAGCCTCAAAAGTGCGAAGTAATAATGTTAATAATATTTGAGATCTGTAATCTAAATGTTTGCTTAGGTGTTGTTAACGCGTTGAAAATTTAAACTGTAGCTGTAATTTTATTATATTTTGTGTAGCAATATAAAAGCAAGCGATTTTTTAGTTAGACGAAAGATAAATTTTAAAGAATTTTTCGGTTTAAGAATGAAATACAAAATAGAACAGAAAAATTTACGACAATATAAAGTAGGAATATAAAATAAAAACCAAACGAAGAGAAAACAAAAGAAAGTAAGAATTGAAACAAACAATTAAGGAGAATAAAATTATTTAAATAAACAAAAAAAAAATAAGAAGAGGCGAAAGGAAAACCAAGGTAATCACAAAAAAGCACACAACAAAATTGAAGACAAACAAACCAACAAACCAACAAACCAACAAACAAACAAACAAACAAACAAACAAACAATTAAGCAAACAAACAAACAAACAAGCAAACAAACAACAAGGCACAGCTGCAAACATTATTTTTATAAGGCAAAAACCCCCCACACAGATACAGATATTTTTTAAAAATTTTTTTGTACTACTAAAACGACAAACAAAAAGAATTTTATAACAAATTTTGATAAACACACGCATAGCAATCCGAGAAAAAAGCTGCACCAAACGTTGTTGGAATTTGGTAGATTTTAACAGAGAAAGTCTGTTAAAAATTAGTTATTCCAAGAAATTTCATTGTTAACATTTATTGTAATAGAAATAATTCTCTGATTTTTTGTCAGAAAATTAACTGCAAAAGTTAGTAAATTATTTGAGCTTTAATACGAAGATCTGTTGAAAATTAGTAATTTCACCAATTTCTTTCAAGAAAGAATTTTTAACAGTTATTCGTAATCGTTACAAATAAATTCATTGAAAGTTTGTTATTTTACAAATTTAGTCATTAATGTCAGTACGCTAGGTTAGTTAAAAATTTAGTTATCTAAAAGTGAATATAAAAGTTTTTCGTAAGTTAGAAAAGGGTGAAAAATATATGATGGTTTCAGATACTCTGTTAAAAAAGCCAAATCCTGCTTCACACATTCCACTGGAACCCTTGTATTACAACAACAACTAATGCACAATCATTTAATGAATCCTGGAATTCTCTGTTGTGAAAGAGAGAACTTTGCAGGGTAACTTTTGCTGTTAGAAAGAGAAAATCTTTATAATTCGCAACACAAATTTCTTTTAATTTTTTCTTCAATCTTTTAAGTCTTTTCTCTCTTCTCTTACTCAAGCTGTTTCTGTCTTACTCTCTCCCTCTCTCTTCTGTCTTTCCTCTCTCCCTCTCTCTTTTGTTTTTCTCTATCTCTCTGTCCCTCTCTCCCTCTCTCTCTCTCTCTCTCTCTCTCTCTCTCTCTCCCTCTCTCTGTCTTGCCTTTTCCACACTTTCTCCGCTTTTTTGTCTATCAAATAATTTCTCTCTCACACACACACACACCAAAAATCCTGTACCGTCCTACCAGACTTCTTCTCACTTAACCTCACTTTTTACAACCGACGAACACACATACATACATCGACATGAACACTACTTAACCTCACTTTTTTTAGAAGAAAAAGGTTTTTCTACACACTTTTAACTAAACTTAAACTAAACTTAAACTTAAGTCTTCGCTTTTGTCGCTGCACGCGGTGTCATCATGTACGCCGCTGCCGGCGGCGCCTCGCTGGCCTCGCGTCAGGCACGCCAGCGCCAGCGGCAACAGAAGAAAACCCAGCAACTACAAGCGAAACTTCATCCACCGAAGCCGCCGGGACTCCTCGTCTCCGGCGAACATGGCACGTCCACGCCCACGCGCGGCCCGTCGCGCCAATTCCACCAGCTGCCGACCAACTACCTGCGCGCGCCGCAATCGCACGGCCGCAAACTCAGCTCCAGCTACACGGGCCAGTCGAAGCTGCAACTACTGCCGATCGATGAGGCGGGCGGCGACACGCAATCGGTGATGCACATGCACATGCACATGCGCATGCACTCGCACGCTCACATGCATCACGGCGCAGTGGCGGCGGCCGGCGCAGCCGCACCTCCTGCCACCAGCAGCGCCGCCCACCAGCAGCACCACGGCTATCACTCGTACGTGCCCGTGCCGCTCGGCCAAGGACGCGTCTCACCGAAGCTCCTGCATCGCCATTCGGGCAGCGGCGGCGGCGGCGGCACCACTTTTCAGCACTCGCATCTGCCCAAGTCGGCCACGGCCACGCTGCCGCTGGTCTCGCAGGTCGAGGCCACGCCGCCCACGACGCCATCTGCGGCTGCGGCCGGCGTCAAAGCTGGTGCGGGCGCAGTCGATGCGGAGGAGACACAAAGTCGCACACAAATAGAAGCTCCCCACGACAGCATCATCGTGACGCCGGCCACGCCCATGGCGTCACCTGGTCATGCGGTCAAGCAGTTGCAGCAGGACGAGTTGCCGGAGACAGCGGCAGAGAAGCAGCCGCTCACAGCTGCCAGCTACGATGAGGACGAACCGATGCAGCCGCCGTCAGGGCCGATGGAGCGCAAGTGCAGCGTGTATCGCATGCGACGCAGTAACGCATACGAACAGGACGGCGTCGGTGGAGCAGCGGGAGTGGGATCGGAAGGCGGCACATCACAGGCGTCGGGCGGAGTAGCGGGTTTCCTGGCCAAGAAGCAGTTCAAGGAGCTGCAGTTCCAGCAGCAGTACGAGCCGCTGATTCTGGACGAGCCCACGCTGATGTTCAAGGGGATGCCGAACGGACGCAAGTGGCAGCCGTGTGCGTACTGCGAGGAGGGGATCTGTGTGTGCGAACACATTGAGGTAACACGAGAGGCTTCGTTCGCACGCGTCCAGCTTCCGTTCGCTGTGTGACAGTGAAGGCGGCGAGACTTCCAGCGAATTCTTTCTCTCTCTCTCTCTCTCTCTCTCTCTCTCTCTCTCTCTCTCTCTCTGTCTGTCTTACTTTCGCTCTCTTGCTCTCTGTGTGTTTCTTGTTGTCACTTTCTTGTGTTCAATCACTTTGTAAATACGTTTGTGATTCTTGTTGTTGTTGTTGTTGTTGTTTCTTTTGTAGCATGTGTATTCGTGTGTTTGTTGTTTGTTTAATCCTAGCTGTCATTACTTTACATTCCAAATTACCGTTATATACACAAGTGACATGGGGATTTTTCACGGATTTACACTTGTGGACACAAAAACCGCTTCCAGCGGCATCACAGCAACAACATTACAGCAACAATCACTAATCCTCTCATGACACAAATTGTTTCCGTTACCAAAACAGGGCCGACTTGACAACCATCGCGCCAAATTAATGAAAACATCTTCCATCCCCTTCACTTGCACCATCCATTCAATTATAGGTTGCCAACTAAATTTTCTTCTACTCTTTCCGAATAACTTATCTTAGAATCCCACGATTATCTAAGAAACCCCACAATAATCCCACGGAAGTTAAAATGCAACACTGTGGAATCTACAAAATTTGAGGGAAATTTTACAAAACTGCAAGTAGACTTCCCGACTGCCTTTAAAAAATCCCACAAGTGATTTTGCTCACGAAGTTGGCAAGCTAGAAGCGGTCTACACGTTGCATCCGCCCATTAGCTTCATTTTTAAAACACTTTTTGCTTCTTTTGTCTCTCTCTCTCTCTCTCTCTCTCTCTCTCTGTTCTTGCCTTCAAAGTGTTTTGTCGCTTGTCGTTGTCATTGTTGTAGGCAGCCATTGTAAGTTTTTGGCGAAATTTTCGCCTTACACTCGGCTTCTCACGTTAATATTTTCGAATTCGGCCGCGATCCTCAGCCCTCCTCCGCGGCGTTCACTACTTCTCTTCGCTGCCTCTGTCTCAAGGCTCGAGCCGACTTCGAAGCTTTTTCCAGAAAAGGTTGCAAAAGAAGGAAAACGTTTTTTGTGTAATTTTGGCAGAATGCCTTAATGTGTTGATTTGTGCTGCTTACTTGTTTTTTCTTTTTAATCCTACCTTATTTTTATCCGCTTTGCAAGGACGATTTCTTTTTTTTTTGTTAATTTTTCGCCTCGGTAATTAGAAGGACCCACCATATTTTAAACTTTTTTCAGGAGCTTAACAGGTTTTTCGTATTAAATCCCAGGATATTTGGAAGGATTTTATTACAATGAAGGATTTAAAAAATATATAATATAGAAGGATTTGTTATATAAGAAAATATCTTTCGTCTGCACTGAAAGCGTTTGTCTCGATCTTGACTGTCGTCTCGAAATCGAGGTGAGAAGGCGGCCTCCCGACTTTTCATTTAGTCTAAACTGAAATAGGGAATCCAAGGATCTCGACTTATCATCTCGACTAAAAACGTTGTTTCCATCTTGATTATTGTTTCGAAGGAAAATAAGCTGTCTCGATCTCAATTATCGTCGCGACTAGAAAATAACTCTTCGACTGAAAATGAGTCTGCATTTCGAATATCGTCTTAAATAACAGATTGAAAATTAATTTCTCCATCACGGTTTATCCCTTCAACTGAAGAGGAATTTTCGGAACTCGATTATACTTTGGACTAAAAAAAATCTCGATCGTAATTGTCATCTTGATTTAATTAAGCAGGCTGTTTCGATATCTCGATTATAATCTCGTTCGAATAATGAGATTATAATCAAACTTAATAAAAAGTTTATATTTTAAACAACGCAGAGGATATCGATGAAATTAACTCGGGTTTACCTGCATCGCCAAGGTATTCACTTTACCTGATGTGTAACCAAGAGATATTCGTACATAATGATGTCCCTTCGACATATAAAGTTGATTTTGTGCATCCTTGGTTCCCACATCTGCAATCGATGACATTGTAATGAATGACCTTTCAAAATTCATATACTACAACTACAGCTGAACCTCTGCAGTTCTGACCATGTGTGCGATTCTTTTCATTTGTTTTCATTTCCCTGCTAAAAATCGAATTTGCTCGGCTTAAATTGAAGCGCACTTGAAGTAAAAGTGGTATATGTTGAGGCTCCCTCTCTCTGTCTCTCTCTGTCTCTCTCTCTCCTATTTTACTAACTATTTGTAGTACTTTAAAATCGAATGACATTTAAAAGTTTTATAGCACTGAATTTTTCTATGCAGGCTTCGGCAAGCACCTAAAAGTATGCAATGAATTTTTTTAAAATCGAATTTAGTATGCCGGTGTGACTAAGAACCTCTCTCAGCACTTTCAAAGGTCAACTTAATAAAGGTCAGTATGGCAGAAATCAAGATTGCAACGAATAAAATACTGCAGGCCGTATTTTCTGCAGCGACATCTGGCTGATGGAGGGCAACTAAAGAGGAAAAGAAAGAATGAAGTAGCATGTTTTTGTTCTTTTTTCAAAAAGTTTTGTGTTAAAGAAACTATTTTTTTACTTCTAACTAATAATAATAACAATAAAATGTTACTATTTAACCTATTCAACCTTTAAATGTAGAGAGAGAGAGAGCATTTTTACAGTCACTTTGCATACTTTTAGGCGTTTTAAAGTCTACAAACTTCCCTCGATTTAAATTCATATTCTCTGCTTTTCGGTTCTCATATTTTTTATAACCTTCTACAAGATTCTACTTCCCTTCTGTCTTTTATTTCTACTGCTTCTAACAATAGTTAGAAATCCTTGCAGCTGCTTTCCTTATTTGTTTCTACAAAACCTCTTGAAATCATTAAAGATGCCCTTGATTTGACAAACGAAAACAATACTTTTTGGCCATCTCTCCATCTCCTTCTCCCTCTCTCTTCCTCTCCTCCCTCTCTACTCCCTCTCTCCTCTCTCTCACCCCTCTCTGGAGGCAAATAATGCACCAAATGTCAACATGCCACCATCGTGACATTTTCAATTATCCGCAACAGAGAGAGAGAGAGGGAGAGAGAAAGAGAGAGGGAGACAGAACGCGTGCTGCAACTGACAGCTAACTTCTGCCGCGCTTAATGTGATTTGTTGCCAGAGGTGTTGTGTGGCACTGTAAATGCAAATAAGTGTCAATTAATGATCAATCAACAGTTCGGTTTTGATATCCATGATTGTTACTGATTATTGAGTGTTTATATTGAATGAGAGTTTGTGTGTGGAGATGACACTTGTTGTCAAGTTGCCACTTAATGATTTGATTTTTTGTGATATTTTTTCTTTATTGCATTTATTCGTTTGCATTATTTACTCTACTTGCATGACTTACTACACTTGGTGAGATTTAAAATTTTTTTGGAATTTAAATATTTTTTAATTTATATATTTAAATCAAAATTTTCTTTCTTTATTTATTCAGAATGTATAATTCGCAATAATTTTTCTTAAATAATTTCTATTTAAAAATTTGCATCTAGTAATTTTTCCTGAAAAATTCCATGTATCACTTTAACAATCATAAATGTAATTCATTTACTTCATTCCATTCATCACCAGCATAAAATGAAAGAGCTTTGAATATTCTGATTTCAAATGATTTCCCTACAAATTATGCAATTAAATTGGTGATATAAATCTGTGGTGACAATCATCGGGGATGATAATCTGTGATATAAATCTCGAATATAATTAAATATCAAATAACTGACTGAAATGCGTGTGTCAACAAATTCACACATTCAAAGAGTTGCAAACGCACACACAAACTCATAGATGGGCACATCTGCACACACACGCGCATACACACACGCACACATACTCTCGCACGTCCAATAACGTGTCCAACAACATGGCCAGCAACATGGACACGACATGTGAGTTCGTTCGAGTTGCAATCCTCTTCAATTTGTTGCAATCAAATTGAATTTATTAGACTTTTGTATCGCTATAAAGATTTCGGGTGTGTGAGATTTTTGTGTAGTATGCATGCTTGTGTGTGTGTGTGTGGTATGGTGTGCGTTTGCTGGTGCGAATTGGGTGTGTATATGCGCGCGTGTGTGTGAGTGTGAAGTGAGGCCTTTCAATGGCGTTCGCAAATTGTTGTTGGCGATATTCAAAGCCAGCAGTGATTTTCCTCCTACTTTTTTGGCAAGAAACCAACGCAAAAACGTAAATGAATTTCAAATATGCACAGACCAGCAATAAATAGTTGACGGCAGCTATTTTGCTTGTATCTGCAAAAATTGTTGATTTTGAATTTTACAAATAAGCATATTTTTCAACATTTTGTTGATTTATTAGTTTTGGAGAACAAAAACAACACAAATAATCGGACGAAAAAAAACTAAAAACGCAAAGCAAACAATTCAGTTAATTAATTATTTTAAAATGTTGAAATGACATACCAAGCACACACATACACACACGTACACACGTACACACAAACAAACAGAATTAACAGTGCAAAACACCTCGAAGCACTCACACCATGACAGCATAAATTATCAAAGCTCAGCAGTTTGCTTAGCTGGCAGCATGTTCAGGAAACATTAAATTAATGCAAATGCAGTCCAATTTATTTTGTGTGTGTTGTCCTCCTTCTCTCTCTCTCTCTCTCTCTCCCTCTCTCTCTCTCTCTCTCTCTCTCTCTCTCTCTCTCTTTTCTTCACCGCAGTGTCTTGACTTTAACAAAGCATAAATTAGTTGAAATTACGTGTTCAGAACTGAAGGTGTTCAGCTTGTTTGAAGTGACTGATAAGCCCACTTTGGCATCACGCCCACTTGAGTAAAATAAAAGGAAAGATACAAGAGAGTAAACAAATAAATGAAGGCATACGAGAGAACAAACAATTTGAGAAAAAGCTGAGTAGGAAGGGAAGGAAACAACGAGACGAAAAATAATAGACGTAAAAACAAACAAATAAGAAAAAGAAAGGAAAAACAATCAAAAAATATTAATAATTAAAGAAAAGAAGAGAGAAGGAGAGAGAGAGAAAGAGAGAGAGAGGGAGGGAGAGACAGAGGGAGAGAGAGAAAGAAATAGAAATTAAAGTAGAAATGGGGAAAATGAGGAAAACGGAAGACTGGCAGAGAAAATGGCAGAAAGAAACAAAAAAACTTTATAATTATTGAATGAATATAATTTTTACTCATTAATTTGTTGTTGTTGCTTTTGTAGATGTTGTTGCTCTTATTGCAGTTGTTGTTTTTATCGTTCTCTCTTCTGTTACATTGATTGCTCTCAACACGACAAACACTAAGTATGACAACAAATCTGAGTCAGCAAAATGATGGCAGGCCTTTATAAGTCTCTCTTCGTCTCTCTCTCTCTCTCTCTCTCTCTCTCTCTCTCTCTCTCCCTCTTTCTTCTCTGAACTCTTCTCTTCTAATCATCTGTCTTCAGAAACTACGAAGCATCTTGTTAAGACAGTTTTAACGTATTCACAGATTTACTCTCGGGAACCACAAACTGCAAACATGCAAATTTCAATTAGAAACTAAAAGTGGATCACCAGCAACAGAGTGAGTGAGGAAATGCGGCAGGAAGAGAGGGACGTAGGGTTCAAAACCCAAATTTACGCTTCTTCTTCTTCTTCTTCTTCTTACATTAAGCTCGCACAAATGAGTGTTTTTCTCTCATTCTACTGTTGTTCTCTCTTTCCCCACGCATTCCCCGCAACGGTATTGATTTGATTGTTTAATTAGACGAAATTGAAGTGGATTTGCATGCGAATGCAATGCATCCGACAGCACAGGGAAATAATTACAAGAGGCTTTGAGTTCATCATATGGCAGTGGCATTGGGGGCGAAGGTGACTCGCATCAAGGCACCGCAATTCTCAATCGCCTCAATATCATGTCGTTGTCAAGGATTGAAGAGAACACGTTCATGAGAAAGATTATCATGATGAGACTTGTTTAGTTATATAAATACACAGCAAAATGTAGAGGAGGTCAGTAGGGAGGTTGTACCTGACTTTTATCTTATCTCTTCTCAGCATTATTAAACTTCTTGATGTATATCAAATAAACTGGTCTTGAGGTTTGAATTATTGTCCTTCATATTTGTTATTTGAGTCAAGGAAAAAAGGTAAACTCATTTTCCATATTAATTAAACGCGGTACTTCATGTCGAATTTCAGACTATAATCGAGAAAGATCTCGATTATATAGTCTTAGATCATATTCATTGATCAGAGTCATCGTCAAAGTCGATAACACAGTCAAGATCGGGACAGCATTCTTAATTGGAAACGATAGTTGAAACTGAAACACTATTTTTCATTCAAGACGATTATATAGATTGAGAGACTCTCTTCTGGTCGAAGTCGGGGACAGCCTTTCGATGTTGTTTAGACGGATGATGAAAATCGAGAGATCCAGTTTTCAGTACTCAGGTGATAACAGAGATCGGGAAAGCTTTTGTTGGTTCACATGATTACAATGGTTGGCTTAATGGTTGACAATAGAAAATCGAGTTCGTGATAGTGCTTTCCAGTAGAGATTTAAACGAAGAGAAGGTGGCGGCCTTTTTCAGTCGACGCGAGAATTGGATTCGAAATCGATGAGCGAGAATCAAGATCGCGTTACCACAAAGCCTTGAGAAATATCGATGTAACTGATATCGTCTATCGTTTGCATCATCAAAATCTGCATTATTGAATTTACTCTCTAACTTTCCAGGGCCATCCTACAGTTACCCACCAAATCATTGAATAATCATTCTATATTCAACAAAGGATTTGATTTACGCGATATCCACTATAATGCTAAAAAACGATGGAAAATTCACCGAATAAAAGACTTTCACTTGGAAGTTCGGAATCCAATTAAATATTTTTCGCGAGCGTTCGCTTTTTTTCGAATGCATTAAATCAGAAGCAGATTCCGACTGCGTTTCCTTCACTCCCCACTCCCTCCTTCCACGCATCGTCCTTTTCACTTTCCTCCCTCCTTTTGGCTTTCCTGCCTTTTCGACTTCCACTGAAGCAAAATGCGTTGTTCATTTTATGTCATTCGTTACCTTTTTGTCAGATACCATTGAAAATGACAAACAATGACAACGTTGCATGCTACAAAAGGTCCTCCAATAGGTCCACCACCAATATCTCGCACTCCTTTTTTACCCTTTTTCACTACAACTGTTCGTGCTCGTGTAATTGCAAGTGTATTCGAAATGTTTTACGCCAACGTTGTTAACTGTTCTGAATTTCATGTAAATTTATAGACGTCTGCTTTTTTAGGGTAAACCAAGTAATCGTGACACCTCCAAAATCATTGGAACTCCTAGCTGGTTTTTTTTAATAAAAAAACTTATTCTCAAGGAAAGGCTTATTACAGAATTCCGAATTGTTAATAGAATTATCGTAGGAATCCCAGTTTTCCTGGATATTCGACATCAAAATATGGAAATTTTTCATTTTCGTACTATTTTGAGAATTTGACGTGCTATGAGAGATGAATATCTCGAAAATTTGATGCAATATCGAGTGTCTCTCAACAGTTATACATTCAATACACTAGAATACTTCAAAAGACTAAAACTATTCTTAAAAATCTCTACTGAATTATATCGTAATATGACTCCAAATTGCATTTGTCGACATTTTGCTCTCAATTATCGCGAAACCGACATGTATTATGAAAACACTTGCTAACACTTGGAAAAAAAACTGGAATCAGCACAACAAAAATAAATTTGAAAAACCTTAAAGATGCAATTTTATTACCTAATATAAAAATAGAAATCCCAACCGGGATTTTGATTTGAAAGAGGCAATCATTGTACCGTTTACCCTATTAGTGTGTATGATGTGTGCGTTTGTGTGTGTGTGTGTGTGTGTGTGTGTGTGTGTGTGTGCGCTTGCCTCTGTGTGTGTTCGCAGTACATGAATCGGAATTTCATTAAAATTTCATCCGTTCTCAGCGTATTCAGTGCATTCGAGTGGCTTTTAGCTTCGCCTCTTGAATTATTGAGTTGAGATTTTTTTGTTGTCTGCACAAAGTTGGTGGGGACGGAGAGCAACATGATGTATACAATGTAATTCGCTCTCTCTCTCACTCTCTCTATCTGTCAGTCTCTGTCTCTCTTTTACATACCTTTTTACCGAAAACGGATGAATACATTGTGACCTGTATAAATTTTCGTTAATGATCGATTTTATAGCCACCCATTGATTGATTTTAAGACGCATTGAAGCAGCGTTTTATAGCAAATTAAAATGTAATTATTGGGATTTAATGAATTCAATGCTGCTGGTGCTTAAAAGTATTTAATTTGCGATTGTGGGATGCTGTCAGTTTTTCTGTCGTCAACTTTAAATGTTTTATGGAAATGGATAATTGAAAAATTAGTTTTTTTTAATAGAACGACATTTCTTTAAAAGGAAGTTGAAATACATTTAAAAGTACTTTCAAATACTTGAAGAACGTTCAAGTACATTCAAATACTTTCAAAATCCCACAGAAATATCTGGAAACTCAATAAGTTCAGGAATCAATAAATATTGCCTAAAAAAATTCAAGTTAAAATGGCTAATAAGCTGAAAATTTTAAATTTTTATATACGATTAATACAAAAAATTACATATAATAAAATTAAAATTACAATATATTATTTTTATCAAATAATTTTAT
Source organism: Sicus ferrugineus (assembly GCA_922984085.1). Classification (NCBI taxonomy): domain Eukaryota; kingdom Metazoa; phylum Arthropoda; class Insecta; order Diptera; family Conopidae; genus Sicus; species Sicus ferrugineus. The sequence continues at coordinate 7,583,101 of OV277349.1, read as the reverse complement.
TCAAAAATTTAAGAATTTTGAATTAAAATATATTTTTTGTTTCGCTTTGTTTTTTATTAAATACATTAAGTGAAACCAACACTGAAACCAACTTTAACCTTGAATCAAATATTGAAAACGTGCAAAATGGGCCAACTTTTCATTAGTCCAAAATAGAGATTATTAATAAACATTTTAAACTATTCAATTTCCAGATCGAATCAATGACACTCAGAAGTGGAGCACCAAGGATGTAATTTTTAAAATACGAATTTCGAATGTGATATAACTGGATAACATTTTAAAAATCTAAAAAAAAAATATTATCTAAAAAAAACATAAAATTTGAAAAATATTTACAACTTAAGTGCTTCTCGCTAAAAATTGTGATTCTCTTTTTTAAAATATCTTAATATCGCTAAAAAAGAAAAGAAATCAAAATCAAAACCTTTCGAAATCCATCAAAATAAATTGAAAAAAAACTAAAAAAACAAAAAATTCAATCTTAATCGGAAACTGAAAACCTGAAAATTGGTTTTGAAAACTAAAACCTGGAAAACGGAATTGGAAACTGAAATAGAAAAATTAAAACGGCACTAAAAGGAAATCTAACGAAAATCAAGATTGGATATAAAAAATTCAATCTTAATCGGAAATTGAAATTTATAAACTTGAAAACAAAAATCGAAGAAATAAAATCGGTAACTGAAATAGAAAATTTAAAACGAAATTAAAATCGGAAATCTAACGAAAATCGAAATTGGAAATGAAAATCGGTTACCAAAAACAGAAAATCAAATTTTAAAAAGTAAAATCTGAAACTGGAAAAAAATCAAGAGTCGAATTGAATTTCACTTGAAATGAAAAGAAATGACAACAGTATTGCCTTCTCCCTCGCACTTAGGACACTATAAAGATTTATACTAAACAAAATCTCTCTCTCTCTCTCTCTTCTCTGTCTTACTCTCAATGATGCCTCATACTACGTATTACGTGAACGTGACGAATTTTCTTAACTACGCGGTTTCAATTAAGTTTTCACGCGAACGCACGCAAACGTATGCAACGCACACGCAGCTTGAGGAGAAATTTTAAGGAGCGTTACTAGATGTTTTTAAATTATAACAGTAAAATTCAATCAAAAATGAAAGCGCCGACGAACACGGAAGCGAACGTGAGATTTAACGAACGATCGAATTCGTTCCAGCGAAAATCGTTTTTATTAGAAAAGGAACGAAAATAAGATTTTATGAAATTAAAACTATCAATTTAAATATTAACTATAAAACTATCACTCTATAATAACAATCTATTATTTTATAAAATAAATAAAGGATGAGAAGTGTTTTAATATTTTAAATTGCGTAACTCACGTAACCGCGCGTATTAATAAAAAAACTAAAAATCTAAGACTCGAAGTATTACATAAAAAATAAATGAAAAACTTAACTGTAAAATTTAATATAAGGATTTTAAATTAAACGTAAGCAAGTACGTGGAAATTACGAAATCACTCTCAGTGACATTCACTCATACACCTAAACTCACAAACACTCGCAAAGAAAGCGCGCGTCTTAAACACTTTTTTAAAAACTTCTCCCTCTCTCTCTCTCTCTCTCGCTCTCTTTCTCGCGCTCTCGCAAGAAGTGAAAACGTAACGTAACGTAGCATAATCGCGTTCATTCGTCGTTATTGCGTCAAACGTTGCTCGTTGCTACACAATTTATGTATCGCTCGTCGCGTGTGTGCAGGCAACAAAAACGTAACAAACGCTGGCGACGTAGAAAACGACGGCGTCGCAAGTGTTGCGGCACGACACGACAGCTCAAACGTCGTAGAAGAGTACGAAGGGTGTCCACGAGCAGCACAACAATGCGTCCACAACGTGAACGCTGCACAGAGTAAACGATCAGCATCTACAAATAGCAACACGCAAGCGTTACAAGGCATTCAACTGCGGCTGCAGCAAGAAGACGTAACGGAATATAAGACAACGCAACGGAACGCAACGCAGCACAAGGGAACGCAACACGAATCAAACGTAACGCAATTGCGTTCATCATCTTCCAACTGCAGCGGCGTCTTTCAACACCGTTATAACAAGAAAACAACAACAGGAACACTTGGAACATTCTACACAGTTGCAAGCATTTTCACTCCTTTTTCCGAAATTTCATTTGAATTAAAAAAATCCGCCGAAATATAAATCGCGGCGGCTTTAGTTTAAAACAAAAAAAAAAACAAGCTCCTAAACCTGCTGCTTTTCTTTAATTAAATAAAGCGAACAAAATCGGAATTAAAAAAAAAAAAACAAAACAAAACGAAAAATTAACGCAGGCCGAAGAAATTGACTACGTTTTCTACTACAACTACTACTACTACCTCCACTCAATACTTATTCTACTACCATTAGTATTATTGTACTTCTGCTAGACGAGCGCGTAGTAAGCACAAGCAACAAACAAGATGCAGGCGGCATTGATGCTAAGATCGAAATCTCGGGTGGCGAGAAGAAGAAAGCTACGAAAATTAGGTGGAAGACTTGAGATTCCTAGTAATGTAGCAACCAAAGAAATCGCCCCATTTCCTCGTTATCCACCTGAGTCATGGGTAATAAAAATTAAGTTACAGAAAATTTAGAAAAAACCAAACAGAAAAGCATTAAATATCCTTAGCAAAAAAAGGAGAATTTTTGTTCAAGAAAAGCATTCTCTCCGAAACTTCCTCATTCTTTCTCACACTATTGTTTTTGTTTCCCTAAACCGCTGGTCCCCTTCGTTTGTGAGGTACCCTTGTGAGGTACTCAGGGAGTGAAAAAAGATCCTCTTCATCTTGGCCTTTTTGAGTCTCAGTAGCTGCAGAAATAAAGTTCTTGAGATTAGGATCTGGCTTGGACTTACTAACTTGTTCAAACTTCCTATATTTCTTCTACTCTCTATAGATTCGGGGTAGGTTCTGGGTTTTTTGTACCCCTTCTCCCTTCTCATTTACCCCTTCTCCCTTTCCCTCGTTTACTCTTTCTCTCTCCCTCTTTTTCTCTCTATATTTCTCTTTAGGCTGATATTTAAATCAGATTTACCAGCTCTCTCAAACTTCGTATTTTTCTTCTATTCTTGCTATAATTTTTTTATGTTTGTTTCCCTCTCTCCGTCTTTATTCCTCTTTCTCTCTCTCTCTCTCTCTCTTCCTCCTTCTCTCTCTCTCTCTCTCTCTCTCTCTCTCTTTCTATGTAATCTCTCTTCCTCTCTTGTACTTTTCCTCAAAGATGTTCTCAGCCACATCAGCACGAGATGCTCATCCTCTCTAAAATCCTCGTCTCGTATCGTGCATTTCGTGGCTTTTGAAGAGTGAAATTATCTAAATTCCTTTCTTTCAAAATTTCCTTTTTTAATTTCGTGACCCAGTTGTTGGAATTGCATTATTAGTTGTAGGTTGCTTATAATTCAAGTTTTGGGATCAAATTTTGATCCTCTTCTCTGAGTGTTATATTCTATTATTCCTTAAATTGCATAATTCCACAGATTTGATAATCGAACCTACAGGAATCTTAAGTCATTAATGTTAACTGGCTTTGTAGAGCATTTAAATAACTCCGAAATATAATTTTACTAATACTATTTTGGCAAATATTTCATGAAATCCCTTCAATATTCCTTGAAATGTTTAAAGAGATATAAACTAATTTTCATATATTAAAAAATATATTTGCAACTTCCGTGAAAAATGGAACTCCCCAAAGTAGTTAATTTTAGACTTTTATAATTGTCAAAAATTTTACTATTCCCCTCCCTATTGCAGTGGATGTTGTGTATATAACTTTGTCTTTAAATCCTGTGACTCCTCAGCTATTTTGAACCTTTGAAAACGACAAACTTATCAGATAAAAAAAAAATTATTCAATGTTCAATATTTTCTTCTTCAACATAAGTTAGTGAGTTAGTGAGTAGATAATATTTATAAATTTTCGTAATAGTTGTATTTTCAAGTTGATTTTGACCTTTAAACACCCAACTTATTTTCTAGGTTTTCTCAAAGCCAATCTATAAGTAACAACAATTTTTCTAACAACTTCATTGAGTAACAAATTTACTTCTCCTCCTTGCTATTTACTTCGCAATCTCCATATGTAGAGGAGATACTTTCTCCCTTTCTCTTCGTAAGAATCTCGTAGCCACTGTAGTCCACTTTTGCCACACTATTGTCTCTTTCAGTCCACACTTCTTCAGTCCTCTCCTCTCTTAAGTAAGTTTCTTACTTTTATCTTCTCTCTTTCTATCTGCTTCCTTGCTTATTCATTTTCAGTAAGTGGGGCCCTTCGTCAGTTCTTCTTCCTCGTTATTTATCTCGAAATACTTACTCTCCCATGTGGTTCTCATTCTTGCTTTCTCCTACACCATTTTCTCTCCATAATTTTCCCTTCACTTCTTTTCTATACGCTTTCTTTTTCATCTCCAACCCCTCTCTCTCTCTCTCTCTCTCTCTCTCTCTCTCTCTTTGTTTACTAATATCTTAGTCACTGTTGTCCACTTTGCCTCACTGTTATCTCTCTCAGTCGACCCTTCTTCACTCGCTCCTCTACCAGGTCGGCTTTTACTTTTTCTCTTTTTGTCTCTATCCTTCGTCCCACTCTTACTCATTGTCAGTCTGAAACTTTGTCAGTCCTCCTCCCTCTTTACTTATCTGTGTTATCAAACTTTCTCTCCCTTGATCACTCACTCCCTCTTGCCTCTTGGCGCTTTCTCTTTCACCACCTATACCTTCCTCTCTCTCTCTCTCTCTCTCTCTCTCTCTCTCGCTCTACGTCTCTGTACCTTTATCTGTCCAACTATTCAATTTCTAACCCTCAACTTCTTTCTTTGTCTCATTCATTTTGCCTTCAGCGATCTCTTTGCCTCCCTCTCTCTTTTTCGTGCGATTCCCTCTCTCTTACAGCCCATTTGCCTTTATTTCTCTCCTTCTCTTATTAGAGTTTTTGCATCAAAAACGTTAGTTAAAATTTTTTAAGTAGTTCCCAAAAACAGCGAATTTAAGACTTTCTCTCTCTCTCCCCCCCCCCCCCCTTGTAAAGCTTTAAGTAGGCGGTCCACTGTCGCTTTATTCTCCCTCTTTCTCTTTCTATCTCTCTCCGGCACTCACAACTCCAGCACACCAACAACTCCAGCATACTCAAGTAGAAAATTACTTTAATTTTTCCTATAAAACAAAAATAGTAGTAGGTAAATCGGCGCACATTTTTTTAAGTAGTTTATTTAATTCATTTTAAGTAGTTTATATTTTATATATAAAAATGGAGAATAATTAAAAAATTCTCATTAACACCGAAAAATCTATAGATTTCAACTTTTTAACACTTAGAACATCTTTTTTAGTAGAGAAAATCAATTTTAAATACTTTTTTCCAATTTTTTTTAGTACTACAGAAAAATATACAATAGAAAGAGAGATCAAACAAACATACGTAACGGTACGTTCGTTGTCTCTGTCACTCACTGAGAAAAGCGTTGCTCATTCTACATCAACTGCTTTCTCAATATTTCTCTCTTCCACCTCTCACTCTCTTTCACTCTCGCTCTCATCACACGCGCTGTAACGATTCGCTTGATCGATACATGGCAACGAACACAACTTCACATCCGCTACATGCGTTTCTTGTGCGCCATGCAACGCGTACGTAAACGCAAACGCAAACTACTCGACCAAAAAAAAAATGCGTTTGCCGCATTTTAACGTTCACATAACAGTAAGTTCTGCGCTATGCTTTGAATGTATGTGTAAAGTTTGATGAAAATGCTTGTAAATACATTTCTTTCTGCACCTGAAAAACGAATGCAATGTTTTAAATGGGGTTCTACTACTAACTACTATCTACTACAATACTATTTAAACTACTACAGTGTTTTAATAGCGAGGACTTCAGCGTGCGTTTGTATTGATTGTATGAAATATTGAGAATGTCTATTGAGATGATGTTATCGAGTGCACGCAGCACAAACACTAGCATATTCTGAATATTTCATGCAATTAACACTGAGAGAAAAATGTCAAGTAAATGTCATGTTGACGTTTAACATTTACAAGCATTTTCCTTGCTTTGACTTACTGCGTTGGCTGTTGGCGCGAACTACGCTGTTCACAATATTTTATTTTTCTTTTGATTTATGATTTTAATAATTATGGAAATGGAAAAGAAAGAGTTTTTCCAACAAATCTTATTTTAAAATATCATTAAAATTTCTTTTTATTTTATACTTTTTATTTTATTTTATATTTTTTTTCAGAAAAAAAAATCAACTAAATAGTAGGGTCTGTAAAAAGTGCTTTTTTTTCTTTTGTAGTTTCATATTTTTGATTTTAATAATTAACGAAAAATAAAACTGAAGACTGCGTAAATATATAGCAAAATAATATCAAGTTTTCCCAACGATTCAGTTCAGCTTACTTGCCTCTCATTCCCGTTTTCGATCTAGGAGCTCAACTTGATTCAATTATGCGAAAATGTTTCCACAAAAAATACCACAAAATTGTCAACATACAAGTAAATAATACAAAATTTTTGCAAAAACGTAGAATTTCAAATATAAAAAAAATCCGTTTAAATGTTTTACAAAAAGCAAATTAAAAATTTTCTTTTGATCTCCATTCAACAGAAAATTCATTTAATTTCATTTTTGTGGACCATTTACAAGTTGAAGCAAGCTAAATAAACTAAAACTGAAAGCATAAAAATCAATCTATTCAAAACAATCCGAATTTGAAAAGTATTCAAAAAATGGGAGCAAATTTTTTGTGTAAGTATGCAAGCTAAAAAGGCATTTAATACCTTTTTCTCATGCACAGCGTCAAACATCAACGCTTTTTCGACGCTTGGGTAAGTTTGTTCAAAACATGTTTTTTTCTAATTTGCCAGCAAAAAAAAAATTGAGAATTAAAATTTGTAAGAAAAAAAAAATTGAAAAATATTGCTAAATTCAAATTTCCACAGCTGTAGTTTAGTTTTAGCTAGGATTTAGTTGCATTAAACATTGAAAATATTTAAAAAGAAAAAAATAAACCTCAAAATTTTGCAATACAATTTGTAAAAATTCCCTTCATTTTTTCTTAGCCTAGCTTCGATTTTTTATTTCAATTCTAGCTGTAAACAATCAATCAATTTAATTGATAGTCATTTTACGCATATGCAGTCTTATTGATTGAATTGCATTCGTTTGGGAACGAGAAGAATTACGTAATCTATTCATCTCAAATTTCGTCTTTTGAAACTTTCAAATTTTTATGCAACAAGATGTGCAGCATCATGCAGCATGTTGAATAATTTTAATATTCAAATTCGTTGTTTTAAATTCTTAAATTTTTTGCATCTCGGACAAAGACAAATTTTATCCGTTAATTATGTGAGAATCAATATAAATCTAAATAGGTTTTTAGAGTATTAAAAACTTCTTACTTTCAAAAATATGAGAATATGAAATTACTTCAAAGTTTTTATTAGTTGAGTTATAAATTATAAGGTTGGGAAGGAGCTTTTAGATAACTTAAGCTTTTTGGAGCTTTCATTGAGCTTTAATAAATGAATAGCACTTCAAAACCTTTCAGTTTTTACAGTGAATTTTAAAAATTAAATTGTGTAGAAGCTTTCAGTAAACTTGACCTTTTTAGAGCTTTCTTTGAGTTATTGTAATTTAGTATCTTTTCAAAACCATTCCAATTTTAACAGAGTTAAATTGTGACTCTTATAAATAAAGGCGTGCAGGAGCTTTCAGGTTGCTTAAACTTCTTAAAAGCTTTCCCTGAGATTTTATAAACTTTTTTATAAATATATTTATAAATTTTTTATAAATATCTCTTCAAAACACAAAACTGTTGACACTGAAACACTGAATTTTTGTCGAATTCCATACACTAAGAATGCTGAATAAACAGATTTTGAGAACTCAAACAATTCATTAAAATTATTTTTAAGGTTTCTTTGAATTGAGGAAATTTATTTGTAAGATTTCCTACTCACTTCATACTGAACTCATTTCAGTAGACGGAGAATCTCTGATGAACCATTTAATGCCAACGAAACACACATTTAATGCCAACGAAAAATTCATTACTTACTTTTCAGATATGTTTTCAGTTCTTTATTCATATATTTCTATTTTCCAAATATTTTTTCATATAGTTTTTCATTTATTGTAGAATTTTTCAAGTTTTAATAATTGATTGTATCTTTTTTATTGCACTTTATCGCAGCCTCCGATCAGTCAAAACAAAAATTAAACAAAAATAAAAGTTCGAAAATGTACATTATATAAAAAATTATTTTAGAAAAGAATATCCTAAAAATAAAATATCACATATAAGAGAAAAAGAAAATCAGCTAGGAAAAATTAAAATCAACCAAAAGTAAGAACTTTTGCTAAGAAAAAAAAGTACTTTATCACAAATCAACCATTTTAGAGAAGAAAAATTCTCTTTTCTCTAAAAATCTTACGAAAACTAACAAATACAAAAATTCTAAATATGAGAAACTCCAAATCGATTTCACAAAATTGAACGCAAACTCTATTGGCATCGGTCACCCAACTAGGTAGAGTCTATCTTTCATTATTTACTGTGTAAATCCAAAAAGTGATTTTGCTATTTGAAATACCTTTGTGTGCGTGTATTTTCTATGTGTGTGAGTTTATGTGAGTGTAAAAGTGAGTTGTTACTATATATTTTAGCGGTATTTTTCCAGCTTTTATAATTCACATGCATCTTGTTGTCGTTTTTTCTGCTTGAAATGACTATTTTTGAAATAACTTTTGTTTGTAAGCATGTGAGATTGTGAGAGCCTCAGAATGTGTCAAAAAGATTTTAATCATCTTTTTCTCACTGTGCTTAGTTTTTAAAATATTATTTTTTATCTAATAAAAATAAAGAAATATTTTATTTTGGAAACTGATGATTTCTAACTACTGAAAATTCGAACAAGAGGAAATAAATTTGAAATACAATAACATCGTAAGCAATTCATCGTAAACAATTCATCGCAAGCAATTCATCGTAAACAATTCATCGTAAGAAATTTATCGTAAACAATTCATCGCAAGGAATTCACCGTAAACAATTCATCGTAGACAATTCATCGCAAGGAATTCATCGTAAACAATTCATCGCAATCAACGCATCACAAGCAATTCATCATAAACAATTCATCGTAAACAATTCATCGTTTTCAATTCGTCATAAAAAATTTATCGCAAGCAATTCATCGTAAGCAATCCATCGCAAATAATTCATCCAACGCAATTCATCATATGCAATTCAAGCAATTCGAAGAACTATTCATCGGGAGCCGATTGAATTAAGAAGTTCATTAGTTGGCTGGAACTTAATGCAAAACACACATGCACACACACACACACGCCCACGCACACACTCGCATGAAATAATCAGACAATAAAAATAATCAGAGCATAAAAATTCAATTTATTTATTGTTTGTTTCAAGTTACAAAGGAGGTGAAGGAGAAAATTATTTTGATTCCACTCTGTCTACTTTCCTCGTGGTTTTTCTTTATCTTCTCTCTCACTCACTCTCGCACACACACTCTCTCACACACACACACACTCTCTCTACACTGCAACCTCCACATTTAATCTGTGGTTCTAGTTGGCCAAATCTTTCGTGTTTAACATCCGTAACTGTTTCCGTTTCCGTTTCTGCGCACACTTGTTGTGTGCAGTTTTGAACTGCAAACAATTTGTTGTTACACTCGGTTGCAACTTCTTCGGTTGCTTTTGTTTCTTTGTTTTATGTGCGTTGTTTTGTTTTTTTCTATTTTTCATGAAGAGGAAAAATTTTTTTATTTTTTTTAAATTTTGCTTAGTTTATTGTTGATTTTTTCTCTGAGAAAACATGCATCAACACTACATAAAATTTCTGAAGCGAAAGAAAGCAAAATGAAGTGTTTTCATTGAATTTTTTCCTCAAGTTTTTATTTTTCCTCAAGTTTTTATTTTTCCTCAAAGAGCGAAAAAAGTTGAACTACTAAAATTAGAAGTTAAACAAAATTGTAAAGATAAAAGTGGAATACTGAAAAGTTTTACTTTTATTACGAAATAATGATTTTTTTCTCTTTTTGATACATTCTCTTAAAAAATTTTATTATTTAAAAATAGTAGAATTTAAAAATAGAACAAATTATAAGAAGAAACTTTGTGTCTTTTCATTAAAATAGAAAAAATTTATAAAATACAAATCTAAATTAAATATGCAAGAAATAAAAGGAAATACGAAGAAAGGAACCAAGAAATGACACCATAAAATGAGACTACAAAATAAACACAAAATGAACTCGACATAAAAGCAGAAGAGGAAAAGATTCGCTTCAAGTTCACGTGTGTCACGTTCAATGTTAATATATTCATATGTATGTGTGTACTTTTGTGTAATTTTTTAAATTCTTCATTTCTTTTCATTCTAATCTTCGTCCTTCCTTCTTTTTTACCTTCTTTTTTATTACACGCAACTAACCTCGTTTTTATTACTTCTACGCTCGCATACATAATCGCACATACACATTAATACACACACACACAAAGGCTCACTCACGCACCCACACCCACATAACTCAAATACACACACACACACATACACACACATCAGCAAAGCAACGTCCTCTTATATCAGCCCACCAAGTACGGCTTACAAAACTACTCGCGTCCTACTTTTTAATGCAAGAATTCATTAAAAATCTCATCAGTTGAAGTTTCGAAAAATAAAGAACTATAAAAAAAGGGATTACAACACTAGCTGTTATTATTTAGTTTAAGGAAAAAATTAATTAAAAATTAAATTAAACTGTTTTAAAACTCGCAATCCTCGTTACTAATATTAAGAAGATGGGGACAGAAATGGACGGAAATGTTTGATTTGAGGGAAGGGCAGTTTATACTTGATTATTTCTTACATCCGTAGAGAGCAAAGAAATATCTAAAATTCTTTTAAAATAAAAAAAACGTTCCTATGTATTTCTAAGGGGTGGGCCATCGGTTAGTTTCTTTTTAATATGCCATTTTAATACTGTTAACACAAAATGCACACTTGAAAATATCCCTCTGCCACTTGAGTAAAATATTTATCGTGTTGTTTGCGCAATAGAGCCAAAAAAATCATTGAAAAGTTCCCGAAATATTGGATTGAAAGGATAGACCGCTGCCAAGCCAGGTGTGGTAGACATTTCAATGAAATTGCTCTCCATAAATAATCGGAATATTCACTATTTTGAAAGAAGCAAAACATTTGAAAAAATGTTTAATAGTTTTTGCTTCATAACAATTTCAAAAACGGACCAACTGATGGCCCAACCTTTACAATGCGGTTGAGTCAAGCAAATGTTCATCATACGCAGTGGTGGGGAAAAAACATTACAAGCTACTAACAGAAAGTTGTTATCTGTAAGAATTAATGAATTGTCAGTTATTTAACTTATTACTGAATTCAGAATTTTTCTGAAGAAGAGTTTTTAAATATTCCTAAAAAATGTGTGAAGTGTTGCACGCAATGGTTACAGAAAAAATCAAACAGATTTCAAGCAATTTAAAACGTTTTTATTAAGTATTTTTGTTTTTTTTATTCCGACAACACACACACACACACACATAATTACATTTAAGGATTTTGTGTGAAACTTATGAAATGCAAGCAAGTGCAAGAAGGGGACGAAAACTTGGCCACTTCAACGTGCTACCCTTGCATGCTCTGAAGCTTCCATCACACGCGCCAGTGAGCCAGTGACAACAAAAATTTCCACTTGCAAAGTGAAGCCACTAAAGTGGAGAAGGCGTACAAAATGCCAGAAACACCCTACAAATTTAAACCAACCTTCAAATGTGGCTGCTAAATTATGTTGTGTGTGTCTCACACAACAGTGGCATCGGTAGGAGATTTTTTCGGTGGAAGTGGCTTTTGGCGATTGAAGCCACATATTTTTTTCAATGTGTTTGTTAGTGAGAGCTGCAACCCGTCCCCTCGGCGCCACGTCACTGCATTGCCTGTCACTGACGCTGCCTTTGAAATACATTTCAATGCGTATATGTTTGCATAAAAATAGTGCAAAATGTTGTTCAGTGTTAGCGATCTTAAGTAGCCTTAGCAGAGCATTAGAAATAAAAGTGACAACCTTAAAAAAACTCTTTGCTGCAGTCTGTGCCGTTCGTTGCCACACAGTCGGTGAGCGGAAGAGGCATTGAAAGCTGACGATGCAAGCAGAAAGATGTAAAGAAACAAACCGAGACTCTGCTGGGCGGAAGGAAGTGTAGTTGTAGTTGTGCGGTCCTCCTCTGCTCTCGCTGCCGCCCTTGAGTTACAACCCGCAGTTTGGCTGCATTTGAAGTGCATCTGAGTACTCGGTACTGCTAAGTGTTTCGAATAAAAAAGGCGAGTCCGTCTTTTTCGTCTTCCCTTTTTATGCTAAAGATTTTATCTTCTCACAAAAACCTTAATCAGAATTTGTTTGAAGAATTAACGGAGAAAAAATTAAATTAGAAAAGACTTTTCATTAAATTGGAAATATGAATTAAAAAAATTAAAAGAATAAATTTAAATCAAATAAATTATAATCAAAATTGCCTTACGTTCCAAAAATTCGCCTTAATTTCGAGTTAAGATAGAAAGTGGTGAGTCACGCTACTTTATCATCTAAAAATAACTTAATGAAGGCGGAAGGAAAAATCAGCATTAAAATAAGAAATATAAGAATTTTAAAATTGAAAATTGGATTATGGAAGTCATAATCACAAGTTCTGAAAAATATTCAAATAACATCAACGACTTCAAACGACTTCACCTACTACAACGACTTCCAATGGCTTCAAACGACTTCACCGACTTCAATGAAGAAAAGTATAATCACATTTTTTCTTCAACCGACTTGGACAACTTCAAACAACTTCTGCGACTTCAAACGTCTTCAAACGATTCAACGACTTCAACTGCTTTCAGTGAAAACAAATATAACTGAATGAAATTTTAGACGACTTCGCCGACATCAACTGACTTCAAGCGACTACACTAACTTCAAACGGCTTTAATAACTTCAAACGACTTCATCGGATTGCACTAAAAAGCAGTAACCGAGTGACTTCAACCAATGTCGAGGACTTCAGACGACTTCAAGAGGCTTCACCGACATCAAGCGCCTTCACCGACTTCAAACATCTTCAGCGACTTCACCAGACTTCAGCGATTTCCGAGACTTAAACCGAATTCGGCGACTTCAACCGACTCCAAACGAACTCTATCGACTTAATCGACTTCAAACGACTTCAACGACTATAAACGATTCAACCAACTGCCAAAGACTTCACCGACTTTAAACAACTTCACCAAATTCAAACATCTTCAGCAGCTTCAAACGACTTCAAAGGACTACACCAACTTCAACGACTTCAAACGACTTCAGCTGACTTCAAACGATTTAACCGACTTCAAACCAACTTCAATAAGAACAGATTGACTCCAAACGACTTTATCAACTTCAACCGACTTCAGTGAAGAAAAATATTATTAAACAACAGACTTCAAGCAACTACTTCAACAACTTTAAACGACTTTACCGATTTCAAACGACTTCAAACGTTTCAATCGACTCCGCTCTCCGGCCGACTTCAAGTCACGTATAATAATTCAAGTCAATGACAGTAGTCATTGAAGTCATTGAAATTAAATGCTAGAAAAACAAATCATGAAGGCCAATATAATAAACGATTTTCCAACATGCTATATGAATATATAAATCGGTTGTTTTTATGTAAATTTATACACATATAGTATCTTACCAGCTAATTAGGGTATAACATGATATTTTCATTTAAACGGATAACTAGATGAAGTCTGACGACGATAAATAAAATTTTTGCACTTGAATTATTATAGACAGGCAAAAAGTTATCAGTGAAAAAATCAACTAAAGCGAACCCTGAGCAATAAAAGCAATCACAACAATCAACAAAAGATACAAATTGGAACGTCATGAAATCACTTTTTCATGTATTTCTACGGTAAATTTTTATCGGTGTATTTGCGTGTATCTCCATTGAGGGGGCGTGTGTGTGTGTGTGTTTATGTGTGTGAGTGTGTATATATGTGTACGTGTGTATGTGTGTACGTGTGTAGCTGGGTATGACTTTCCACTCCCACTTCGATTGCACTACATTTCACTAAATAACACAAAAAAACCGAATTCCACGACGCCGCCACGCCTCTTTCGTACGTGCCGCCCACTCAGGTTGGTCCCTCCTACTCTACACACTTCAGACTTCTATTCAGCTCGGACTTCATATTCAGCTTGCCATTCACTTGTTCACCAAGGACGAATTTTTGCCATCGATTGATTTAGTTTCCTCTTTTTTACTATATTTTAACTACGTGTGTGTGTGTGTGAAGGTGTATGCGTGACGGTGTATATGCCCTGTCCAGGTTTGTGTTTCGTGTGTGTGTGTGCCTGTGTATATGTGTTTAATTGCTCTCTACTGTCAGAAATTTACTAGGCAGAGAAAACGTTTCTGATTTATTTTTAATTGCTGAAATTATTTTCAAGTAACGACAATAAAAACGCAAATTTTTTTTGAAAGCGCAAATGTTGCTCCACACCTGTTGTTTCCTTCATTAAGAACTCATTTTTATTTACAAAAGGTTTCAAAACAAATTATTGTACAATAGAAACATATTTTAACTTTCTTTAAATAAAATTAACTAAAAGCTTTCGAATTCTAGTAAATTTGTTCTTCAAAATTCAATATATATAATTCTGAAATTGGAAAATGTGAGAATAAAATATTTCAAGAATGATAACATGTTATTCTAATGTTTTTTTTAAATGCTTACATTATTTTGCGAATTCCCTAAACGTTTCAGGAACTTTAACTTGATAGTTTAACTATAAAAATTCATCATTATAGTGTAATTTAATAACTTCAAACCACAAATAACACCAAAAACCTTTCCTTTTTAATTTCACTTTTTTTAACTACCAATTAAGTGGACCAACAAAATTTTAGAGCATTATAGCATGCAAATCCGTGTTGAAAGTTAGATTTTCACATTTATTTGCTTTTTCCAAGTTCAGTTTTTGAACTGAACTAGCGCATGTTTATTATATGGTTGCAATTTTCACATTTTCACAATAAAGAAAAATGATATCCTTGACATTTTCGTGTCTCTCAGAAATGCTATAGCAAAGCAAATTTATATAAATTAATATCTGCATATGAGGAATAGAAATTATAGAGAACAACACATGCGAGAATAAACGTTCTCGTCTTTATGGAGCTGAAATAGCAATGGAAAAAGAAAATAATTTGTTTGTCTACATTATTATTAAATTACTAATTATATACTTCTTGAAAAATTTTTTTTAATTTTTTTAAAACAGTCTAAAGCTGATTTATTATTCGTAAACCTTCTTATAGAAATCAATTCAGATGTGAATACAACGTACAATATTTCATAATAAAACTGTGCAGATGTAATATAATAATAACAACGTAGCTGATTTTCAAATAGATATTTAGATAGGTATTGTAATATATAATACAATTCTAGTATATATATTGTAGTATATAATACAATATTATATGAGCTAAATTAGATCTACCAAAATAGTTCCATAAAATGTCTGATTTCCATAAAAATCTGATTTTTATCGTACATCCAAAGACTATATAGAATAATACCACTATTTAACCCACTTCTATTTTTCTATTTTCTGTGCCTCTATTTTGATTTCTTAGGCACAATTAAAAATCTCATCAAATATAGATAAATATAAAATAATCGTTATAAAGGGTGGGCCATCAGTTAATTTCTTTAAAAAATTGTTGTAAAAACTGTTTAATATTTCTCAAGGTGTTTTGCTTTATTGAACAGAATAAACATTTCGATTATTTATGTAGAAAATAATTAAAATTTCTTTATATTATATAAATTACAAGCAATTGTTTATTTTACAAAATATTTCCCGGTTCCGCGTAGTTAGTTTTTCGAAGTATTTGTAAGGCGAAAATTGCCTACTCCATATGTTTTTAAAACAAATTAAAAACAAATTAAAAGGGGAATTTAAAATTACAATAATAATTTTTTGAGAATCTAATAAGGAAAAAGTAAAAATAAATACGAAAACTCTCTCTCTGGATTAAGTCACTGTAGAGTTTTCCTATATCATTTTGACGCTTAATACTGAAATTTTTGTATATATTTTTAAACATTTCTTTTTTATCAAAATCGTATTATCAAATATTTAACTTCCATTGATTTGATGTGAATGAAAGTTTTGTGTGAATGAATGCATTTTGATTGCTCTCAATATCAAGCCTACGTATATCGTAACTTTTTATTTTCAACACATTTTAAAACTTTGCATGATTTCCAATATCATAATATTATATTGCATCTATATTTTCATCGTCTCTCTAGTAAAAAGTATTATTAGAAATTCCTTTTCACCACTAAAACCGCTTTCGTTTCCGCTAAAATCCTCTTCACTCTATCAAACTTACATTTACCAGTTTTTGCTAGAAGTTGTAGTTTAAATATACAATAATAAATAAATAGCCTGATTTAGCTGTAGTTACTTCCCTTTAACGATATTTTTTGTAAGATTTAGAAGTTCTTTCACTGTCTTGTACTGAAACTGTTAAAAATTTACGATATTTAATTTATTTTCCAGTTACTGTCGTTTCTAATGATTATATTTGTTTATTATGTTGTTGTATATCTTGTAAAATGTAAAAATCCTTCTTTGAAAAGCGATTTTTCATACCTCTCGATATTTTCATAACTAATATACAAACTTAACTCCCGTTTCCACCGCCACGCCCATCAACACCACCATCACCAACACCACAACCACCAACACCACAACCACCACCAAACAATACCAGTGCGCTCAGGGTCGAGCAGCATGGCTGGAACGTGGACGACGCTGCAGCGTGCAGGACGGTCAAGCGGCCATGGCCGCTGCTGGACGCCGCTGGGTGAAACGCAATCGTGTACGTTATGAACAAATCAATCCAGTTGAATGCATTCCCATCATTGCTCTCACTCATCTCCCGCTCTTGATAACAGATACAAGACGCTTCCTTGGGTGGCTCATCCGATGACGAAGACTTCCTAGGCGTCCTGCGTGGACCGAGCACCTTCGCCAACGCCTTCCTGTACGTCGGCCTGGGTACGATAGCGCTGGGACTGGTGATCGCGTTTGTGGGCACCGGCGAAAAGGGCTTCAAGACGGTAGAATTAAGACTCATTGGACCTTCGCTGATAGGTAAGTCGACGCCAGAGACCTCATTTACCACACTTCATTTCATATTGTGAGCCACATACTCAAAAACTGGGGGTATTTACGATTAAACTCGGAAATTAGTTGGAACATTGAGGAAGATGAAGGGAAGGTAGGGGATCGGTTGCTATTAAAGAAAACCTCTTCAATTGTAGGCCTGGGTCTCATTTGCTGCATTTTACGCATTTTATTCTGTATCTGCCCATCGCATTGTATTTCATCAGACAAAAAGGCTCGCAAGAGAAACGGCAACAAAGTGGATGCCGATCACACAACCTCACTGCTGCGTGGTGAGAATAAGCGAGTTTCGATAGCGCGAGGACCTTCAATGCAGGTTGGTTACATGAGTTACATGTGATGTGAAAAACTATACATGTATTTCATCATTGACCCAATCCCGCTCCGGGATTTACAGAAATATCCCATCACACACAAGCGTAGCAGCACCAGAATGCTGAACGAGGGCATGGAAGCTCTGCGTCAGATCGCAACCACCTCGCTGTTCATGCAGGACGAACAGAAGTCCACGGCCAACCGTGTAGTTCCTATAATTAAGGAGCCGGAGAAACCTGCGGGTGAGTAGCAGTCGACCTATTTGGTGCGCATATTTCACCACTCATACTCATTGCATTCGCTTCATGTAATGTAAAAATGGAAAATCGAGGAATACTTTGGGTTGGCAAATAAGTTCGTTCGGTTTTTGTTTCAGTGTAAGTTTAGTGCGGATTCGCTTTTGTTTTGTCAGCGCAATTCGCTACGGGAACGCCAAGAAAACGACTCATTTTTGAAACGAATTGTGACGGTTGGATGGGTCGTCTACGATATGTCAACGCGTAAAAGATTATCGGGACAATAGCAGCGAGCCACCCCAAACAACTTCGAAAGCGCGATTGCATCCGAAGAAATTATAATGCAATTATAATGGAGGGATTTCAAGGGTGTCTTATATTACGAAGTGCTACCGTCTGGAAAAACGATTGATTCAAGTATATAGTGTTCGCAATTAAGGAAATTGAACCAAGCAATCCACACAAAACGTCCACTGTAAAAAACCGAACGAACTTATTTGCCAAACCCAATATATAAATCGATAAGTAATTAAACTGAAATTGATCGATTAATTTAAGTTAAAAATTAATCGAACGGAAATCGTCAATTAATTTTAAGAGTAACTTTAATTAGAAGAATCTTTTTGCCACATGATCACAACCCGTATCATTATCCATCTTAACTCTTATGTCACCCTTTATCTTAACTCTTGTGTTACCCTTTCGCTTGTTCAGATGCTGCTCTGGAAATGACGAAATTAGAGACGACGGTGAATGTTTGCGATGTGAGCGACGATGAGGAGGAAAATGACGACCCCATTCGAACGGCGGGGGGAACAACAAACGCAACAACTGCCGCTACGATAACAACAAATGCAACCTCTAAATATAGCAACAAAAATAGCAACAACAACAATAGCACCAGCGCCATCACTAGCACCACAGCAACAACTACAACTAAAGTCACCAACGAGAAACCCCCGTTGGAACGCTCGAGCAGCAAACTTTCCCGCCAACGTATTGCACTAAATAAGCAGCAGCAGCAGCAGCAGCAACAACAACAGCAGCAGCGGCAGCACCAGAAGCAGCAACAACACCAACCACCATCAACGCAAAAAACGCAACAACCACAATCACGTTCTTCTTCTTCCACCGTTAAAGATTCTTCAGTCGATGGCAGCGGCGATCAGCGCCACATGGAGACCTCGTTGATTCTGATGAATCCAACAGCGCAGCCAACGAGCTTCAATGAAGCTCGTCCACCAACGGCAACAACAACAACCAGCAGCAGAGGTGGTGGCGGTGGCGGCGACCTCTTGCTTCGTTTAACACGAACACCGGTAACGTTGACGTCAATACCATCACCACCGTCGCCACTGGTCTACACCGCTGCAGCCTCCGCCACGCCCGTCGCTCCACACACTGGTGCTATTTCACGCGTCACATCTGCGCCGCTCACCCGCGATCTACCGTCGGCGATACCGCACTCCTACTCGACCGCGGCAACGACATCGCTATCCAGTTCGCATTCGGCAGCCTCCGCACTGCTGTCGTCATCAAGGCGGCTGCTGGAAAGTCGCGTGCGTGGCCCTCTAGCGATGCCGCTCTCTGTGCTGACCGCTTCCGGCAACCGCTACGCCAGCCCAACGTCCTCGGCACTGTCCTCCACCAGCACCAGCACCGTCATCACAACCACCACCGCTACGACCGCCACAGGTGTCAGTTTGTTGCAGCTGCCGATGCCGCCATCGATAGCAGCCGCAACAGCCACAACTGCAGCAGAAGCGGTTTCTCCTCATCCGGCAGCATTGACGACATCAGAGGCCATCATCTCGAATACCTGCCTACCGGGACAGGTGATGTCAGCTGAAGGACGGGTGATGTCAGCTGAAGGACGGGTGATGTCAGCTGAAGGACAGGTCGGGGTCAACACCAGTCCGAACATTTTGCTGCCAACTAAAAACACACTCGCAACAACAAGTCAGCCAGAGCAGAAGCTGCTGCAGCTTGCTAAAACGCATGCCACGCCTGCTCCGTTTAAGAGTTCCTTGACGTCCAGCAACATCTTCAAATTCCCCACACCTCTCTCGTCCTCGGGCTCGGCGTCCTCCTCCGCCTCATCCAATGGGCGCACAAACGTCGCATTTACGGCCACCTCAAGCCTGATGCCGCCTCCACCGCCGCCTGCAGCGAGTAAACTAGAGCCGGAACTGGTATTGAGCCCGGCGAAACTGGGCCAGTAGTGTTCCTGAAATGTAGTTCGGTATATTAATTATTAATTTAACTTCAGATTCAGTTTTTTTTAAGGTGGTAAGATTTGAGCCTAACGCAAAATTCACTCAATATCGTTAGCGCCCTCATAAATTCTAATTGCTGCCTCATTTCTAAAGATCAAACTTTTAAAATTCCCAGCAAATTCAATTCAACCAACTAATTTTGTCTCCTTTCATGGAGATTTTTTTAAAGTTAAATTTATCTTCGTTTCGTATCCGTAATAAAAGAAAAATCGTAATTTTGCAATCAACAGAGTGTCAGTGATATTTTATTTATCTAATTCCAGCTTATACGAGTCATTAGCAAACATTTTTATAAGTTTCGGTTTATATCTGTTATAAGTTTTTATTTGATTATGATTTGTTTATGTCTCAATTTATTTTCGTGCTAACAAATTTATTTCTTGGTTTCGGTTTGTGTCTGTGATAGAAATGTTAGTTTATGTTTTTGATTTGCGCAATAAAAAACTTAATTTTTCGTTTTATATTCGCAAGAAAAGTAAATTACTTTCCTTTATGCTTGTGATAACAAAATCTATTGTTTATTTTTCGGTTTATATTCGTAATAAGAAATCTTGAAACCAATTTTATTCAATATAAATTATTAACATTTATTAACAGTTATTAACATTTATTTGTTTTCTTGTAGTATTTAAAGAGAATTTGTAATAAAAATCACAAAAATTCATTCGCTTCTGTTAGTGGCAATGATAAGCAAAAACTGTTGTTAATATCTAATCAAGATCAGAGAACATGATAGACATTATTTTCTTGCCAATATATATTCTTCAAAAATTTAATTCGTAATTCCGTGGCCATCTGTAATTCCCATCTCGTGTCTATGGGACCATTAAACCACCCCATGACCATTAATTTTGAAGCTTTCTCAAAATTCACAATAATTTTTCATGCATCATGATTTTTATTTGTTCATTATTGATTCTATATATTAATGCATTTGTATGAATGTGAAGATATTCAATTAACCTTAATTTTAGTTATAATTAAATAAAAAACCAAGTGCAGCGTTTGTTAAGAGAAACTATTAAGTTTATGTATCTACATATCGTTTATATTTAAAAACTATAAAATTAGTTAATACAACAACAAAAAAAACCTATACATTATATACTTTACATAAGTAAACAAATCAAAAACTGATAAACTTAATGTTCACAGAATCATAAACGTAAAAGCTAGTTTGAGAAAAAAGTAATTAAAATTAGTGTAAACGTGTATGTATGCAAAAATTATTTCTAATAGAAAAGAAAAACTAAAATTTTTACCAAATAAGAATAAAAAATTTAAAATTTGAATGCGTGTGCTTATAGTAAAATAAATAAATCAATAAACTAGTTCAAACAACAATAAGAAAGTTTAACATTATATATAAGAAGAGTACAGCTCAGCAAAAGCATAAAATGCCCTACAGCCGGCATTTTCGCGCACAAGATGCATCGTTAATACTAACTGCTATAATTTAATTGATTTTTGTATTAAGTTATTACTTCAAGAGAAAAGTTAAGCTGTTAATTTGTTATCTAATGGAAGAACAATTTATGAACTGGTAAATTTCAACAAAAACACAAGTTTTAAGAATTCGTTGTACAACTTATAACAGTTCAACGCAAAATTAACAGAAAAATCATGTACAAGATATGCTGTCATCGTTGTAAGTGCAAAGGAAGCAAATACAAAAGAAAAAGAAAACTAACAGGATAAAATTAAAAATAGTTATGAAAAAAGAAAGCTGTCATTGTTAAGATAAAAGCGATAACAAACGCGAATTCTATATATACAATATAATGAGGAAATAAAATTATAATGATTATTGAAAATAAACATCACTCTTCATCTTTTTTTTTTCAGAAAGTTTTTGCAGAAATGCAAAAAAAGGACTTTTCCGGCTGGAAGAAAATAGACAACTGAACTTATTTGCATTTAAAATAGATTTATTTTTTTCACTTCGACAGATGACAGATGTATAAAGTAGTTTGTTCGGTGTGAGTCTTTCATTTTTCATTCACTATAATTGATGATAATCTTAGATTAATTAAACTAAATTAAACCCTAACGTTTTCGAGTAAACTGAACAAATATTTTCAAGTAAACTGAATTTTTTGATTTTTTCAAAATTTCTAGATGTTTTTAATTGCGATTACAATGTGAGTTTGATGGGTTTTTTTACTCAGAAAACATAAATTCCTTGGAGTTTTATTTTCCACTCACAGAATTTAAATTTTAAATTAATTGATGAGTTTTATTTATCACTTGCATGTTAAAATTTATCAAGCATGTTTAATTTATTCATACACAGAATTAAAATTGTGTGTTACATTTTGCTTAAAGCAAGAACTGCACCTGTAGTTTTCGTTTCTACTCAGAAAAACAAAACTAATCCACGAATTTCATTTTTACCTAGAAAATAAAAGTTATTTGATGATTCTTATTTTCCATTCAGAGAACAATTTGTGAGAATAAGAACTCGAACTCTTGCTGATTTTAATTTTTTGACGCAATGCTATATAAATTTCATTAAGGCAGCAAAGTAAAAAGCTCTCAAATAAATTTTATTGTGCTGAGCTAAAGTAAAACTCAGCCTAAATGTTTTATTCAGATTTCTAAACCATCAACTAAACACTATATAATACTACTTAAAGCAGAAAAATGGAAAAAATGAAATTGCTATTTATTAAACATCATTTATAATCGTTACGGTGGCTGTATGTAAAATTATTGTAGGAATTTGTTTTCATATTCTTGGGTACGTTTAATCATTAAAGTTACCGTAAAACAATTTATGAGATTTTCATGTTTAAACGCACTTTATTTTTTTATCTACCTTCTCTACATTCCGCTTATAAATAAATATTAACATATTTTCCATAATTGCGTAGTGTAATGAGTTTGTTTTAGTGCGATATACACTTAAATTTTTTACAAATTAAACTTTGAGTTATCGTTTGTAAAGCTTGAAACCCTACAAAAACGGAAAAAATGCTTCTTCAGTTCATCATAAAGCGTTCACAGAAGTTGATATTTCCTTGTCTCACCGCTTTATTTTACAATATTCTTTAAATCAATACAACACGAAGATTTCATTGAAATTTTGTCAATAATTTTTTGCATCAAAGTATGAAATTGCTAACAGCAACATAATCTTAAAGCACTCTTTTTTTATTTAAGGATTGTTTCCTTATTAGCATGTATCACGCTGAAGTATATTTTAAAAAAGTATCAAGTTGTTCTTTATACTTTTTTAAAATATACTTTAGCGTGATACATGCTAATCACTTTCAACTGTTTAAACTTATAAAGTAATAAAAATGTCTTCGAAGAACTAAATAGATTTCTTAGTTTCTTGTCAAGGCATCTGTCTGTCTGTCTAGTATAATTTACCAACAGGTCCGCACGATGATGATGATGGTAGACGTAAGCATTTTAAAAATCCAGCGCCCATTCGTTTTCAGCTATAAAAGTGTCGACCACCTCTTTCATCGAAAAGTTCGGAATCAGCTGATCCTGTGTAAGCTTGACACGTGTCACCGGATCAAAGTGGCCGACACGCTGCAGATGCTCTTCAATGTCTTTACGTTCATATGTTATGCCCGATGGCGTTATCACAGGATCGGTTAAAATTTCGAAACTAATTTTACCACAAAGGAAATCAGGAACATCACGTTTCTGCAGAGAAAGAAATTGTAAAATAAATTCAATAGTAATGTAGTGATTAGAGTTGTGCGAATAGTCTGCCATTTCTTGAAATTCTTCTCAACTCTGTTTCCCTTTTTACTTAAAAAAAGGAAAAATCTAGAAAAGCACAATAAAATAAAATAGTTTTAATATTCTTTCTGCTATTATAAATACCAAGTAAAACGTAACTGCTAGAAGTACAAGAAACTAGAAAGGCTTCATTACGACCACATTCGCACAAACCAAATTTTTCGAAATCTCACCCGCCTGCGATCATCGACTTTTGCGAAAATATTATTTAATTCCTTAACATGATCGTCCTACAATGAGAAACACAATTAAAATTTAAATTAAACCAGTTATTATTTTTTTTATGGTAGATAGAACCATGTTAAGGGGATGCCCCCTGTCCATGCAAAGCATTCGTTGGTTTAGAAAGGAAGAAAGGTTAGTTGGAAGGGGAAAAGAGGGAGTAGTGGCGGTTTTAAAAGCTTCGACGTTATAAGTGGTTGGGAAAACATGCGCAGGAAGATTATTCCACTATTTAACAGCGCGACCGAAAAACGAATTATCGCGGTAATGGGTAGTACGTTGGAACGGGATCGAGACGTGAAAGGGGTGCACCATTTTGGAAAGCCGAGTAGATCTGTTGACTACCTGAACCCAAGGAATCAGGCTGGCTATTTCAGAGGAACATTTACCATTAAAGTATCGGTAAAATAAGGATACACACCCCACATCTCGACGACATCCCAAGGCTCCAATAGAGCTGGATACCCTATTGTCCCCTATAAGTTTTATCGCACGACCGATAAGATACGGTCCAGAAGCTGAATATACGTTTTCGAAGCTCCCGACCATCTATGCGAGTTGTACTCCATTTTCGGACGGATATAGGTGGTGTAGATACAACGAAGATCGGTTGGAGTGAAGTATTTCTTGCACCGCTTTAAAAAGCCCAAGCACTTGGCTGCTTCTTTCGACACATCAAAAATGTGATCGCATTGATCTCCTATATAAGACGCCAGGAGAATGAATAAAAATGACAAATGCTGCCGTCATCAGCAAACGAATAGACGGGGTTTGATATCAATGACAGAAGTTCATTGATAAAAATGAGAAAAATAGTTAGAGACAGGACCGCACCGTGCGGAACTCCAGCATTAATGGAGTGCTCTTCGGAAGCAAAACCGTCTATCACAATCCGAATAGAACGGCCTCTGAGGAAACTAGATATCCATTGAGTGAAAGTATTACCGACACCATAAGTAGTCAGTTTAGACACGAATGCTTTACGCCACACCCGGTCAAATGCCTTGGAGATATCCAGAGCAAGAGAACCTTACTCTCACCGAACTGGTGAATACAACTGTTCCACCGCTCCATAAGATCGCCGGTGGAACGATGAGCACGGAAGCCGTACTGGCGATCGCTGATTAACTTGTTGCTCTCTAGATACATGATCAAGTTAAAATTTACAATGCTGTCCACGACTTTCGAGAGCATTGAGCAGATTGCTATGGGCCGGTAATTTGCAGGATTCGTAGCCTCAGGTTTTTTGGGAACTGGCTGCACATTGGCAAATCTTCCACGAAATAGGTAGAACTCCTGAAGTGTACGATAAATTAAAGAGATTGCGCAATTGATTGGCTCGGCGAGTCAATATTGAAACGCACTTTCTCAACACGTGGACTGAAATGCCAACCCGTCCCGAGGATTTGTTGACATTGCGGCTCGCAAGCACTCTTTTAACAGCTCGTGTTCGAAAATGCATCTCAGGCACAGAATGAGATACATCATCGACCACGGGCAGTGGTTGGCTACTCTATTATGTTATTATTACTGAACGAATTATTTCAAAAACATTTTTACTTACGCATTCCTGCTCAATTTCTTGCTGTTTATCCTTCAGTTCTTCTTCGCTGGAGAAATCCTCGATTTTCAATTTGGCCAATCGATTTTCCATGTCTTCTTTTATAAGTCTGAATAATATGGAATATTTAATAATGAAGAATAAAGACTGCAGAATAAATATCTAAATAAAATTCTTCAAACTCGCCTATTGAGATATGATTGCAACTCGATTTCCTGAGTGATGCGTTTCTCCTCCAACACGTTCCAACGTTTTTTACGTGCCAGTCGAATCTGCGAAGTGATATCATCACCAAAATTCAATTTTTGCTCTTTCGAGAGGTCAAAAGCTGAAAAATTGTGCAAAATCCAGTAGATCTTCAAATTCTTTGAACATTGAATATCCAATTTCACCTCGTTGCAAATGTTTTAGAGCTTCATCGTATAATTCGAGCTCTATTAAACTCTGGCCGAGAAAGAACTGAGCTTTCACTAAACTCGGATCGATGTCCAAGGCTCGCCTGCAGTCCTGACACGATTGTTCCCAACGCTTTAACTTTAGATAGCAAAGCGCGCGATTGGTGAAGTAGGTGGCATTTGTTGGATTCTTTATCTGGATAAGCAAAATGAGTATTTGAATTGTACAATGATCATGCGACAACTGTATTCCACACAAATGTTGTAATATGAAGACCTAACCAGTCGCGGTTGTCCGCGCTAATTAGACACAAAAAATGATCTTGCTCACTGGCACGGATCCATGCAACCGCTTTAGAAGGGCGGAGAATAAATAGTTAGGTCACAAACTTACGATTGCTTTTGTGTAACAATTGATGGCATCGTCATACTTCCTAGCCGAAAACATTTGGTTCCCCTGCTCCTTCAGCTGCTGGTCGGTAAGATTGGCCGTTGAGTACATATGCTTGCTCATCCTGTAGCCGGTTCGCTTCCAACCAGAAAAAAATAATTTCTTCGAACTGCACTGCGGTATACCGCACACTCAATTGTTGAACCTTTAGACCCAGCTTTTGCACAGTGTTTTCGACACAAATCCAACTCCTCCTGGCCTTTACTAAAAAATTTCCCTGAATAAATTCATTCACTGCAGTTCCAGTTCCTTCTTTGATTTTGTTTCGACTGCATTTCTGATACGAAGTTGCCAGCTCTACATAAGAAAAATGATTTGTGCTGATATTGTATTATTACTTGAAAAATCGGTATTAACCGTAGATTCCTGAGGGACTAATGCAAACAAAATAATTGAACTCACTCACTATCGGCTCTTACTAAAGAAATTATTATTTCTTACCATAATTACCTTAAAATGGTAGTTGTAAATATGCCAAAGCAAAGCAGAAAATTATACACTTGTAGACAACATAAAATAAATTACAGAAGCTTAGATTCAATCTTTAAATTTTTATCTATTTTAGATGCAGACATGAATGCAATCATATCGTGCACAGAATTCAAGTGAATTGAAGATCTCTAGTGAATTAAAGAAACCACAAGAGTTTTATCCCTTAAGATTGGCCACTCTGATGTTGACATTCCCCTACACTTCTTGCTTTCCTTTTGTTTTGCTTATTATTCCAATAGCCACGCTTTTCTAACGTGAGGGGTAGCTATTTCTTTTGTGGCTAATAGTTCATAAATAAATTGGTATTTACTTAAATAATCTTGAAAACAAATCATGCGTCGTCCTAAAAAGGTAAATGTAACGGCTCCTTTAAAACTAACAAGACCTGTCAGCTTTATGCACAAGAGCTGAAAGTGAGGTTATATTTTGATGCAGTTCTCATCTTATTCCTGGCCTTCCATTGCAGTATCAATCCGGAGAGGCCACACAATATATTTCACGTCGTGCCGCCTTACGGAAGCTTCAATTGTCTCTCAATGATTTCCGTCGCTTGTGCATCATCAAGGGAGTCTATCCACGTGAGCCCAAACATCGCCGCCGAGCACAGAAGGGTTCATCCGATATCAAGATTCTCTACCATGCTAAAGACATACGTTTTCTGCTACATGAACCCATTGTCTGGACGCTACGTGATTACAAGGTAAATATCGATAAAATGTAACTATTTAATTCGTTTCTGAAATTGGTTGTTGCAGATCTTCGCAAAAAAAACTGGACGGGATCGCGCTATCAAAGATTTCCAGAATTTGAAACGTCGTATCGAACTATTTCCCGAGTTAAAAATCGACCACATTGTTAAGGAACGCTACCCTACATTCATCGACGCCATTAAGGATCTGGATGATTGCCTTACACTGCTGTTCCTGTTCAGCACGTTTCCGTCGCTTCGTCTGATACCACGTGAACAGTCGGCTCTCTGCCGTCGTCTTACCATCGAGTTCCTTCACTATATTATTGCTTCCAAGTCTCTGCGTAAAGTTTTTATCTCCATCAAAGGCTACTACTTCCAAGCTGATATCAAAGGCCAGAAGGTCACGTGGATTGTACCGCATTACTACCCCTTCAAGCCGCATTCGAAGGCCGAAGTTGACTTCAAGGTCATGTCTATTTTCGTGGAGTTCTACTCTATTATGTTGGGCTTCGTCAACTTCCGTCTCTACCACAGCATAAACCTGGCGTATCCACCACAATTTCCGGCTGGTGTGCTCTGTGATAGCGAGCAGACTTTAAGTGACGAGTCGACTTTTGTTTCTGATCGTATTGCTGCCCTCAACTTTGAACTGATGCGCACGGATAAGGTTCAGGAAGATGAGGAAGAGCAAGAAATGGATTTAGAGCTGTTGGAGCAGGATGGGGATTCAAAGCGGATACTTAAAATGAAGCAGGAGGCTCAAGAGGTGACACGATTGCGCACATTGTTCAAAGGACTGAAAATCTTTATAAGTCGTGAAGTTCCGCGTGAACCCCTCGTTATCATCTTGCGTTCCTTCGGTGGTAAAGTTTCATGGGATTCAACAGTTTTCACAGGAGCAACGTTCCCGGAAACCGACGAAACCATCACACATCAAATTGTTGATCGCCCCTCACTGGGTCGACAATATATCTCACGGGATTACATACAGCCGCAGTGGGTCTTCGATTGTGTCAATCAGCGAACTTTGCTGCCAACGAGCAAGTATTTCATTGGCGAAGTGTTGCCACCACACTTGTCGCCATTTGTTGATGCCAAGCGTGAAGACTACATACCGCCCGAGGAAAAGGCACTTCAAGATCCATCGTTGATTGAGACACATGGTTAGTAAAAGTGTGTAAAGATGTTTGAATCCTACATTTCGTTTGAATACGAAATTGGGAAACAAACCAGAGGTTTTTAAAATCTTTAAGAATTTAGACTGTAGAGAAGTGTAAGGAAGTAAAATTAAACATAATTCTTTTAAAATTTTTCGCAGAGCAAAGTGCTGAGGAATCTTCGGATAACGAAGAAAAAGAAGGGGAGCAAGAGGAAAATCAAAATATGACGGATGAACAGCTTCAGTTGGCTTATCAAAAGGAGAAAATCGAAGGCGCAGAATACGGCTTTGAAGGTGTCAATGAAGATGAAATGGATGACGATGAAGCTGCACAGTCGGATAGCGAGCAACGTGCGCAAATGCAAGGTCTTGATGAGAAAGAGAAACTGCGTTTGAAAGAGGTGAGATTTTAATTAAATCGATCCAGTAAATGGTTATAATTGGTTCCATGATGTAGAAAGAAAATATGGCAGTCAAATCGGGAAAAACTCATAAGGAAAACAAGCGCTTGTTACGTAAGAGCCAAGTTGATGAACATCGTCTACAAGCGCGCATGGTTAAACCTCGTCATCGCAACTTATTCCGCAAATTAATTCGCGAAAAGCAAGTTAAGGAGAAGGAAGAATGGTTGCTAAAGAAAAAGCGACGCGTTATCGACGCACAGGACAAGGAAGCGAGAAAAGCGTCTAGAAAGGCGATGAAAAAGGCAGCCGCAGCTGCCGTAGCGGCCGGCAAATAGTAATCCTTGAAAGGAATATCAGGCAGTTTCTCAGTTCTCTTTTTCAAGTTAGTCTGCAAGTGTTAAATTTGATTTTTATAAATAAAAAAGTAAATAATAATAATAATTTAGTGGATGAATTATTTCAGTTGTATGTTTGTTGCTTCAAATAACAGAAATAATATCGTTGAAAATCAAGCATCGGAGTGAGCAAGCAACAAGTAGAAATCGCCAAAGTAAACCCTTCGACGACCTTGGAAAGTTGAAGCTGCCTACTTTCTGGACAATTTGATAGAGTTCTAAGTTTTTACTTATATTATTCCAAAAAATTAGACTACTTCAGTTCTTAATTTACTGTTGATAAAAATGTTATTTACGTTTTAAACGACATTAAATAATACATTTTTTATAATCTAAAATTACTAAAAATTAATTTTGCTTTTATTCCGCTAAAACAATATGCAACAAATCATTGTATTAAACATATAAATAAGCTTAACTTTGCACCACAACTTACTGAAAACTCAACAAACAGAAATTTAAAGTTCAACTTTTATGTTCCGTTGTTTAACATTTGTTTCCCTTTTAATCGTTTTTATTTTACATAATTTACTTCGATGTGTTTAGATAGCGTAAATTTAATTTTAGTTAAGCGTACTTAGAATTTCAAGCCCTGATGTAACTGGTTGGTATAGTTAAAATATATTCATGAGGACAATAATCGATTGGTCAACATTCAATCGGAGTCGGAGTCATTACAAGCCTCATTCTCGCCATCACTGTCTTCCAATTCGGGCATAGGAAACCGTAGTATCGCTGCGATGCCAGTAAGCTGAGAGAGTTCTGTGTAAGAAAAGAAAAATCCAATTTTTTTATTATAAGAAACTAATAAGAACGAATAGGAAAATTAAGTTGATAAGCTTAAATGCGTTAAATATAAATGTTGGAAGGCAGACAAATAAGAAAATCCACTTGAAAATAATACAACTCAATGCTGTGAACAAGTGCTGGCGAAATATTAACCCAGAATCTTAACAATACTTTCGTTGTGCAGGTTGCGTTCTGTCGTGTCGACAGACCACTTAGCGCAGATCGTTTACCCCATAGATATAATAATTTCGTGTTTTTATTACGAAAATCTAAACATTTCGCTGATGTGCAATCGAAATAAAATGAGAACAAAAATTTTTATTGTTTTTCAAATGAGATCCAACACGAGGAAAGTAATTAACAGCCGTATAATATACAAATAAATAACAGCAGCCGTAAACAGAAATTCACGTAAACTACACTAGTTCACAATAGAATCCGCTACTTGTTATTTTTTTTAAAGCTAAATAGCGTGGAAATTACGAAAACTACATTTTCAATTAGTGTTGTTTTTCTTCAAGTTAATATGTTTTTACATCACTTCGATCTAAAAACGATTTCGTATAAACAACATATCGTAGAAATGTATTTTAAATCTCGCTCTCTTTTGAAGTTTGTATTCCAAGTTAGACTTTACAGTTAGTTACTTTACAGTCCAAGTTAGACTTTTTCCTCTCACTTATGATACAAATTCTAACGTAATTTATATTTATCAAGCACCGAAATTAATCTGAGGAAATATTATTCTTTCCCCACATATTTTGTATCTTCCACTAACTTAATCGTAATTAAGTAAGATTGTTTATTTTGTTTTTTTTTTTACACTTAAATGAAAGCATTATGATGAGAAGGAGCAAAAACTAGTGTAAAAATCGCACAGTTTTTTTTAGATTTATTGCCTCTATTCATGTAAATGAAAACTTCTGAAGCTGTTGAAAGATTTCCGAATTGTATTTCTAAATTTCAGTACGTCTCCGTCGTAACATACATGCGAGTCCATATGCATGATATTATTTCTTGTGTGTAGTTTGTGTGAACTGCAGTTTTTTCAAAACGCTAAAGATGAAAGAAAAACTTTGGACTTTTAAAATAATCCACAAACGAGGTCATTAAAAAACATGCAAGACGCGTTAATGCAAATTTTTATGTATTAAATATACATTTCTGTTGAAAATGTTGTTAAAGCAAGAAGCGATTTTAAAAAAGTATGTATTTATAAAACTTTAAAATTAATGAAAGAATTTCAGGGAAAATATACTTGTAAAGTATAAAAAGGTACACATTTATTAAAGATTTAAAAAGTTCTACTTGACAAAAAAATTCTATTGAGACAAAAAACCTAATTTTGTTCTTTATGTATTTGAAATCAATGAAATTACTTTATTTCACGTAATTACTGCTGAAAATACAAGTTGTACGTTCGTTGTTGGGTTCTGTAGAGTTTCGGGAATTTCAAATTATAACTTGAATTTATGATATCTGAATGATATTAAAGATTTGATCTAATCTATTATTGGTTTTTTGCTCATTTTTGCCGAAAACGCGTCAAAACCACGAAGATTTTAATGCTAAAATAGAACACACGGTACCATAAAATAATGTTCATTATTTAAATGTAAATAATTACTATTGATACAAACACTCCATATCAAGTTAAACATAAGTTATGCCAACGTTAACTCAAAATGGTAGGAGTCCGACTTATATTTTTTCTTTTCGATTCCTTTCGAGTCCTTTTAGTAGAAATTATGCAGGTTTCACTTGACATTTTTGTTTGAATTATATACGAAATTTCGGTGAAATTTAAAAACGATCATGATCATGAATTAGCAAATTTTTGAGATACACAAAAGCTATGAAGAAAATAAATAAACACGTATGATTACTAAAATTAAAAAAAAAATATAATGTTTATATTTGTAATACGATATCGATCGAATACTTCATTAAGTCATCTACATTTTAAAGAAATGTGATAGTGTTTCTGAATAAAATTTTCAGTTCAATGGCCGGGACTGTGAAATAAAAAAATATGTCAATAGAATCTATTTTTACTTACGTTCACCAGATATGTGCATACTCGAGAAGATCTTTACTTCACCTCCTGCATCGCGTACGGATTCGACCAAGTTGACGTATTCCTTTCGGAGATTAACATCTTGACACCTGGAAAGAAAAAATTCTATTAATAAAAGCAATAAAACTACATAAATTCCTCATACCGGACTAAGAATGACTCAAAACTAATTCATACACATTAAGAATGACGTAAAATTCATTCAGGAATTTTAAATGAAGATTGAATTCAGTAGGTATTTTTAAACATTACTTAAGTTAAACATTCCATAGTGATAAAATAAATTTAAAGTAATAAGCCGCAGACCTACTTCTTCTTTAAATAGAATGTATCTTGTGAAACTAACTTTAAATAATAGCAAAATCTATCATTTCACACTCGAACCCATTGTAAATCAGAGGTAAAATAATCCCTTCTATGATTTTTTATTAAATAACCGCGGCATGGAGAAGGTAAAATCTATTTATTACTGATCAGAGTCTAACTTGCAATAAAGTTTACAAAAGAATCGAGATCGACAGCAGCACAAGCCAGGAATGTTGGTCAGAGTAATAAGCAGAAAATGCTGTGCCTGTATTATTAACATGCATACTTGCACGATTGGGTTCAAAAACCTCAGAATGTCTCTCATTTGGTGTGTTTGGCAAGACGGTAGGTAGGTCTGGGATTTGCGTGATCTTTGCAGGTAAGAAATTTAAGACATATTAAATTTGGTAGAATTTTAAGTAAAGAGAAAACAAACGTAAAATGGAAAGAGAGAAAATGGGATTTACAAAGAGAGAGAGAGAGATCCGTCTAATACTCTTTTTTCACATGAGCGGTTTACAATGTGAGTAGAGGGCGCTTCCTTTTAAATATTTACTAAAAATTAAGCAAGAGCACCGGTTTTTCTACAGAAGATGTTTGAATTTAGAAGATAATCATGGTTAATATATTCAAACGGTCTGAATAGACGTGGTTTCGCTTCAATTACTAATTTGGTACCGTTCTGACGAAAGTGATTTTTCTTCTTGGATCTGTTTTCTCCTAATGTACCGTAACGTTTTTAGAAATAATTAAAAAAAAGGAAACAAGGAATTGATCGCGTTTCTTCAAGCATATTTTTTATAATTAAAATGAAATGTTCGATTTCATCGCAGGCCATTTTTCAGATCATTAAGTAATAGCGAATTTATTTCCAAAACGATTACTTGTATCTTCGAAGTAACATAAATTATACATTTTCGTTTCGGTTTCTAGTTAGTTATTAAAATTATATTATTAAAATTATATTAGTTCAATTAGTGTAAAATTTCATTTCATCTCTGTTTTGATGAAATATCTACAGAAGTGGCCACGTCACATTTGAAGAGAGATCGCAGTACACGAACTTCTACTCAATTTTAGTGCAAGTCTCTTTACAAATCATCGAAAGAAATCGGTAATCAAGACCAAGTAGTACAGCACAGAGAAGCCCTAGTATTACGTCTGGGAAGACAGCTGGGAGATACACGTAAGTAAGACGCGCGAATCAGTTGCACTTCAGCTTTCTTCAGCTAAACAACCGGTCGTCGTGGCAGTCGAGTGGCTTCTCCCAGCTAATATATATAAACGCGGCAGCTGAACTGGGTGCATGAGTTACGAAAGATATTCAAAAAAGGTGAAAACTAATTAAATATTGGTTTCTTCAAATGCCTGCTCGAAGTGTATAAAGAGTAAATTTACTGATTTTGCCAGCAAATAAAATAAAATAGAATGTGTTAATGATGAATCGCCAAAAAAGATTAACGGTAAAAGTGAAAGTTGTGCGATGACTCCAGGATCTTTTTTTTTGTAAACGAAATTCTTTTCTTAAACCAACGCCTACTGTTAGTTTAAACTAGGTTTAAAATAACTCAATATAAAACTTTCCACTTGTAGGAGTTAGAAATGCGAAAAGATACATAAACAAAATATTTATTTAATTTTTTACCGATTATTCATTGTTTAAGAAAGCAAAACCGCGCGTACTTGTTTCAATAAACAAAGCAGATTACGGATTTAATTGTGAGGTTGGATAATTCGTAAGGTTGACATATTTGTAAGTACGACACGCTCTGTGAATTGATTCAACTGTGAGAATAGTAGTTACTTTTAATGCAATTTATAGTTTATACACGAAAGAATTTACATTTTTATGTCTCTGAAAAGTATGAAGCTAATTGGTAGGAAAAATTTAAGGAATTTACTATTTTATAGGTATGTAACTCCGGGAATCGAGTGCTATAAATTGACACATGGCAATCAAAGAGAGAACAACCGGCTTTCTAGAACTTATATTCCGATATTTTTACTCTTCCACGCTTGCAAAATAAATCGCTCGTTAAATTGTTTACATAACGTGTATTATAATGAAATATGCAGACAAACACTAAAAACGGCATGGAAACGCTTTAGAGATATTTAGTATAAGAGAAGAATGGAAGGCCAACTGTTTTTTCTTATTATTTTGTCGCCTGTTATACGTAGCTGAGACTGGTAGAATTTCTTAGTTCTTTCTTTTGCCTTCTTATTTTTCGTCCTAGGCTAATATTCTTGCTAAATTAGTCCCGGTTTATTTTAAATGTAAACCATTTGATGTTTCGATTTTCGTTTTAAAAAAAATTAGTTTAATTAAAATGTTTATTCAAAGAAAGTATTAAATGTTTCAAAAATTATATAAATTTAATTTTTGATACTAGTTGATCTTCTCGGTCTCGCTCTAAAACTTTTAATTCTTTTAAACCCTTCATGCACTGGTACACTTTTAATCCAAACTTCATCATCACAAAACACTCAGTATTGTATTTCTTCAGTTTCTAAATATATTCTGTAGCATGGTTTATATTTTCAAGAGAGTGTCAAAATACAATCCAATAGTTGGTGATAGTTACAATTAAAAGCTTGCAGGTGATGCACTAAGTGACATTGTCCTTGCAGCTTCGCTATAACGGGCGACTTCAACCGATGCCAAATTGAACCTCTTGTAACAATTGAGGAATATGAGATAATGTGATTAACCCTCTTTTGGTCGTACTTTTCGTTGAAACAAATTGGGATTTTAAGCAAAATTAGATTATTCACAATGTGAAACACTATTAATTAAACACTGTAATTAATAACAAAGACGTTTATAGTATAGTTTCTTGTCAATCGAATATTTTCTAAAATATCAATTGAAACTAAAATCTCATTGATTAAATTGTTTTTAGAAATGTTTCCGCTGTTGCCCCCCATGAAAGTGAAACTCCCAACTTCATACTGTGAATAACTTGGTATCATTAGTTGATATATATATATTTTTACACGAAGCGCTTGATTATGCAGAGATATAAAAAGAAAATAACAATACAAATTGAATGGGCCCTTAGTAATTCAATTAAATCCTTAAATTTTTAATTCTCCCCAGAACAGAGTTCTTTATAGTCTACGTTATAGTAAACAATAAGGACCTCTATGTATTTTTTACCTTAAAACAAAGCTGAATATTAATAACAACAGCATCATAAGTGTCTCAAGGGTATGTTTTGTGTAATAGTTACACTAAGGTTATGATTTGTGTGATAAGCGAAATTTCAGCTATACAAAGTTGCAAATTTCCGGAGAAACCGATGAACGCTATACGAAAACTGATCAGATTTCAGCCTAAAAACCGAAAGAAAAAAAAACCACGAAAGGGGGAAGAAAGTATAGGACAGCTCATCACAGTGAAGTAAAAATAGAGTCGAAAACAGGCAGATATTTCGAAATAAATTGGGGAAAAATGTCTACGTAAGAGAAACCGAGGTAGCTAAAAATGATATGGTGACTGAATAAATGTGCTTAGCAAATCCAGATCGGATTACATTATTATTTAAATGCTGAAGAACTGATTAAAATGTGAATGTTAATTAGTACCGGATTGCTTGGCTTACATTTAAAAATAAAACATGTCTTGACCAAAGCGAGAAAATTCCATATTTGCATACCTCAGTGGCTTTGCTCGTGCGATTTTCTCTAACGTAAGCACACAAAAATGCAGGTAAAACAAAAGATAAATCGCACCCACATGCAATAATAACGAGGGGCGTTAAAAGCTGGTCGTAACTAAGACGGACGGTCTAAATGGGTGTACGTAATACTGAGATAATTTTATAAGATAATCATATTAATATAATATTTCAGTGTTTTCGATGAGTAAAAAAAAAATATTTAGTATTTTGCATTTAATTATGAAGACTCAAATTATTGTCCTCTATTTTTGCTCCTTTTTAATTTTCCGTTAATAATGTTTTCAATGTTCCTGACGTCGCGTAAAGTCACTGAAGTCAACTTAAATCACTCACATCGGAGAAATCATCACCTAGTCACCTTCAACTTATGACATTTTTCTCACGATTTGAAAAGGGAAATTACATTTAGAAAATTATCTTTTAGACTTAGAAAATTACTTCTCGTTCATTTGGCACTTCAGTGTTTAACTGATACTCTAATAAATCAAAACTAAAATTACAACTCGTAGCTGTAAATCACTAAATTAAATTTTAAAATATAGCAGCATTTTTTTAGCTCAGCAATTAAACATAAAATATAACTTGTATTAATCGATACTTTTTTTCTCCCCTAATTCAGCGCAAATGATTGCTAAAGCTCCAGACTACATCATCGCTGAGTGTGGATGCCCGCATTGGGCTCCAAACGGCAAAACCTGTGAAAATTTCGCCCTGTTCAAAGGCCTGGAAATAATAGGTGACACCAACAAAAGACTTCTACCGCTGCGAGAAACATTAACGGATTATTATGCGCGAACGGTAGCCAGTAAGTTAGAAGCTTGGAAGGAAGCGAAGAGTAATGCAAGAAAACATAAGGAAGCGCAACAAAATAATCGATTACATGATCCTGCTAAAGTAAAACAATTGAAAACGCAACGAAATGAGGCCATAAAACAGCAGCAGACATACAATACACGGAGGTACTTTAAAGGAGTTAAAAATTCCATTCGGAGATGAGACAGTAAAAATTTAGAAATATATGTTTTAATTAACTTCTAACAATTTGCAATCTAATCATTTATTCTTTCGGTTGTTTTATTCTTTATCAACAGCAGTCCAAATATTTTAGATAAAAGTCGGCACAACAGCAGAAGTCGAAGCACAACCACGCCAGACAATGATTTGGATGTATTCTAGAAACTTCTCCTTAGCAACGAACACATTTAACTAATTTTCTAAATGATAACCGAATCCGGAGAATCTTTTATAGCCGATCATCAAAAACCAACAGGCTAACGAGCAAACTGAAAGGCTGACTGAGCGCTGAATGCCCGCATGTTTGAGGGTCTGAGAGTAGTGATATTTTTTGTCGTTTATAACTTCAACTTTTTTATATTTCGGCCGCGTGTGTGCTAAATACGAAATCGGAATTAAATGTTTATGTTAAGTTTTTAGATAGGTAAATACTTTTCCTTTTTTTAAATTGTTAATAGCATTTTAAAATGTCTACTTTTAAATGTTTAAGAATATACAATTGTAAATATTCCATTGCCGAAATTAGTCAGTAAGACATGGTAAAAAATTCAAATTTAAGTAAAGCAGTAAAAAGTAATTAAAAACGAGTAGAACTTTTTCAAAATATTGGTGGGAAAGCGGGTTAAACTGGTGCATGAATTATGTTCTACTTTATAGGTTTTTTATGTGATTTTTCAAAATTAAGGACTTGTTATTATTATTATTGGCTTAATTACAATGGGTTTCATTGTATTTCGTAAAATATTCACCTATTTCTCACCCTCTTTAATTTATTTTCCTCTTTATTTTCAAAACAGTGGGTCTTGCAGAGCCACAAGAACGCGTTTCCAAAGTTCCCAAGTTTCGTTAAAGCCTTTCATTGCAGAATTACGCATTTTTCTCACAACATACAATGATATAATTATTTAGTTTTTTCTCTGTCTTTAATTCCTATTAGGACTTGGGCAATTCCTAAGCATTATCTTTCTACATTTATTTATGACGTTAATCTTAATAAGATCTACTAACGTCATAATCGCTGGTTTAATGAACAGCAACTACTTTTCCATTTTCATAAAACTTTTCACATTAAGCAAGCTCACCATATAAATTATGTCGATCTATAACACATTAATGATGAAGTTATTAGTGTGATCTTTACAGGTCATCAAATTTCTTGCCTTTTTTTCAAATTTGCATTCAATTTTATCCTATTATAGTCTGCATCGCACAGAAAGATGCTTATATATCACTCGAAGCTTAAAAACAACCGAGCTAAAATTGGCTTGAAATAAGATCGCTTCGTTAAATTGTGCATTTTAGACACGCAGCTTGATATTAAACTCCAATCTTCATTTATGGTTGATTGGCCTTTATTTCTCTCAACTGCATGCAGTTTATGGTTGGTTGATTTGGTTTGATGTGCAACGGGTGATGAAACGTAATGGAATCACGCGCATACAACCTGAAATTCAAATAGTAAAAACACAAAACAACAAAAGCACAATGTGAAATAATAACCTTGATCTTGAGTTTAAATTGTAAGATCACCGGTCACTTTTTTTAGCGGAGATGGAATTGGAACAAGTAGAAAAATTCATTCAAGCTGAAGGCTTTTGTTGCATTTATTCAAGGCCACTTGAGTTAAGTATGCACTAAAATTTCAAGGTAAGAGCAAGGAAATGTGAAATAAGAACTTTTAAAATAACGCAAAGTGTACAAAAGCTGCTTGAGAAGGTACTTCGCAGTATAGTAAGAATAAATATAATTTTTAATGGTGCTTAATTAAAGGAAAATATGATGCTTAGATTTATATAATTAAAGGATTGTAAGGAGTTTTGGCATTCATCAGAAGTCAGCGGTGAATGCAGAAATTTTTTAAGGAATTGCGAAGTTCTGCTGCCTCTCTATATATGATTCCAACCGATTATTATTTTGAAACTTTATAAAACACAACTTCCATAAGTAGAAACAACAGTAAAATAATGCAAACTTACAACCGAATATAATTTCATGAGGTTATTTCGATCAGTATGACGGCTTATAAAGAAAAAACGCCGGTCTGTGTGAGACACCAGCTTTACTTACCACACAGTGGCATTTGGTGCACTTGTGTTTTGTATTGTAATTTTACGATCGATTTAGATCCGATTTGTAGTACTTAGTTTAAAAACTTATTCCCCGATTTTTCGACAACAAACGGAACTACTAAACGTCAGTTTAGAACTCTTACATAGTTTACACTTCAGAATTGTAAGTTTCAATAGATAAATTAGAAAATAAGCAATTAAATAGAAAATTGCGTAAAAATAGATATGAGAACCCATAATTAAATACAAAACCCTTAAGTTAAATAAAAAAACAAATACAATAATAACATTAAATATAAAAAGAAGAAACCTTCTGAATTATATATATGTAGCTTAGCGAATGTAAGATCTTATTTTTCAAATTTTATCTTAAAGCATAATTATCTTACCGAAATAAATTATCCGAAATAAGTAACGTTTCAATGGCCATCGCCTCAGCTGCTCCCAACACATGTTTTTTCCCATAAAAAGCCTTCGCAGGTTCACACTGCAACATTGTATAAAACTGCTCCAGTGCCTTAACTTCTCCAGCAGCCTTTGTATCAGATATTTTCGCCATGACAGCCGGCTCCTGCATCACCTCTAAAATTTATAAAATTATAAGATACAGAGAATAACCGAAAACTTTGTAATCAATCGAACCTCTTAAAGAATGCTTAAAACCTGACGAAGAATGCACCAACATGAATTTGCTCTTGTTTTCCAGCAGCAATTTTATATCTAATTTCACTGCCTGCTGAAACATATACTCGAGAAACTGATCGCGCACAAATCCAGGCGATGCAATCAACACACACTTCACCACATCGAAATTGACATGCCTCAAAATGCCTTGCATCACAGAATCATAGAATCTGACCAAACCCTTTTCATGCTGTTGCACGAATCCTTTACGTTTTCGTGGTATCGACACCTCAATCTTGCTGCGCACCAAAGTCATACTTGGTGTTATGAGGCAGATATGTGCCAAACCCTCTTGCATAACGACGGCAGCTACGTCGGCCAATCGAGTGGGGTCGCACGCCATATCAATGCGTTCGAGTGCAATGGAATCCCAGTTTGCCTTGCGCAACTCGAATTTGCGATTGAGTTCGAGGTCCAAGGTGTGATAGGCGCCCATCTAATGGAATAAAGGATGAAGGAATCCATAAGAATTTTCCAAATACTTAACAGTACAAATACACACCTTAACGTATTGGTTCTCCTCGATATTACGGCCTTTAAGACGTAACACACAGGCTTGTGTATCAAAGTCAATGGTTTCTACAGTGATAGTGAGCATGGTGCGCACGCGACTGCTTGTGGAGGAACCGGTTGCAGTTTCGTTTTGTACCTTAATATGAAAAAGTTAGTTAATATTAGTTATACCGAATCCAACCACGAACTGTGCTCACTTTGCGTATCGTAGTGCTTCGAACGCTGTCTCCTTCTGCTATTAGGTTGTAAGCATGCCACATGTCCTCCGGCTCATCGGGAATGAGAACCACTGAGCTGGTGTGGAAGAATTGCAGATTTTAGAAAGAGATTGCTAAAGACGTCTCCACTCACCCTTGCATTCCTTTATCCATATTTTTCCTAACAAGTTTCATTTTTGTTTTCTGTTTCTCTTGTGCTCTGCTCTGTTGGTTATACTCTTATAGGGTTCGTCAGTTGCATTTAAAGAATGCTTTTTGTGTAAATTGTTGGAAATAATATCTCATCTTCTAATAACCCTCAATTTCATGCAAACACGAAGAATAGAACTCCTTGGCTATATCCAGAAAAAACTTCTGTGTTGATGGCAGCAGAATGATGGCTTTTTGGGTTGCCAACCTTTGGGAAAAATCATTAGAGGATGTTTTAAATGACCATTTGAAATAGGGATTAAACTGTATTTTTCCATAAATTTAGGCATTATCAAATGCTTCATTTTGCTCCTACAAAAATTTACTCAGCGCCCTCCAGCGTATTTTTATTGCCTGAACCCAATCATAGCTGCTAGCGTAGGGCGAAGTCCTACTGGAGATGTTTACACCCGCGGTTAAACACAATGGCAGCAATAGCGATGTGCGACGGGCACTATTATTTGCTTAGCAAATTTCTGAATACCATCAAAACATCACTATCGCTCGTCGCTATGATAGTATTCAGATTATAAAACGTTATATATCATGTCAGTGTGAATAGAATATACAAAATGAATATGTAAAATGGAAATAGGGGGTACAACTATCATAGATACATTTATGACAGACGCCCTCTCGAGAGCTTCACATATAATGGCCAAGTGTATGTCTAAACCAAATAAACAAGAAATTAATCAGGGAGCTTCTTAAATCACAGAGCATATATGTACAGAGTACCTAAAGTTACAACTCGTTAGTCCCGGAGCAATATTTTCGGGTACCTTAGGTTTACCGGTTAATTCGTGCGGTTTTTATCATTCCCATTGCTTTTAGACGATCGGAAATGGATTGTTGAGCGACGCCAAGTGCTTTTGCAAGTTCTTCTTGCGTTTGGGATGGATCTTGGTCGAGCAATATCTCCAATTCGCGATCTTCAAACTTTTTTGGCTGTCCGGGCCGTTCATCGTCCGCCAAGTCAAAATTGGACTTCTCAGATAATATTTTAAAATTGCAGAAAATACCTTTGTATTTTCCCATGCAACATGAAGTAGAGATTGCCGGGCATTCTTTCAGATATGCGACGTTTCCATATGTCAGAACGTTGTTGCACCACAAGAGATGAACCCTTACGGAAGAACGGACACAGATATTGCGATAAATTGGTATAAAGAGGAGTTTGGTATTGAAAATGGCCAAAATCGGTTAACAACAACGCCCACATTTCCTATCAAATATAAACACACTCAGAAATATAAATATCTCATAAACGGTACGAGATATTAAGTCAAAATTTTAATCAGGAGTATATATAGACACATTACCAAAATATTTACAAACTTGGCATGGTGCGACCACTCATACAAAGTTGACAGTAGCTCGAATGCGGTATGAGGTATGAAGACGTAATTCTATTCTGTATCTGATAACATAACCAATTGTTTGCCAAAAATTAATGAGGTTAGTAAACCATTCAAAATTTGTCAACTGGTGAAATTTTAATAAAACAATTTCATACTTAATGTA
The DNA here is from genome assembly GCA_922984085.1 of Sicus ferrugineus. Taxonomy (NCBI): domain Eukaryota; kingdom Metazoa; phylum Arthropoda; class Insecta; order Diptera; family Conopidae; genus Sicus; species Sicus ferrugineus. The sequence goes on along the minus strand of OV277349.1, from coordinate 7,540,371 downwards.
ATCGTATAGTAAAAGCAAAACATTTTATATTTGGTCAGTTATAAGTTGTAACACAATGTGTAATTGTTAAGGCTGCCTTTGGCCAGGCCAGGCGGGCCTGAAAACTACTATCAGAAAGCACTTAAAGGCTCTGAAATCATTTATTACCGTTTAAGTGCTAATGTCGGAATATTTTTTTTCTCTCTAATCTCAATTTTAGCCTATACGAAATGTGTTCGCAGAAGAACAATGTAGGCATCCCTCTAGAGATTTAGGGTAGATACATGTATAGAACACGCAATTAGTGTTCTTTCCTTAGTTAGTTATAAGTGGGCAGACCATAATGTAAACGATACTCTAGCATAATTACGTCCTCATATCTCGCACCGTTTATGAGATACTGACAACTTTTATATAAGTGAGTGGAGGACCATTTTTTGCACATGTTTTGGTAATGACGCTATATGCTCCAGGATGAAATAATGCGTTCTACATAACGTAGGACGGATAGGACTAAACAAACTGATGGATGGCTCAGGTGATGCTGAGCACGAATATATATACTTGTCTATATCGATCTTGTCTGTTATGCTTAGGTTATTAAAATAAACGGCACATAATTTTTGAATTGTTAAATGTATTTTGAAAATAATGAGTTATAACGATAATGAAATTTTTAATGATTATATCATTAAAAAAAATTTATATATATATATAAGGCAATTTTATAAGACATAACATATTATAATGTATATATTTATATTAGAAATACATCACGCAATTAAAAATCAAATTGTTAGTTTTCAGTTTTGTCGATTTCCATACTCCGACGGAACTTAATTACCCTTATCTAAAAAATCTAGTGCGGATCCATATTGAGTGAAGAAATTTTCAAAGAGTGTCTCATTTTCAGAAATCTCCTCATCTGTCATTTCCATTTTAATGCTTGAAATCATTTCAGAGAGTGGTACTGTGTTTGACGAAGTTGTCGGTTGCTCGGTTTCCATTTTAACTTCAGTGCCGTTTGGCTTATTAAATTTAATATACTCATCCATAGAGAACGCAATATCTTCATTATTGATGGATTGATTTGGAGCCAATGTATTGCCGCTGTTCTGATTTAATACGGCTGAGTTACCGTTCTTTTGATTTGGTGCAGTTATATCACCGTCGTTTTCATTTGATGCAATAATATAATCTTGGCTAATCACTTCATTATAGAGGTCTGGTATTATAAATGGTTCAAATCCAAGCGAAAGTTCAGGTAATGCCTGCATTGGCGAAAGGTCAGGTAATGGTTGCATTGGCGAAAGGTCAGGTAATGCCTGCATTGGCGAAAGGTCAGGTAATGCCTGCATTGGCGAAAGGTCAGGTAATGCCTGCATTGGCGAAAGGTCAGGTAATGCCTCCATTGGCGAAAGGTCAGGTAATGCCTCCATTGGCGAAAGGTCAGGTAATGCCAGCATTGGCGAAAGGTCAGGTAATGCCAGCATTGGCGAAAGGTCAGGTAATGCCTGCATTGGCAAAAGGTCAGGTAATGCCTCCATTGGCGAAAGGTCAGGTAATGCCTGCATTGGCGAAAGGTCAGGTAATGCCTCCATTGGCGAAAGGTCAGGTAATGCCTGCATTGGTAAAATGGGTGCAAAACCAGGAAATTTACAGTCCTCATCTTCCTGGTAAAGTTGCTGTTCCTCATCACGTTGTTTCACGTCCGCAATAATGGGTTTTGGAACCGGATTATATGATTTTGTATATCTGTAATAAATTTGAGAATAATAGAAATATACAATAAGACCAAATTCGAAATAACTTCATATTTTAGTTCTTGCAATAATTTTAGTAATTTTTCGGTAACTTACTTCGCTTCAGTTACAATTTTTTTCACTCTTTTGGAGTCATCCTCGTACATGGGTAGATAATCACCGAAGAAGCGTTTAACCTGCTCCACCCCGCAATTGCCATAGTAACCAGCGTATTCGGCACGATCTTCCTCACTCTTACGCAAAACGCTCTCGAGAGGGTTTTCGAAAGTATCCGCAGGCAACTCAATTACTTCTGAGTTTTGACCAGGTGCATCAGAGGATGCCTGCAGCTTTTCCTGCAGCGTGTTAGTCATAGTCTGAAAATCCAATAACGTTTGGAATTCCATACGTTTCCTTTGTATATTCGACAAGGTCCCATGCGACATGAAGCAGAGATCGCCAGGCATTCTTTCAGATATGCGACATAAGGAATGAGGCTGCTGTTGCACCACAATAGACGGACCTTGAGCCTGCAGGGGTTGTAATGAAGGCTGGCCGCCTACATTTTGACGACGCATTTTGGCCAGCAAATCCCGACGGTCACGTTGGAAGTTTTCGTTTTTATACTGTAGTTTAATATTCCATGCAGGTTTTGGAGATGGATTGAGGGGCTCAAATTGGAACTCCTTTAGATGCTCCAGAAATGTGGAGCAATTCTTAATTTTGAAAATCGAACGTGGTGAATTGAGATAACCTTGAAGTTCTGTCAAGTCAAGCAGCACAACGGTTCCATCAGGGTTCCATCGGAGACAAGCGTAGCCCAATTTCACTACGAGCCATAATTTATATGGGAAGGGGAAGTTAAGGATATCCTGACGCGTAATGAATATATTGTTGCTCTCCATGTCGTCTATACTACCACTCGCTTCTTGGTACATTTTGGCGAAAATTTATTTAGTCGCCAAAAGAGAATTCTTGCGTGTTCAGGTTAGAGTACGGAAAAACAAAATGTCTGACCACACAATTTTTTGATTTAAATTTTAACAACTGAGATGTTAATGAAGTTTCAACTAATTGCCAGCAGATGGTGCGTAGGTGAGTAGAAATACACTTCACGGGCTACTTCGGTTTTTCCATAAGCTTCATAAAATTCTTACTATTTACGGCGGTTACAACAGCTATACGTCCAACCAGGCTATTCGTCCTACTCGTACCCAAAATTAGGTTGGAAGGCACTAAAACACCCGCTCTTATTGTTTTCTATATAGTTTTGAGTTTTTAAAGGGTTATTTTACATTAAAGTTTTATCGTTCTAACTTAGAATTTGTCAATGTGTTGCAAAATAATGCATCAAATTATTACAGCGCAAACCAAAATAATTGTTACTAATATATAAAAGGGTGTCCTTGCGCCGATAAGAAAATTTTTCCTCTAGTTAGAACGCTTTGTTACTTTAAATTAATAAAAAGGTTTTGCCTTTACACCTAAAAAGTTGCATGGATTTATGTAAAAATTTGAAGATTGCGTTTTAAAATTAAACTATGAAATGAAGTTTATTAGAAAATACAGTAATTAAAATTAAAAATTTACAAAATCTGTTTTGTGTCAGACTGTCTTCAACAAAATATGTATGGGAAAGATGTTTAATTTCAGAGAGCGTTGGCGATCTACTTGGTTTACACGCAGTAAAAAGTTTTTCTTTCACTCAGTCGCGGAAAAATTTGAAATATCTCTGAAATATGAATCGTGGTGAACTTCACTAAAAGATTTCAATTTCTAAATTGAGTCACCTAAACCAAAAATCACTGATTATTAATATTAGTAACTGTAATAAATATACTTAGGCACGATCATTAGCGTACAATTTATTTTAACAAATTACATACCCGATTACACTGAAATGTAATTTTTCGAATTTCGCCGTCGATGAGGGCGCTGGCTCATGTACGATGTCTTTATTTACCTTTCTAATGTATGACTTCTTAATCTTCAGAAGTTTTGGGCGCCTCAAAAATATTAGTATCGAAGGATTAAGATTGGCAATCGAAGGCGCCAATTTGAGACTTTCATAGAAATTCAATGTTGCGGAATGTCATTGAAATAAACAATCCCTACATGCAAAATTCAGCTTTTAACTACGATTTAACTTTATTGACCTCTTTAAAATGTATTTGTACAAAAATTTTTCCTTATATTAAAAGCCTTTCAATTTCCTGTTGTATGGATGTTATTTGCGACTTTAGTTGAGACCCCTCGTTGGTGGTAACGCTGCAAGCGATTATAGGGCGCGACACTCCACAGGCACGGCCGAGAGCTTGTTTTGAACGTACAAAAACGTATGGCACGTTCTTGTCTTCACAAAGCAGCGGCAAGTGAAGCAGAATTTCGATGGGTTCCGCGTCCGCAGCCATTACTATGATATCGGCCAGACCACGATTAAGCGTTTTGGTTGCCTCATTGGCACCTTTACGCAGCTGGTTATAGTTAAGTGCCTGCTGCAGAAGATTCATAATTTTTGTCGTAAGCTGAGCATCAGCAAGAGGGAATGCTTTTGGATTAACTTCTTCAGTCTAGAAATACATTCACTTTTACAACACTTGCAGTTTGAAATAAATCTACTTACCATTTTGCTTCAATTCTTTTTCAATATTCAAACCAAATTTATTTAAATGCAACCTCTCGGCGACTTGCTTCATCGAGGGCAAAAAGAAACAATTATTCCGAAGCCCCACGCGGTACAAAGATAAAGCCCAGTGCTGATTTAATTTCAAGTGTTGCCAGAAAACGCCGGTATTTAGGAAAATATTTTATCGACGCGTACAGATACCCAACTGGAATGCAATTTTAATTTTGCGGTCTACAATTTCTATTAGCCTAAGATTACGAAACCGTTAATCACTAATAATTTGTTGATTTTGTACCTAGGAAATGAGCAAATTAATTCCTTTATTTTAGTTTTTGTTCAGCCTTTCGAGTTAGCCACCGAAAATTCGTTTATCTCGGTTGAGATATTCTATTCCTCCCTTGTTATTTGAAAAAATTTCGGCACGGAGCTGTATACGCCAAACGTCAAAACACGTGTGTTTTATAGTTATGCTTAAAACACAATTGGAAGCCTTAAACTCTAAACACAAAATCAGCTGTTCAAAGTACACAGGTTCTTATGGGAATCATTTATATGAGGAAAAAAGATAATTTATCTGAGAACAATTGTCCATAGATAAAACGACAAATGTCTTCGTGTTAGATGTATTTCTAATTTGACACACACAAAGTGCTCTTCTCCTTCTTTTGCTAAGCCTTTGTTTACGTTTCAACACAGGAATTGACAGATTTTGTGTTTTGTCCGTGGGGTGTAATTATGTTTTGTCCATAAGAAAATAGATAAAGATTTCCGAAGACACATGTATTTAGTGTTTAGTGCTTCCAAATGTGTTTTAAGCATTATTTTACGATATTACCCTAATATAATTTAAATGCTTCGCGTTTTTCCTTTACCATATATAACAAATTTAGAAAGGTTGTAAAACACTTAATTGTCATGTTAAAATATATATTATCGTTTTACTTAGTTTCAACAGAAGGAAAACCTCATTTTTATACGATTAACAACAAGGTGGAAGTGTTTGCACTGTAAAATAAGGTAGTAGCAGACTTTTATTTTTGCTGGCGCCATCTATACCTGAGAATGGAACAGTGATTCCAATTACCTGTGCTGTCAATCTTTTACATGCACTTGTCGATTCACACACACACAATCACAAGAAATCAAAAAGTTTTGTGGGGTCTTTTCAAGAAAATTTTTGTGCAACTAGCACAGATTGTGTGATTCGCCATTTTGCAAAGTTGTTCGGTCGTTGTGCGGCTTTACAGATGCGGGTGTAAAGATTAAAAATATGGCAAAAATTATTAATTAGCAATAAGATAGAAAAGTGGAAAAATTCCAGAAAACAATTCCAGAACATATTGTAAGCCAATAAATTCAAGGGTGAAAAAATTTATGGTGAAAAGTGAAAATTAGGATAGATGGAAAATTTTGTGGTTTTAAAAATTCTTAAGCAACAATATTTTGGTGAAGTGATCTACAAATTTCAAAACTGAAATAATATAAAAGCTATTGAACGGAGAGGAAAATATAGCATTAAAGCAAAAAATCAGCAGAAAATCGATAATTCAATGTTGCATTTTTGAGTGTTGGAATCTTGTGATTGAAGCCCATATAAACTGAGTTTGATTCAAATATACAACTCACACAAAACCCTATTTTTTACATATAATTTTTAAAGATGAAATCATTTAAATGCTTAATTTACCCAACCTCAAATAAAAATAAAATCAAGTTTTAATTTTCGCAAAGTGTGTACACAGCCGAAAAGTAAAACACACCACACACACCCGCGTATTCATGTACGTTCCGCAGCTGCAGCAAACGAAGAGTTGCAATTGTTGATAGTGAATAAATAAGAATAATAAATTAGAAAAGATTTCCTTAATTACAGACAACTCTCCCCGAATTTGATTTTTTGTGGTTAAAGTGGATTAGTAATTGAATGCAATTTTCCGTCCGAACACCACCAATACCTTCTCTATACCTGGCCCAGGTTGCCAACTTTGTGAATGATTTTTTGAAAGCCTTTAGTTACCCTGGTGAATTATATGTTTTTTCTACGCTTTGGTTGCCCGAATTTCTTGCAATATTTTTAATGATTTCTGTCTTCCTGAAAAATAAATATTCATATAATTAATAAATTAGTTTCGAAACATTTTGTTATATTACTATATTGCTGGAATTTGTAGTATTTGTATGCGATATTGATATCGAATATTTGTATGATAGTTTTGCCTATAACAGCATCTAAAGTCAAGTCATTCAAAGTTGGAAATTTACGAATTAAATCTGATAATAAAATACACAGATTTGGTAAATTTTCTCTTATTTTCAGTGCATTCTATTGTATATAAAATTGGGTTAGCGCTATGATTTCACCAGAGAGTCTACTATGAGAGTCTGAATCTCCACAGAGTTGACAACTTCATTTCGTTAGGTTTTATTGCATAAATTAGTGACTCCCAAAAAAAATTGATTAAAAATTACGCCCGAGTAAATTACCCCTTTAGTTCCTATGCCTTGCGAAAGAAATTTTATAAGTTTTAGTAGATATTAGTCCCGAATTTTACTTATATCTCTAACAAAACAATGTTGTTATCGTTGGTAAGCAGCTGTGTTCACGATATCTAAAACTAATATATTTTTTGTATGAATTGCTAATCCAGGCTTAAATATGGATTATGCGAATACTATTCGTGTTAATTGTTGAAAACTCGTCGCGCGTGTGCTAGAATTATTAAATATAAATTTTAACTAATACTCTCAATCCCAAAGTGGCAACTATGGTCTCAAGTTGTACTTAATTCGTGACGTGTGTTCAGTGGAGGCCTTTGTTTAATAATTGTTAATTTAATTTAATTCCTAGTTCTAAATAAATACAAAAATTAACCGCAATAAATGGAAAATTAACTAAAACATTTAATAATAAGGTAAAAGTTTACATTTATATTTCATCTTCAATCATCAAACCAAATCGTCTTGCGTTGCCATCAACGCGTACAATTTTCGTTGTGAGACCGTTAATTAAAAACCTTCAAAATTGCTAAGTCCATCTTGCACTTTTTAAAAAAGAAGAAGTCTCATCATAGCAGTGGTGGTAGTGGAGATCATAAACAAAAGCATAAGCAGGAGGAGTCCGCCAGTCACCATCAGTCGAGCAGCAACGGCGCGCAGTCGTCGTCGCAGCCGTCCAAAGCATCTTTAGCGCACTCATCGTCTTCATTATCAGCAGTTGCGGTTGGCGCTTCGAAGTCCTCGCGCGAGCTGGACCCAAAAAGCAGCGTACCCGAGGGCAAGACAGCCGCCGCCGCCACTACACATAAAAGCCACAAAATATTACCACCTTTAGGGCACAAAACCACCTCCTCCACCACTGTTAGCGCAGGAGCAGCCGGTGACTCAGGTTCTGCTACATCGTCCGCTCAAGTTTCTGCATCTGCCACATTTCGGCTTTCTTCGCTCACGGGCACCATCTCGAAAATGGGCAACAACGCAACCACCTCGAACAAGAAGGTCGATGCCGCGGAGACAGTCAAAGAGTTCCTGGAGCAGGCCAAGGAAGAATTCGAAGAGAAATGGCGTCGCAACCCCACAAACACCGCCGCCCTGGACGACTTCGAGCGCATCAAGACGCTCGGCACCGGGTCTTTCGGACGCGTCATGATTGTTCAGCACAAGCCCACGAAAGATTACTACGCCATGAAGATCCTTGACAAGCAGAAGGTGGTCAAGCTGAAGCAGGTCGAGCACACGCTCAACGAGAAGCGTATCCTTCAGGCTATACAGTTTCCTTTCCTGGTCTCGTTGCGCTACCACTTCAAAGACAACTCTAATCTGTACATGGTGCTGGAGTACGTGCCCGGCGGCGAGATGTTCTCGCATCTGCGAAAGGTCGGCCGCTTCTCTGAGCCACACTCGCGCTTCTATGCTGCCCAGATTGTGCTCGCCTTCGAGTACCTGCACTACTTGGATCTTATTTACCGCGATCTGAAGCCGGAGAACTTGTTGATCGACTCGCAAGGCTACCTCAAGGTCACAGATTTCGGATTTGCCAAGCGTGTGAAGGGTCGCACCTGGACGTTGTGCGGCACGCCTGAGTATCTGGCACCCGAAATAATTCTTTCCAAGGGTTACAACAAGGCAGTCGACTGGTGGGCTCTCGGTGTTCTGGTCTACGAAATGGCAGCCGGCTATCCGCCGTTCTTCGCCGATCAGCCCATACAGATTTACGAGAAGATTGTGTCGGGCAAGGTACGCTTCCCGTCGCACTTCGGCAGCGATTTGAAGGACTTACTGAGAAATCTGCTCCAGGTTGACCTGACCAAGCGATATGGCAACCTGAAAGCCGGCGTCAATGATATTAAAAATCAGAAATGGTTCGCTTCGACAGACTGGATTGCGATTTTCCAGAAGAAAATCGAGGCGCCTTTTATTCCGCGATGTAAAGGACCGGGAGACACGAGTAACTTCGATGATTACGAGGAAGAGACACTTCGGATTTCGAGCACTGAAAAGTGCGCCAAAGAATTTGCCGAATTTTAAACTTGTCTTTGTTCCAAGCAGTTTACCATTCTGTGTTTGCAGCGATGTAAACTCGCTCGCCCTAGCATTAGTCTCACCAGTAAAAACAACTAAGAAACCAACAACTATCAACAAAATAACGCCATCAGCATTACAACATACTAAATATAATCAACTTAAGAGTAAACGCAGAAGAAATCATTGCATTCAAGCGATCGATCGATCCGTATATGTTGTTGTATTCATGGTAGTCTTGCACACATATTCTGCTCTGCTAAGTTTGCCTAAGACGTCAGCGGCAACATAAAGTCTCCTAAGTGCAGCTTTGCCAAGCAGTGACGAAGGGAATTCAAGGATTTCAGGGTTTCGCTCTTAACGAGGTCGTTGTTGCCTTAACATTTGTTTACATTTGGTTGTGTTGCGATGGAATGGCTGGAGAGGGGAGGAGTGTTTCCATTATGTATGGTGAAATGTGAAGCAGCATAACCACACGGGCAGGAGGTGGAGCAATCGTCGATGTTGGTACAAAAGCAGTGTGCAGCTTTTTGGAGCATAACGAGAAGGGAACCCAATGCGAATTTTGCTTCAGTGTCCTTCAGAAAATAAAATTAAAAGTAAGTATTTAGTATGTAATTAGTGGATTTTACTTGAAGTTTGCTAACAAATCATTAAAAAAGGATGTATTATTAGTTTGTAGTTATATAATAATAATATTTGGTTTTGAAGAATTTACAAATCTGGTGAAATATTGCAGATAAAAGCGCATGCAAAAGTAAAGGCGATATTTTGAAGTAATATTTTATGAATAAGGTCAGAATTACTTATCAAGCCACTGGTTCTACTTAATTTGCATAGCTAACTCATTTCAAACGAGTTCAAGGCTTTCCGAACGAACAAATTATTGGTTTCGATTTTACCAACTGGTTGCTGACCGCCAACATTACGATGCTTTATTAAATTATAGCAATACATGTTCTCAGATAGCAAATGATTTATATAAAAAGAAAATGAAAAGAATGCATTGAATTGCGATTCCCTTGTAAAGAACTTTTGCGAGTAAAGTTAGAAATGTTATCACAATAAGATGGCATTTTTTCTGATAATTTATAACGGTTCTTATACTTCATAACTATAGTATGTAATATTTATTAACTTATATTCAGTTTACAAGAGTAGAATTTAGCATAAATTAAATTCCAACGGAAATTAATAGATATGCTTGGAATTCTGCAAAATTTAGATTTTTAATAATCTCTACACAAACACAAAAACCAACAAAGCTTTTAATGTTTATTTATGAACGCATCACACCAACTAGTTTGTTTGCTTTCATTTAACACTTTGCTGTAACTAACTGATAAAACTGTGAACACCACCATTTTAGATGAGCACATATTTGCGTAACTAACCATTTCGTGGTTAATTTGTTGAAAGCATTTACGCTACACTTCAAACGTACATCTAACCATAAACACACACTCACACACAATTGCTTGTGCAATAACTATAGTTAGTTATGTGCATCATAGTCAGCGAATTATTGTTGTTTTCTTTTGTTCCATCATTCATCCATTCATTTATTCAATTGGTTTAAATTGTGTAAATTTAGAATTTCAAACAGTTAATTTGTTTAAAATTCTATACTGATTGTGCATGCTTAAAATTTAATTTCTAATAACTAAATAATTGGTTGTTCTTTTTTGTTTCGCTAATCTTGTTGTTGAAATTCAATTCACTGCTGTGGTCGTTGTTGCTCTTGCTGTTGTTGTTGCTGCTGTGTTGTTGTTGTTTGTTGTTGTTGTTGTTGTCGAGTTTATTTGAGCGCACTGTTACAAGGCTTTTTTATTAATTAGTGTATTGATTATTTTTATTTAAATTACTTTTTTAGCCACATTAATTTAAAATTACTTTTTGTTTCAATCTCTTGTGGGCACAAATTGAAAAATTCTTGAAAATTATGGATTTGAAATATTTTTCATTTCTAGAAACTTCTGTTTTTTGTAATCCGAGTTAATTACTTATTCTAGTCTATAATTAGTTTTTTTAGCTTTGATTAGTAACGCTTTGAACAACCCTCTGGCTAACAGCTTACAACGAAAACAGGTCAGCTGATAAGAATACCTCTCACAGTAGGGTTTCCGAAATTTAATATCACCTGCTTTCCATGAAAACTTAAACTAACCCTTTTGCATAAATTTTGTAGTTAGAAATACTTTGTGTTTAAGAAATAATTTCTTTTAAGCAAATTAGAAACGAAGGCTTAAAAATGGATTGAATATTGTATGTAATACTAGTAATTACGGTCTAAATCAACTACTAGCACGCCTCTAATTTAAAGAACATTCATTTAAGAGAGTTAGTATGACAGTATAACACAGTATGATGGAAATATTAGAAGTATTAACTTTTAATCTTAATATAAATATCTTAATAAAGTAATTACTGCAATTGTAAGGTTGAAGTTCAAGTTGAGACTCATTAGTTATGTAAAATCTAACAGTGCCTTTATAAAATTCAAAAACTATCATCTTAATCATCCTAACCAATTGAGAATATCTATCCTTAGCGATAAAGATTCCTTAAAAACACCACTATGAACTATTTGGGTTATATTGGTGAAATATTGCTAAAATACAAGAAAAATAACCGAACAATTACACGTTAACAGTGATAACTTCAGGTATTCTCTCTAGAAACTGTGTGTCGGGTCCAGAAAACTTCTAAAAAGTTCGTTGCAGGTTGTTCCCGGATCTTTTCGTTCAAACATAAAACAATCAATCAATCTTTGTTAATTAATCTTAATAAATTTTCAAATCTAATTCTTTAAAATTCTAGTTCTTAAAAAATTAATTGCATATTTATTGATTAATATCATTGATTATCGTGTTGCTTCATGTTTCTTTTGATTTCTTGTTTTTAAATATGCTTTTCCTTGGCAGCTAAATATAAAAATTTTAAGGAAATGTAGTAAAGAAAACCTTCTGAATTCAAAACAATACTCGGCTACAGTTTTCAATACTTCAAAAGCAGTCAGCCGTAGTGAAACGTAATGCTTGTCTGTGAGCTTTGTAAATTAAAAGAAATGTTTCCGTTGTTTCTTTTCATCTCTATTGTATTCATTTTCACTTTTCCCTCAATGTTCAAAACAATAAAAACGAACTGAGAAAATTGAATAAAATTACATTTCAAATGACTTCTACGGATCTTGTTGTGGGTGGAGGGGGAAGGGGGATGCGGAGTGGTAGGTGAAGTGGAGACGAGCTACTGTGTAACAAAGCAATTGTAAATGAAAAATATATTTCAACTTTTGTATTGCTTCAAAATAATTCTTCATAACTAATTCTCATAAAGCGTATTCAGTGTGCATACACAATGAATTTGAATCTCTTTATCTAGCTTCATAGTGTCTACTTTGAGGTCAGCTAAGGGTTAAACTTAATGCATCAAGATTTGTAGAGAAAACACCAAAACCATTAAATCTCAGTGTGTTTTTCGTTTGTTTTTTTTAACTACCATTTCCACTTCAGGTATTGATTATCGCTCATACGCCACGTGGCTCCAATTTTTACTTAATTTTCCACCATGCGGATGAACGAACATACATTTTATACTTTTATTTAATCGGATTTACTGTAGGTGGATATCTGTCAGCTTATCATAAAAGCTACCTGTCGCCTCTCTGCGCTTGAAAGCAGCAATAATTACCTATCGGCTAACATATCAATTTTATTGCGAACTCAGCTGTTTCCATCCAGCTAACTTGATTATAGTTGGAACTCTGCTTCTATTCTAATGCCTCTCCTTCCCTTGCTTCTTCCCTTGCTTCTTCCCTTGCGTAGGTTTCCATTACGCTTCTATCGATCGCATTACAAGATGGTGAACTCTTCGAATGTCAAAGGTAGCTTTTTCAGTTCAATGAATTGAATATAATTTTTTTATAAATGACAAAATGCTGCCTCCTTAAGGTTAGTTGTGCCCTTATATTCTCTTCTGTTATTTATTCATTGTTATTCTTTGTTTTTACTATTGATGTTGCTTTCTTATTATTGGTTTTCTCTTGTTGTTAAAGTCGTTTCTGTTGGCGTTGTCGTTATACTTTAATTCGTTTGTTTAGTTTAGCTAAAATTTTCCACCCTTTCTTCTTTGCTAAGTGAATTTTTCTCTTTCTTTTTATTTTTACTACAAGTTATTATATGATACACAAAGCGAAAAGCTAGAAATTTATGTAGAAATGTAGATAAACGTGGTTTTATTCAGGATGCGCCTTCATAAAGAGTTTTATTATTTATCCATTCGTTCGTTGCTTCTCCCTCTTTTATTCCCCCCCCCCCCCCCCCCCCCGAACCCCCCCCCCCCCCCACCAAAGCCCCTTTCTAGTTTTCCCATTTCTTTAGTCGATTCTCTCAGAAAGTTTATTCTACTTCTAATAGATCGACATATTTGTCATATAATACTTTGTTGTTATTGCTATTGATTTATTGGAGAAGGAAACTAATTTAATTTGCAGTAATTAACTCAATGATTTCTAGTTACAATTTAATCCATGAAATACAAATGTAGCGATAGAAATTCTAAAATTGAAAATTAAATTGTAGCAACTGAAAATATGTAAAAAATAAAAAAGTAAGTAAATTCCAATAAACATTTTTGTTTATTTATCTTCGAGTTACATACGACGAAATTTGTTCAAGTAAAATCAGACAGGAAAACGAAGACGATCAAAAAGAAGAAACTGTAGCCAATCTGCCTTGAAAAGGCGTGTAAGTAATAAAAGCTGTTTATATTCAACCTCATGTGATAATAGATGATTTAAGCATATTAAATCTTTCAATTCTCACTTCATTAAAGCTTTTTACGCTCAAAATTTTTAAATGTAACTTAGTGTATTTGGAAGTAAAGTACTAATAAAATAAAGCTTTAGTTTCAACAATTGTGTCGAAAAATTACTTTCTTTTTTGTTTATTTTGATTAAACAAACGAAATAAAATGTAAATTTCAAGACAAAAATGAAAAAAAACAAAAAGTTTTACTGTTTACGAAAAAACACTGAATACGAAAAAATCCACATTAGATAAACTTATCTTCTGACTGTTTTAATAATGATATCATTTGGTTTCTTAGCTCAAGTCACTAAATAAGAGGTGTTTGATGTAAATAAATGTATAGTTTTAGTCAGGCGTACTATTTTCGTAAGTTTTAGTAAGTAAATAAGTTTCGGTTTTTGCCCCGACTAAAAAACTGCTTTGATCTCTGTTCCCGCATTGACGGAAAACCACACCAGCCTACCACACTCGCGGTAACTACCCACCCACCGGCGAAATCAGTTAACAACCACGCCTACTTACATACGAAAAGTAAAGGCACATCGTTTTAAAAAATGCTATCCGTGTGAAATCACATAAACTGTGTGAAACATCGAGGCGTAATTCTATTCCATGTCATATAGCGCCATTATTAAAATTTTTGCAAAAAAGTTTCGGAGTCCTCCTCCTCCCAATGTTCCCTCCCTTCTTCGTTATGGCTCTGCTCAGCTAACTCATTCGTTTAACAGCCAAACCCCAAAATAGTTCTTTATCGCTCACCCACCCACTCACTCGCTCACTAATTAAATGAAGGCAAGAATGAAGAACAAATTTATATGTATGAAATACATCCATGAGTTAATGAACAATATGTAGCTGTCGCAGTTGTTGGTCGCTAGTATAGATGGCGCTTACACACCATAACCAACGATATTGAAATAATTAATTAATTCATGTCGCCATTAAATTATTTTGAAAATATTTCATTTTCAATGTAAAGTTACGGGAACAATTTAGTATTTCTTTATTACACACGATAAGTTTTAGTGATTTTATCATTATTGTGAACTGAAAACAAATGAGTTTTAATTATTTATTTCCATAAAATATACAAATTTATGCAATTGTCCTCTTTTTGTTATTTTAAATCTTATTTATTCTATTTTGTTTGTTCTCTTTTAATTAGATGTTTGATTTCATTAATTTAATTTTATTCTTATATTTTTCGTTATATTTGTACATCTATGAATTAAATATTTGCGATGGAATTAAAATGGAATTTTAAAACATTACAAAAATTCATAGATGAAGTTATTTTTATTATATAATTAATATTTTTTATTTCTGCATTTTGTCTAAAACCAAATTTTGGTATTCTCTTCTCTTTCAGCTTCTCCCAGAAATGGTTCAGTGGATACGCTGAAAACAACAACTGCAAAAGTAAATTGCCACGTTTACAACAGCTCTTCTCCGTGGCTTTCCCCTCTCTGCTCTCACAATTTTCACATACAACTCACTGCGTGAGAGCTGCTCTTCAAGCCAGTATTATTAAAGGGTTGCAACAACAACAACAACTGCTGTAAACTTGCAACTCACCTACAAGCAAACTTATAAAGGAAAAGCAAGCAATACAACAACAAAAACAACAAAGTGGAAGAAAATAAATATCGCCAGACTATTTTTTAGAAGTAAAAGTTAAGCTATAAAAGTTAAATTACAAGTAAAATGAAAACCACACTCACAAAAGATTTAAGTTGAAAAGTGAAAATGGAATCGTGAAAAATGATGCTTTATTAATTTAAAGTTTTACTATGCAATTAAGGAACTTGGCGATTTAATTGTAAAAAATCACAATTTAGAAATACAATTTTAAGAATAAATTATATGAAAAAGCTAAAAATTCAAGAAACAACTAAACGGTAACTAAATTAAAATTATTGAAAAAAATGGCTAATAACTGTTTATAAAAACGTTCATAGATCACAAAAGCATCCCCCATCCCCCAAGTAACACCAACAAAAAAAAAGTCGGCAACAAAAGGCGTCGTTGTTGTTGTAATAACAAAAGTCCAAAACAAAAGTAAAAGAAAAACAAAATAAAAAGTAACACAACACTTGAAACAATAAAATAAATCATAGAATAAACAGTATAAATTATAAAAGCCACTGCAATCGTTAATAACAAGTGTAATAAATAAACGCAGAACAAAAAACAATAAATAAATAAATGCAAAAAAACAGAAAATAAAATAAATGAAGCATTCAAATTATATGTGTTGCATAAAACAGCTAAAGCGGCAGCAGAGAAAATAATTTATAGAAATAATCATAGAAAATAAACAATAAATAAAAACAAAATCCCAACTTAAGTTTAACAAAAATGTGCAAAAATATTTTATTTAGTTAAAGTTTTTAGTAGAAGGAAACTTTTTAGTCTTTTACATTTAAGCAGTGAAAATTCAGATATTTTATTTTCCATTTAGTGTTTATATGGCTATTTAATATAGTTTTTCAACTTTATAAACTATTATTGTTATTTTTAAAAGTGAACATAATTATTTTTTTCATATACAAAATTTGTAATTTTTAGTTTTTTGTTAATTTATTACGTAGCTAAAAGTTAGAAAAAAGAAATGTGAAAAAATAACTAAGCTAAGATTAAAGATAGAAAAGTGTAAAAAAAGCATCGCCAACAGGAAGTGTTTTTTCTTATTTTTGTTCAGTCATTTTTGTTTTAATTAAAGCATCACATTTTATAAATTAGAAGATTTAATGATACAGTCACGAAAACTGCGTTAATAAACAGAAGAAAAATACACAAAAAAAGAAAAAAAATACACGCGGCGCAAGAACGATAAAATGTGCAAAACTACTTTTTATGCTTTAAACAAGTATTTTTATGCTTTGTTGTGTTTAGTTTCATGTATGTGAGGATAATTGAGCTGAAGATCTTCAAAGAAGTCATTTTTTTTAGTTTCTTTTTTTCCCCCCCATTAAAATTAAGCGAATTTGTTTATAATTTAATTTTTATTTAACTTAAAAAAAAAAACTGAAAAATTAACCTAAAGTTAACAACAATAAAATGAAACATTTATAAATCAATGATAAAATGTGTTTTTATTTGAATTGATTTATTTTACAGTTTTCCGATTACGAATTTCTAGTCCGAACGAACTTCCATTCCGAAATCTGTTTTGAACTTCCATTACGAAACTAGAAAATTGTTTACTAGTGTATTTGAAGATTCTATTTATTGAAAACGTTGGAAATAGTTATTTCTTTTTTTATTTTATATTTGATTTTCAAACATTTTACTTCAACTCATTTCCTAATAATGAGTTTCTTTCAATAACAGCTTGAAATAACTTTAAATTCTGCCTAGAAACTTTGGAATGAGTAAAAGTTTCATTGTTTTCCCATTAAAATTTAGCAATAACTTTTGAAAAACAGAACATTCCTACACAGAAATAGAACTGCTTTGTTATAGAACTGTTTTCTCAATTATTTTACCAAACAACACAATATGTTTTATAATTTTAACATGTTTCTCATTCAATATCTGGATTTAATATCTACAGTACAAGTGTGACTCAGCAGCGCTTTTTGTTTGCACCGGATAAATCTGTTACTGCGGACTCACTGATGGAAGGTAAAGAATTTTAACTTATTATACTCCTCGAGATAGTTAAAATATACGAGACATTTGTATTCCCCTCATAAATTTCTGAGGTAATCATAATTAAGCGGCTTGATAAGCTTTCGTGCTCTCTTTTCTAGATGTCATCTTTCTATGTAATCAGATACAATAATTAAAACAGGCAAACGCCACCTGAAAGAGAGTTATATTGAACTCAAAAGACCTGGCAGAATTTTTAAGATTGACGCCAGCAACTTTATTTATAAAGTTATATGGAAAAAGTAAAATGTATTTAAAGTAAAATAATTAACAAAGTTGGTTTTCAAACTATTTTCAAGAAGCTGGTTTGCACTTTTCAAGCGTAATTTAGTTTATGGAACACTCAATAAAATAAGTCCAACAGCCTTATTCTCGAAAAAGCAATAAAAAGTAATTAGTAATGAGACCATTTTCACAATGTAGAATTTGCAACGATTTGCAGACATTCAGTATGCCGAAATTTACTTAAAAAATGTACGAATAAAGATCCAATTTCTTAAATTTTAAGCTTGTTAGTCTTCGTTTTGAAAAAGCTTAACGTTATGCTGACAATCCATAAACGATTCAAGCGTTTAAAGAAAAACATCCATCGGGTTATTCGTGAAATAGAAGCACAAAGCATCGCAAATATCCTGAAAAATTGAATTGCCAGGATAGGCTATTGCGTGGCAGCCATTCAAATGGAATTGTTTTTCATAAGTAAAAGGAATGTTCAGTCTTATCAATAAAGTAAGAGCTTGAAAAATGTTGAAGTATTGTTTTGTAGTAATTTTAGAAAGAAACTAATTGATGGCCCCGAGTTTCCTTCATTTTGAAAATGATTTTTCAATGTTTCCTAGCGTTGTTCGAGCGTAAATTCATCCAGTCCGTACCGTCTGAAGATGAATGATGAATGTTAATCAATTTTTCAAGCGTGTTCGTGCCGCCAGTAACAAAATAACGCGTAATATAATGAGAAACTAACTGATGGTCCATCTTTTAACATGACTTTAAGTCTTTAAATAACATGTGTTGTCAAAAAACAAATCTAATGAGTGTAATAAATAAATTAAATGAGTTCAAAACAAATACGAATCCCCCGTGGAAGTGTCAGAGGAAGACATTAAAGCTTCTTTGAAGTCCTACCAAATTTCAGGAAGCGCAATTGTTTACGGTATTTAATTCTTACGATAGTTCATTTTAAAATTCATTATTGTTATAGTCATTGGAAATTTGATAGAACTTTTAAAAACCTGAAGTAAATTTTTCATTTATTTCCTATAAATACAGAAATTTTAAAAAAATACAAGTTTAAAATACTTTATAAAAGATCATTAAATCTAAGATACAATAAAATAATTTTGTGTATGTAGAAAAGTAAATTCTTAAATTAGATCGTAAGAACGAAATTAACTAAAATAATAAGAAAAAAGCAAAAAGTAAAATAAAAGAAACCAAAATATTACCAAAATAATAAAAAAAAACAAAAAGAAAAATAAAAGAAACAATAAAAATGGAATTTTGAAATTTAATTTTTAATTACTAAAATAATAAGTAATAAAACAAGAAGAAACTTGGAAGAAAGAATAAAAATTGAGTTATTGAAAGTGCAATATTTTTTTGCAAACACAAAATACTTCAAAGTCTTAAAATTTTTATATTTATTTATAACTTATACATAAATAATAAAATACATATACGTATATGTAAGTATAGAAAACATCATAAATTATTAAGTTTATTACGACTTCATAACAAATATTACACTTTTTTATATATTTTTTGTATGGGTTTTCACTGTAAATTCATTATTATTCACCAATTATTATAAATTATTACAGAAAAATGCCAAATTATTATTTTAATAATCCGAAATAACTTTAATTTTAAAATAATATCACTAAATAGAATTTTAAAATCTCATTTCCGCTTTGAAATGAAGATGTTAATGAATTTTTGGCTTGCCACTCAAGAAAATATAAAGGAAAAATTAAGAAAATACATATGAAACAATTGCGACCGTGGAAGAAAATTATATAAGGAAAACCACTTAGTAAAAATTAAAAAGAAACAAGATGAACTAATACAATTAAAAACAAACACATGCATACATGACAGCCAAGGTTTTGTCTTGTAGATCAATAAAAGCAGAAAAAATTAATTTTAAACGTAAAAATGTCATTAAAAGTTTACACCAGTTTTGAGAGATGAGAACTAAAAACAGCTGAGGCGCTGAAAATGTTCGGGCAACAACAAGAACCAGAACAGCAATAACAACAAAACATCAAGAAGAAATTTGGCAAAATATATAAATAAATACAATATTAAGCAAAAATTTGGAAAAGAGAGAAAAGAAAGTTAAAATTTAATGCAGATAAAATTTGAAATAAGAAAAAAGATAATTTATAATATATAAATGTATGCGAAAAATATCAGTATTTTTTTTTAAATATGAAAAATTAAATATGCAACATGACAGATTTTAAAAATTAAAATTGTTATCGTCGTATATTTAGGAGAGAATTAAAATAATTATATATAATTACAGTAGTCAAAGTTAAAATTAAAGATTAAAACAAGAAAGATTTCGTTTTATTTAAAAGCCAATTAAAGATTTCAACGCGAACAAACTTAAGAGTTTAAATTTAGTTAAAATTGTTTATTGTTTATTATATTATTAATTTATTTTTTTCTTTTCTTTTCTGTTAACATTCTAAGAAAAATTATTTGCCGTTTACTGAATCTAAATATTAGAATCTATTTATTATATTTTATTCATTTTCTAAAGCATTAAAAGCAATAAAAATACATAAAATAACTGAGATTTTAAATTTATTTATATATTTACTTATGTATCATTTGTATTAATTTTACAATTTTCTTTGTATTTGATTTTAAATCCTAATTTGATTATAAATCTGAAATTATGTGAATATAAAATTTCAGATTAAGGATTTCTTGAATAATTTACTTTGCACTTAAAATATAAGTTACATTTATAAAAATTGGAGAAGGAAAGGAAAATAATACAGACAAAAATACTTAAGACAAATTTTTGTGTTAAATTAAAGATATCGAAGAGTAGAAATTGTCGTAAATTCATTATTTTAAGTATGAACATTTCATAAATTAAGTTTGAAGTAGTTTTTATTATAAATAAATGTTAGAAAACAAACGATAGAATAATAAAAAAATAAAATAGATGAATAGAAAAATGCAAACTTTAAAAGATATAAAAATGTGGAATCAGAATATTGAATATATAAAATAAATTTGATTTATAATATTGTATAAATATAAAAAATGGATTTAATGCAATATATAAGTGGATACTAAAAATTCTAAAACTAGTTTTAAAAAGTAAATGAAATGAAAATCTACTAATTTCACAATAAAATAAACTTTCAAAAAATAAGAGAAAAACCCAAACGTAAAATAGAAAATTAAAATTTCAAAAGAAAAATTAAAAAAAAAATGAAAACGCAAATGAAATTAAAGAAAAAATTAAAATTAAAAAGTACTAAAAAATGCTAAAAATATTCTTGAGACAACAAATTAGAAAAATATTTGAAAAAAGGATTTGGAAAAAAGCTATTTGTATCCAAAATATCTCAAATTAATCGAAAAGCATCTATACACATACATACATACATACATACATACATACATACATACACTAATGCAGAAATTCATGGATTCAAATTGAGCGACTCACGCAGAGAAAGAGAGTAATTGTAAAATTAAATATTGTATAAAAAGAAATTCAACTCGAATGAGTGGAGGAGACAAACAAACATAAATGAGTACAGAATAAATAAAACTGAACAAATATTGAAAATTTAAAACTAAATTAACGTGTTTCATTTCGCTGTTCACTTCGGAAGGTAAAATTGGAATTCGGATTTAGTTAAATTAGAAAGATTAACGCTTTTGAGTATTAAAAATAAATCAGTAGAAAATCAATACAAAATCTACATAAAAAAGAAATGCTGCGTGAAAAATAAGATAAGTAGATCACGAAATCTGTTGTGATTTGTTGGAATTGAGTTAGAGAAATTAAGCTACAGGTGGCTTTAATTCTGTCAATATTTAATTCCATTCTTTTCAGGTCGATCGTAGGTAATTTTTCGTGGTTCTTCATAAGATTCGTGTGAAATACGAGTTGTTGACTAGTCGCTCTGTTCTCTTCGTCTAAACTTCGTTGCTTTTTTATTATTTAGCAGTAATTTAAAAGAATTGCTAATTTTATTGTATTTCTTTGTTCTAAAACGAGAAATGTCTCACCATTTCTATCTCTTAAAACATCTTCGCCTCATAGAATTCTTCAGTAAAAATCACTCTATAAAAAATTTAATTAACTATTTTTAGTACTCAATAACAGAAAAATATTCCTTCATTTTCATAGTACGATAGTTTGTTTTTCTTACCGATGAGAAGTGTCATAAATACTGACATGACAAAAATAGATAACTTTTATTTTTTTATTGTCTATATCAGAGTTCAGGAGCTGCTAAGCTTCAAAGCTTTTTTTTTGCTGATAGCACGAGCTCCTGTTAAGTGGGTTGATAGAGGGAGGGGAGTGGAAAGTTTTTTTTTTTATTTTTTTTTATTTAATTTTTTTTTTATTTTTTTTTTTTTTTTTTTAACTTGTGTCTGGCATTTCTTACCTCCCCGCTACTCACGTTTATTATCGCTTATTGATTTATCGGCTTAATACGCCGATATTAGTATTAGAAATACGTAAGCATTTTCATTCAAACTAAACTCAGTGATTAAATCATCACATTCTGGACGTCATCGAAACACATCATTGATACCAGTATATTTTTATGTATATTTTTATATTAAATCTCCAGATGATATCTAGATAACTCTGTATCTGACATCGATGCAATTTCTATATTGAATTAGAACGCGATAAGGAATTATTTTGCGATTATTTTCATATGTCGCTATTATTGACGTAATTTTTTTTACTTTCTCATTTGCAATGAAAGTTATTTGCATTTTTCTCAATTATTTCATTTAAGATTGATTCGTTACTTTTGATTTAATAAATCTTTGCTGAGTGTTTTTCATCCTCAATTAATCTGATAATAGTAGTTATTAATTACTAATAGTTATTAGTTAATAAACAATCAGTTATGTTAATTTTTGTGGTTTTTATTATATTTCGTTCTCTTTTCATTTGTTCTGTATTCTAGATTAATTTTTATTGTTTTCTAGATTAATGTTGATTATATTTGTATTCTAAAATGAAACACAATTGTTTAAAATCCTTTTCTTTTCAATTAATTTAGAGGAAATTTATGGTTAATCAATACGTCATCTACCGTGGATTTAATTTTGCAAAGTATTTATTTAATATTGTTTTTGAATTATCGTATGATTAACATTTCGAAATTCAAAATTTTGTGATCCATGAACTAATGACCGCCAATAAATTACCGTAATGTAATGAAATCGCATGTTCCTGAAGAAAATTAATCGTGTTTTATAGCCTTGATAAAAACTTGGTAAATTAGAAAACCGAAGAAGTAAATCCAAATATATAATACAACAATAAACACATAATTCAATAAAGCCAACGAATTCGATATCATTGTAGACTCAATTATTTGTTGCGTTTTAATTTTTTCAAAAGAAAATTGATTTCATGACGAAATTTTAACCTTTTGATCCTTTTTCTGATTTCCTTCCTCTCCCTCCTTTCCTCCTGATTAATCGCAACGTGTTGATATCGAATACCGCGATATTCTAATTCATTCCAAAGAAACTATTAAATACTTTTGTTAATTCGTCAGATATCAGACGGCGTTGAATTAATGTAACACGACATTTTCGTGATGCGCTCTGAATGAGCTGAAATGAGAACATATAAAATATTTTAAATAATAATAATATCACAAAATGCGTTCTTTCTGTTTAACATACTCTGAGCGATGCATTTGATTTGATGCATTCGTTCAAAGCGTCCAAGTGGCGGCTGCCTCATTTGTCTGTCTGTCTTTCTGTCTGTCTGTCTGTATAAATGACAACTCAAATGTTTGTTTGCCTTGCCAATTAACACCATTTTGGATGCAAAAATGAAATAAGAATTGAAAAAATTGCCATAAATTGAGCAAAAATTACTCGAATCAACGTCAAACGGTAGACAAATCAAACGTCATTCATTCATTTTGTACCAGAGACCTCATTTCAGTCTCTTGTTTTGTGCAACGTAAAGGGGAAAAATTATGTGTGAGTTGTGTAAACCCAGCGAAAGAAATTGATTGACTTTGAGAAAAATCGGAGGCGATGATGGAAACAGTGTTGGCAAATGGAATAAATTCATATATTGTAAATGATGCGAAATTTTTATATTGTAAATGATGCGAATACATAAATAAATAAATTAATAAAAATTAATAAATTAAATCCACACAGAAAAAATCTTAATAACTTTTTTTTTATCGGTATTAAAAAGTATTACTGATTTATCCAGTATCCTTGAGTACTTGCGAATTAATTATAAAATTAGTTCGGTTATAAACGCATTTTATAATTTTAAAATAATTTTAAAATAATTTTTAAAAATTATTGATAATAATGGAAAAGTAGTCCAAATCTTATTTTTAAGATTATTTTAATCAATATTTAATTACTTGCAAATAATCAAAGCCAATCGAAAATATTTATTTTAACTAATCGAGTAAAAAATATTCATTTCAACTAATCAAAGAGTAATCAAGAATTCCTGGGAATTTGATTTGCTACATTATTTGTAATTGAAATTTGATAGCAATGATTCACAAACTACGATTACATTTGCTGCTTCGATGTTTTAAAGTTAATGAAGTGAAATAAAATGAATGAAAAGTACGTTTTGTAATAATTTCTATTTTAACGAAGTATTAAGTTATATAAAAAATAAATGAAAATAGTTAAGACAAATGTAAATGCAAACACTCACATCTGTCAGCAACAGAATAAGAAAAAGATAACTTTAAAACGTTTAGTTAAAGGAAATTAAATCGTATTTATTTTTACGCATCATTTATATTTTTATCAAATATTTTCTTCCTCTTCCTCGCCTCCGTAAACTTATTTATATGTGGACGAGATGCCCACCAGAGGGCATCGACGTCAATAGACAAGAATTCTTGGCACTCATCAAGAAACCAAAACTCGCAAAAAATAAAAACTAACTTGTGAACAAATAGCGTCAATATAAAGTGAGCTGAGTGAAACTAGAGCGGCGGAAAGTGAAAATTAAAAATAGACCAAAATAGATAGAAATAAATTATTTCAAAAATTAAACAATAAGAAAAGAACAAAAATTATGACAACACAGCAACAGAAGCAACAACTAACACGCTGGTAGTAGTAAAATTTTGTTTCAATTTGTTCGAAGCTATTTTATCAGCTCACATTTTTTCGCATCATCAAAACGTAGAATTTTAGATATTGTTAATTTTTTAAAATTTCCACTTTTATTATTATTTCAAATCGCTTTTTTACATTGCGCTACTTTACTCTGGTAATTATTGTTCTGATGAATTTTATCCGGCTTTTTATCTTGCTTTTTATCCGGCTTTTTATCCCGCTTTTTATCCGGCTTTTTATCCCGCTTTTTATCTGGCTTCTTATCTGGCTTCTTATCTATTATTTGTCTTTCACTGAAATTCTTTCGATGTTTTCATTTCAATTAAGTTTATTAACTTTTTTAATGGGATTCGCGATTTTTTCTCGATTCTTTTAATTGCTTACAATGTCATTAATTCTGTCTACAGTGTAAATAGTGTGCAGCAATTAATGAAAACAATAACTGCAGCCGAATGTCGTGATGTTAATTTGTTAATTCAGAAACGAGGGATTTCTGTGAGGATTTTTAAAAACGTTAGAAAAGATTGTAATATATTTTCGTTTAATTTTGACTTAGAAGGAATAAGAAAATACATTAAAAAAAGTAAGTGTTTATAAAAAAAAAATATTGAATTTATTCACAAATTTTATAACTTTATAGAAAAACATAAAGTTTAAATAAACAACAATTTCTCATTTAATATGAATCGTAATTTCTTCTAAATAACTGAAATCCATTTAAAGATGAAGTTAAACTAAACTCTTCGAAATTTCTAGGCTTACATTTAAAATTGGATAATGAAACTTCCAATTACAACAAAAGGTTTTTCTAAAAATTTATAAATGACACAAATTGCATGTCAGAGAAGCAAATCGAAGACAGGAAAGTCGAAGCAATTTTATTGTCATGCAATAATTACGATTACAACAACAACAACAACAACGAAAGATAATGACTGCAAATAAAAAAAAGGAAGAAGTGCGGAAATTATTGTTTTTGAACAAACTGTGAATGCAAACGAACGACAAAAACGAAGCCAGCAACAATAGCAACAACAACAACAACAAACAACAACAACATAAGAATACATCGCAATAAGAACAACAACAACAACAATACATCCATTAAAATTTATCAAATGCTACTGACATTTGTACGCAGTATTTGTAAAGCAGCCACATCATCGCGAATAATTGACCTTGTAACGATTTTCTATACGGCAAGCAAATCAAAATGGGAGACACACAAGCCGACACACAAGCTGACAAACAAGCGAACACACAAGCCGACAAACAAGCGAACACACAAGCCAACACACAAGCCGACACACAAGCCAACACACAAGCGCAAACATACCCAGGCATGCATACATATAATTCACGAGTAGAACAACAATAACAGCGGAGTGTGTCGACGTCATAGTCAACGATCTTCAAAAATAATTCTGTCAGTGAGATGAAAGCAACAGCAACAACCACTGTAGTAACAAAAACAACAACAATCAACAACCAAAAATTTACTAAGAAAACAGCAAAAACAACAGCAGAAACAACAGCAACATCGTTATTATCAACACCATCATCAAAAGCAACAACATCAATACACGACAAGAACAACAACAACAGCAGCAGCTAGAAGCGCAACAGTAACAACAACAAAGTACTACAAAAACTTAATTAAAAAAGCAACAAAAACAACAAGAAAACCTCATGATCGGCAAAATTATCATCCACGCATTGGAATGGGGAAAAATATTTTCATGGGATTTCGGGCTGATAATTTTATTTGTAGGCTTAATTTTTAGTATTTACTTTTAATTTTTATTTATTTATTTATTTTAGTATTTATTGTGATGTCTGATATTTGAGATCTTCTTTATTTCTAACACAACAATATTAGTTTTCAAATTCTCAACTATTCTTGAATTAATTTTCAGTTTCTAACATTCATAAATCGGCAAAGTTTAATGTGAACATTCAAGTGTGTGAAATTGAGTACAGTGAGGAACAAATTAAGAAATTTAAATGGAATTCCCTCCCTGCTCACCAAAATTATGTATTGACAACATTTGCCACTTAACACGTGTGATTTCGCTCAATAAACGTGGTGAGCAGTCGCGAGTTGAGTTCGGGAATTGGAATTGGAATTTTTTCAATTAGATGCACCTCTCCGCGACACCCTCGGCGGATATTAAATTACAACATCACAACAACTACGCTGTGTTTTATCACCCATTTTATCAGACACCAGCCACAAGAACAACAATACAAAAAATAGCAAACCCCTCTCCAGTTTCATTTGTCAACAATGAATTCCACACATTTTAAAAATCGTTTACAATAACAAAAAACAATGATGGAAGAGCTATTGCATGGACAGCAGAGAGTAATAACAACAAACACAACAACAACAGCAGTAGTTATAATACCACTAATAACGGTAATAAGAACATAATGAGTAATAAAATAGCAGCAGTTAGTGTTGCCATGAGGGGTTTTTTCCGAAATAAGAATTATTCATAAACTGATGTTGGATTTTAAAAAATCTCATGCGACAAGATAAAAGAGTCTGAAAAAATAATAATAATAATCATATTTTAAATTTCATACTTCCAGTGCAAAATTATAATTTTTAACATTTGAAAATAAAATGATTGCATCTGATTTTCAAATTCATAGCTTTCAAAATTCATAGACAGAAAAAAAAAGAAATAATCGTTAACGTCGTCGTTTAATAAAAATGTTATGAATTCACTGAATTCACTGTTTCTAAATTCTGTCAGCAAAGCTGTCCAAACTGTCAAAGCTGGTTTAGTTGTCCACCAATATTTTAACAAGTTTGTTGATTCTACAATTAATATTGTGAGATTATTTGTGTCTGGAGATTTCGATCTGATGGCGGAGAAAATTTCCAATACAAAGCTTGGCCAGCACGAGAGAGTTTTATTTGCAAATGGATGGAAGACAACGTTTACATTTATTTTTGTGTTATTCGTTATTTTGTTTACTTATATTTTCCTATTTCAACATTTTCAACCCTTTGTTTTCTTTTCGCCCTCGTTTTTTTTTCTTCCATTGCTAGTCAATGGAAAAGTTTTCAGCAGAAATACTTGCGAAAGTCTGACAGCGATGTGACACCAACAAGTTTTGACAGGCAGGAGAATTCGTTCAAGTGCGAGCGAAAAAAGGGGATTTTTGGCAGTAAAAAAAGGGAGAGTTTAGGAGTGGAAATGATTTTAAAATTACAGGAAAATTTAGTTAATTAATAATAGAATAGAATTTAACCTTCTAAATTTCATAAGTTACATTTAAATTATGAGAAATATTCTTTAAGTTTTAATTACTTTATTAAATAATTCTCGGCAGATAAAGATGCCGACTTTGATTGCTTTAAACTTTAGATACAAATGAATTTATTTTAATCATCATAAAATTGTGGACCGCGCCTTAGACGAGTATGTGTGTGTGCATATGTGTGTGTATGTGTGTCAGTAGCAAGTGATAAATGTAGTCATGTAACAAGTTTATTGCACAATATTTGCTGAGTTATATTGTTTGCTGCACCGTTGGAAAAAATGTGTCTGAAATGGAGTGGGGAAAAGAAGAGAGAGAAAAAACTTACAAAAGAAAAATTCAACATAACAAAATCAATAAAAATAAGACTAGCAAAGAATTGAATTAATTGACGTACGCGTCTGAATTTCTTTTCAAAGAAAACGAACATTTAAAATCAAATTTTGAAGGATTTCAACTGTATTCGGAAAAATTCAACTGTATTCGGAATAATTCAACTGTATTCGGAAAAATCTAATATTTCGTTTCCTTTTTTTTTATATAATAAAAAAGGTCTTGTTTATTTATTTTCACATTATGAGCTGTAAATTCATAATAATAAAACATTTTCACCATAATTCAACACGATTCACCACATTTCACCATAATAAAATTTTTACATTGAAGAACTTTTCATATTGACAATCGGCTATTGAAATTAGCATCAAACTGACTTATTATCTTGAATTTATTGAATAATTCTTATTTTAGTAATTTAAATTTTCTACAGTATAAAAGCAATCGATTCTCAGCCAGCGTTCGGTATATTTTTTACAGTGTACGCTAAAATGATGTAATTAGCAAACTGTCTTCATTCTTAAATCATTAATCATCTTTTATTGATTTTCGATTATCCATTTAATCAATTTAATTTTGAACTCGTTGCATGCAAAACCGAATTTGGTGGAAATATTAATAAAAATAACTCGAGCAACGAGTCACATTTGGCAAACAAAAAAAAAAAAAAAAAGAATGTGAGCAACAAAATGCTGTCGTCCAAAAATAAATTTGAAATTATGACACATGAAATTATGACAAAAAATTGTTAACTTGAGCGTTAAAAATAAAATAAACGGAAAAGTTTTACTGCAAGAAAAAAAAAACAGATTAAATATTTAATACAAATGATAAAAAAAGAAAAAACTGAAAAAGCTTGTTGGCCAAATATGGCAACCGGTTGCTGTTGGTGCGGCCGCCGCCTCTCAGATACTTTCAATTCAATTCGTAGCGCACGCACGTTGAACGTAAAATCGACACGGGCATCGTTGTCGGCAACAGAAGTGAAGCACACAAACAAACAAATAAACGCGCTTCACTTCTAAAACGTTGCTTGCAGATATAAATTTGCCAACATGCGACTTAAAAGTATCTAAGCATCTACAAAATCTAAACTAAAGTGGAGTAGAGCAGAGCGAAGAAAAAACCCAGACAATGCGATTATGTAATTTTTATCTTATTCTCTCTCTTTTTATTTATTTTTATTCTTTTTATTTGTGCCAGGAAAAATTCTCGCTTGCTTTTATCTCGAGTTTTCTGTGTATCGGCCGGATTTTCATCTAGAAATTATCACTTTATTTACTCGTATGCAAATACAAGAGAAGAAGTGACAGTTTGTTGCATACAAATTATGTCACAAGTTACGCAGTAGAGAAAATAGAATGAGTATCCACCAGATATTTATACACATTCTGGAGTATCCAGGAGAGAGTGAGGGAAAAAAACAGAAGAGAATTTCTACGTTCTTTGGATGCAAAATATTTAGATTTTGTAATTCATAAAGTTCGCATATAATTCCCAAAATGTTTAATGACGCTTTTTTACTTATAAATGACGAGCCTCAACTTCAGGTGACACTTTTAACATTTCAAATAAAATGCTTTTGCAGTTATAGATGAATTTAAATTGGTTATTTTGAATTACAAATTAATATTTTGGAATGACAAAAGACTATTTTTAATGACAAATTATGTTTATTTCTAATGACAAATTGTTTTTAATGACAAATTGTTTTTAATGACAAATAATATTCCAGTTTGCAAATTACTATTCTCAAATTAAAATTTCTCATTTACCTTTTTATGTAATAAATTATGATATTTTGACTAAAAATCTGCATTTTGCATTACAAAGGACATTTTCTGGAATTCAACGATTGTTTTTGTTCAGAAATTACGTTTTCTGAATTTCAAATTACGCTTTCTTAACTACAATTGGAAGTTCTGAAAGAAAAATTACGTTTTTCTGTACTACAAATAACAATTTTGAATTACAAATCATCCGTATTGAAAAATGAATGAATTTTGAATTCAAAATTATAGCTTTCTGGAGTTAAAACGACAATTTTAAAAGAAAAATTAAGCTTTCTTCGATTATAAATGAGTACGTAAAATACAATGAACACTTCCTGGATTTGAAATAACTATTTTGAATGAACAATGACGCTCTCTGAATTAAAAATAACAATTCTGAACTACAAATGATACTTTTTTTAATCAAAATTAGTGTTGTGAATTACAAATCACAATTTCTGGAGTTAAAACGACTCTTTTAAATGACAAAAGAAGCTTTTTTAATTACAAATAAATTTTTTGAATTACTTGAAACAATTCCGGGATTTAAAATGACTATTTTGAATGACCAATAACGTTTTCTGAGTTTCAAACTACAAGTTTTGAATTAAAAAAAATTGTTTTGAATTACAAATGAGATTTTCTCAATTGCAAAGATTATCCTGAATTACAATGGAAAAAGTTCTCGTGTAAAATAGAGCGTCCGATTCTAAAAATGTTATTGAAATTACGATCCCATGGAATCACGAACCGGAATCACGCACCGGAATCACGAGAACTGAAACTAAATATAACAATTTTTTTAATGTTATTTGAGGAATTGAAAAATATCAGAAAGATAATTTCAACTTGACAAGCTAATGTTATAAATTAACTAATTTTTCTCATTAAGAGTAGGAGCTAATCTACTATAAAATGGTTTAAGAGACCAGAACTTGCTTTCAGTCACTTAATGATTTGAGTGAAGAAGATGTTACTCAGTTAAGGAAAGATTTTGGGGATACTCTTTCTAAAACAATAGGTATAAAACTGTGATTTGCTCCACAGATTTCAGAACATTGTCCATAGAATAATCCAGGTCGTGAGACAAGAAAATTTCTTTGATTTAATCGTCCAGGAGTTGCATCCACCTTAACTCCTAGAGAGGGAATAGTTCATGAGTGGATTACGTCTGCTGCACTAATTAAAATTCGAATCTGAGTATTTAGTGGAATAATAATTCGATTGTCAACATCTAGTAATCGAAATGAGTTTTCTATTATTTCGTTTGAAGGAATTATATATGAATCAAATTCTAAGTTAGAAAAATCTGAGTATTCATATCTTCAATATCATTGATGACCAATAGTTTTAAGGGTTATCAAGGGGTTACTAATCTCATCAAGAAGATATAATAATCGAAGGGAAGGAAGAGCAATAAATAGTAGGACTACTGCAGGGAGGATAGTTCAAATTATCTCAATTATCTGACCGTGAAGAAGAAATCGGTTTGTAAATAAATTAGTGAATAAAGTGATTAGCAAATATCCAACTATTATTGTAATTATAATTAAGATTATTAGAGTGTGGTCGTGAAAAAAAGTTAACTGTTCTATTAAAGGTGAAGATCTATCTTGAAGTCTAAATGATGATCATGTAGTCATTTTCTAACAAAAGAAAATCTTTATATATGAAGCTTAAATCCATTGCACTAATCTGCCATATTAGAAAGAAGATAGTAAAGGTAGTTCTGAATATCTATGTTCTGCTGGAGGAGTATTTTGAAGTCATTCTACTGATGATCTAAGTTGGACAGAAAATAAAACTTGTCGGCTTAAAACTATTCTTTCTCAGATAATATAAATGAAAAAGATAATTCCTAGAAGAGAAATTATAGATCCAATAGAAGATACAACATTTCAAGACGTATATCTGTCTGGATAGTCAGAATACCGTCGAGGTATTCCAGCTAACCCTAGGAAATGTTGAGGAAAGAATGTTAGATTTACTCCAATAAATATTACTACAAATTGAGTTTTCAGGAGAGAAGGATTTAAGTTAAAACCAGTAAATAAAGGATATCAATGAATAAATCCGGCCATAATTGCAAATACTGCCCCTATAGAGAGAACATAATGAAAATGAGCAACAACATAATAAGTGTCATGAAGAATAATATCTACCGAAGAGTTTGCTAAAACTACTCCAGTTAATCCTCCTACTGTAAATAAAAAAACAAATCCTAATGCTCATAAAATTGAAGGTGAGTAGGAAAGTTGAGATCCATGAAGAGTAGCAAGTCAACTAAAAATTTTAATACCTGTAGGAACAGCAATAATTATAGTTGCTGAAGTAAAATAAGCTCGAGTATCTACATCTATACCCACAGTAAACATGTGATGAGCTCAGACAATAAATCCCAATAAACCAATTGATAATATGGCATAAATTATTCCTAATGAACCAAAGGTTTCCTTTTTTCCAGACTCTTGACTAATAATGTGGGAAATTATTCCAAATCCGGGTAAAATTAGAATATATACTTCAGGATGTCCAAAGAATCAAAATAAATGTTGATAAAGAATAGGATCTCCTCCTCCAGCTGGGTCAAAGAAGGATGTGTTTAAATTTCGGTCTGTTAAAAGTATTGTGATTGCTCCAGCTAAAACAGGAAGAGAAAGTAAAAGTAGAAGAGCAGTAATTAATACTGATCATACAAACAAGGGTATTCGATCAAATGATATTCCTTCTGTTCGCATGTTAATAACTGTAGTAATAAAATTTACTGCACCAAGGATTGATGATACTCCTGCTAAATGAAGACTAAAAATTGCTAGATCAACAGATGCTCCTCTGTGAGCAATAGTAGATGATAAAGGTGGGTAGACCGTTCAACCAGTCCCTGCTCCGTTTTCAACTATTCTACTTACTAATAAAAGAGTGAGAGAAGGAGGGAGAAGTCAGAATCTTATATTATTTATTCGAGGGAAGGCTATATCTGGTGCTCCTAGTATTAGGGGTACTAGTCAGTTTCCAAATCCTCCGATTATAATTGGTATAACTATAAAGAAAATTATTACAAAAGCGTGAGCTGTGACAATCACATTATAAATTTGATCATCTCCAATTAAAGAACCGGGATGACCTAATTCAGCTCGAATTAGTATTCTCAAAGAAGTTCCTACTATTCCAGCTCATGCTCCAAAAACAAAATATAATGTTCCAATATCCTTGTGATTTGTAGAAAATAACCATTGTCGCGATCTGATTAAATGGCTGAGAATAAGCAGTAAACTGTAAATTTACGTACAAGAAAATTTCTTTTTAATCAGCTTTATAGTCAATAATGACATTAGACTGCAATTCTAAAAGAGTATGAAATACTAAGGCTTAAAAGATTTTACTTATAATTTCAGCTTTGAAGGCTATGAGTTTGATTAACTTAAAACCTTAAAAGATGAAAAAAAAGCTTCTTACAAACCCTATCCCAATAGTAGAAAGAAATAAAAAAATTAGAGAGAAAGATATAAAATTTAAATTGGATATCCATTTTAATTCTACTGACCCCACTATTAAAGTTCTAAAAAAGATTCGAAGGTAGAAAAATAGAGTAACAAGAGTCATCAAAATAAGAATAAATATAGAAAATGAAAATCTCAATGAAGCTATTGTTTCAATTACTATTCACTTTGGAAAAAATCCTAAAAAAGGAGGTAATCCTCCTAGTGAGAGAAGTCTAAGAGCAATAGAGATTTTTAAAATTGGTGAGTATGGATGAAAGGAATTTATTTGATTAATATAAAACAGATTAAACTTATTTAATACTACAATTAATGATAAAACTATTAAACAATAAAATCTAAAATACATAATTCATAATTTGTTAGAATAGATTATTGCTATTAGGATTCAGCTTAGATGATTTACGGAAGAGAATGCTATGATTTTTCGAATTGAAGATTGGTTTATCCCTCCAATAGCTCCTATTACAGCTGATAAAATTGCTCCACAGGTGAGAAAAAAGTTTAAATTAGAATAAGAAATTAAACATAAAGGAGCAACCTTTTGTCATGTTATCAAAATTCTTCTTCTTACCCATCTTAATCCTTCTATTACATTTGGAAACCAAAAGTGTAGGGGAGCCACTCCGATTTTTATGAATAGAGCAGAAAGAAGAAGAAAGAAGAATAAATTTTCTATAATTGTAGATGATATTAATAAAACAGCAAAAAGCATAACTGAGGAGGCTAAAGCTTGAACTAAAAAATATTTTAATGATGATTCAGACGAGAAAGACTCTCTTCTCTCTTTTATTAGGGGGATAAAAGAAAGAAGATTAATCTCTAATCCGGCTCATGCTCCAAGCCATGAGGATGATGAAATGGAAATTATTGATCTTGAAATAAGAAGAAAGAAAAATCCTAATTTATATAATGGAAAGAAGATTAAAAAGAAAAGGATTTTCCTTTATATACGGGGTATGAGCCCGGCAGCTTTATTAGCTTATCTTTTTATATTTTAGTGTAAGGAGCACGGAAATTTTTGAGATTTCAAGAATAGTTCAATTCTATAAAATATAGTTTACCAGCAGTTAATGAATGTATGGATCATACTTTTTCTACTCTATCAAAATAGTCCTTTAATCAGGCAATTCATTTTTGAATAATTATTAAATAACAAAATATAATCCCTTTGTAAAATTTTAAAGCAATTTAATGTGCTAAGGAATCAGGTTTCTATTTATAAGAATTTTTTTTTAGATTTTTTTATTTTTCCAAATAGTTATAAATTTATGTTAATAATCTTATGTAATTATTCTAAAATATTCATTTCTTATTGATGGTCAAATATTAATTTAGATAACTTAAATTGGCATATATAGATCTATATATAATATAAAATTTTACATATATATAAATATCAAAATCAATAGATGTATATATATATATAAATATATTAATTATTAATAAATGAATATATTATCTTATTAATCTATAGTTTATTTCTTAATATATATATAAATCAAGATTTTAATGATTAAAAAATAATAATGTTATTAATATTAAATTAATATATAAAAGTTTAATATTAATATATATATTCACATAAATAGATATTTATTAATAAATAAAATATATATTAATATATATATATATATATACCCAAAAAGAGTTATTAGGTTTATGTAAATTATTGATCCAATGAAATCTATCAGAAAAAAAAAAAAAAAGTAGTATAAAATACTGTTAAGTTAATTTCATTTAAACGTGATTTTAGAAATGTACATTTATATACCAACTTATAGTTATCAATACTAATTTAACTTATTGTGTAATATTTTAAAAATATAGTTATTAAATTAAATATAAATTATTGATCCAAATTGGTGAGTAGTTCTCAAAATAAATTATATAAATTTTACTTTTTAGTATTTATTTATTTTGTGAAGGAATGAAAATTTGAAGAAATTTAATAAAAATTTATTAAATTATTTAAAATATTTTAATTGTTATGGTAGTAATTCGGTAATTTTATTATAAAAAGTTTAACTTTAAAAAAGTAGTAAACTAGATAAATCATTGATATTTATTTCTATAATAATAAAAGTAATTTAAACTAAAGAAATGGTGTACGAAATATAGAATAAATCTTTTTAATTAACAAAATATTAATTAGAATCAATAAATAGTAATATGGATATTATATAAATTATGGATCAATAGATTAAAGTAGAGAAGAATTTAAATAATCTATAGAAGTAAGAAATCAAAACTATTAATTTAAGTATTTTAGAAATAAAATTAATCTATATGCTTGTGGTTAATTAATTTTTATTATTTAAATTTAAAATAATTTGTAGAGATAAATAAAATAAGTTAGTTGGTAATTATCTAAAATATATAATATAGAAAATTTATATTTAACCTGGTTTATTTCATTAAAATTTTCAAATGAAATTATATTTGTTTATTTTATTTAATAAAAATTTGAGATAAATTGAGTCTAGGTAAAACTGGAAATCTATGGAATATTTAGATAATTTTTAGTAGAAAAATAGAAATACAATAAAAGTTTTCTTAAAAATTTATTTGTTTATTAAAAATTTCTAAAATCACGTTTAAATGAAATTAACTTAACAGTAAAAAGGGGTTTAAAAGAAAACTACCCTTTGTTTATTGGATTTCATTAAATTTTTAATTTTAGTGTAATTTAGCTTATAAAATTGTTTAAAATCACGTTTAAATGAAATTAACTTAACAGTAAAAAGGGGTTTAAAAGAAAACTATCCTTTGTTTATTAAATTTCATTTAATTTTTAGTTTTTTAGTATAATTTAGTTGAGAAAATTGTTTAAAATCACGTTTAAATGGAATTAACTTAACAGTAAAAAGGGGTTTAAAAGAAAACTATCCTTTATAGGTTTGATTTCATTTAAATTGATTATTTTATTATAAAATATCTTATTTTATAATTATTATTACCTTACTCTTCTGACTAACTTTGAAATGGTTATCTTATTTTATTATTATTATTACCTTACTCTTCTGACTAACTTTGAAATGGTTATCTTATTTTATTATTATTATTACCTTACTCTTCTGACTAACTTTGAAATGGTTATCTTATTTTATTATTATTATTACCTTACTCTTCTGACTAACTTTGAAATGGTTATCTTATTTTATTATTATTATTACCTTACTCTTCTGACTAACTTTGAAATGGTTATCTTATTTTATTATTATACATTTATGTAGAAATAAAATTAATTGAATTCATTCATTGAATATATCGACAATTATGAACTTTAAAAAAAGATTAATTCATTTTATAAATTGAAGTAGCAATAAATATATAGTATAAGTTTGGGTATGCTGAAAATTTATTTTAAAATATTTATAAATTTGAGTGTAGCAATTTTAATTCTATCTATTAATCTCTCAATAATATTAGATTAGGGGTTTAATATTTCAGGTTATTAGATGAGTAAAATATGTGTACAGGGGATTTCCTTCTATACAGGAAAATGTGGGGAGGGAATACTATTTTAGGTTACTTAAACATTAATATCACCAAATATTTTAATTTAATTTATTTATTTTATAGTGATAATTTAAAGAAATTGAAGGATTTTAAAGTGGGATATATAAAAATTTATGATATAATGTATGAAAAATAAGTAGATTTTATGATTCTAGGTCTATTATGTTAGATAAATATATTAAAATAAAAATGTACAGGATAAAAATTAA
This sequence comes from Sicus ferrugineus, assembly GCA_922984085.1. Taxonomy (NCBI): domain Eukaryota; kingdom Metazoa; phylum Arthropoda; class Insecta; order Diptera; family Conopidae; genus Sicus; species Sicus ferrugineus. The sequence continues at coordinate 7,503,088 of OV277349.1, read as the reverse complement.
TCTCTTAAGAAGAGTATTAATTATTTATGGATTAATAATATTATAAATAATTAAAAAAATGGTGTACGAAATAAAGGATATTTCTTTTTAGGGGAAAGATTTTCCTTAGTGGAATATATAAAAATTTATGATATAATGTATGAAAAATAAGTAGATTTATTGATTCTAGTTCTATTATGTTAGATAAATCTATTAAAATAAAAATGTACAGGATAAAAATTAATCTCTTAAGAAGAGTGTTAATTATTTATGGATTAATAATATTATAAATAATTAAAAAAATGGTGTACGAAATAAAGGATATTTCTTTTTAGGGGAAAGATTTTCCTTAGTGGAATATATAAAAATTTATGATATAATGTATGAAAAATAAGTAGATTTATTGATTCTAGGTCTATTATGTTAGATAAATCTATTAAAATAAAAATGTACAGGATAAAAATTAATCTCTTAAGAAGAGTGTTAATTATTTATGGATTAATAATATTATAAATAATTAAAAAAATGGTGTACGAAATAAAGGATATTTCTTTTTAGGGGAAAGATTTTCCTTAGTGGGATATATAAAATTTTTCATAGAAATAAAATTAATAGAATTCATTGAATATATTGACAATTATGAACTTTAAAAAAAGATTAAATCATTGTATAAATTGAAGTAGCAATAAATATATAGTATAAGTTTGGGTATGCTGAAAATTTATTTTAAAATATTTATAAATTTGAGTGTAGCAATTTTAATTCTATCTATTAATCTCTCAATAATATTAGATTAGGGGTTTAATATTTCAGGTTATTAGATGAGTAAAATATGTGTACAGGGGATTTCCTTCTATACAGGAAAATGTGGGGAGGGAATACTATTTTAGGTTACTTAAACATTAATATCACCAAATATTTTAATTTAATTTATTTATTTTATAGTGATAATTTAAAGAAATTGAAGGATTTTAAAGTGGGATATATAAAAATTTATGATATAATGTATGAAAAATAAGTAGATTTTATGATTCTAGGTCTATTATGTTAGATAAATATATTAAAATAAAAATGTACAGGATAAAAATTAATCTCTTAAGAAGAGTATTAATTATTTATGGATTAATAATATTATAAATAATTAAAAAAATGGTGTACGAAATAAAGGATATTTCTTTTTAGGGGAAAGATTTTCCTTAGTGGAATATATAAAAATTTATGATATAATGTATGAAAAATAAGTAGATTTATTGATTCTAGTTCTATTATGTTAGATAAATCTATTAAAATAAAAATGTACAGGATAAAAATTAATCTCTTAAGAAGAGTGTTAATTATTTATGGATTAATAATATTATAAATAATTAAAAAAATGGTGTACGAAATAAAGGATATTTCTTTTTAGGGGAAAGATTTTCCTTAGTGGAATATATAAAAATTTATGATATAATGTATGAAAAATAAGTAGATTTATTGATTCTAGTTCTATTATGTTAGATAAATCTATTAAAATAAAAATGTACAGGATAAAAATTAATCTCTTAAGAAGAGTGTTAATTATTTATGGATTAATAATATTATAAATAATTAAAAAAATGGTGTACGAAATAAAGGATATTTCTTTTTAGGGGAAAGATTTTCCTTAGTGGAATATATAAAAATTTATGATATAATGTATGAAAAATAAGTTGATTTATTGATTCTAGTTCTATTATGTTAGATAAATCTATTAAAATAAAAATGTACAGGATAAAAATTAATCTCTTAAGAAGAGTGTTAATTATTTATGGATTAATAATATTATAAATAATTAAAAAAATGGTGTACGAAATAAAGGATATTTCTTTTTAGGGGAAAGATTTTCCTTAGTGGAATATATAAAAATTTATGATATAATGTATGAAAAATAAGTAGATTTATTGATTCTAGGTCTATTATGTTAGATAAATCTATTAAAATAAAAATGTACAGGATAAAAATTAATCTCTTAAGAAGAGTGTTAATTATTTATGGATTAATAATATTATAAATAATTAAAAAAATGGTGTACGAAATAAAGGATATTTCTTTTTAGGGGAAAGATTTTCCTTAGTGGGATATATAAAATTTTTCATAGAAATAAAATTAATAGAATTCATTGAATATATTGACAATTATGAACTTTAAAAAAAGATTAAATCATTGTATAAATTGAAGTAGCAATAAATATATAGTATAAGTTTGGGTATGCTGAAAATTTATTTTAAAATATTTATAAATTTGAGTGTAGCAATTTTAATTCTATCTATTAATCTCTCAATAATATTAGATTAGGGGTTTAATATTTCAGGTTATTAGATGAGTAAAATATGTGTACAGGGGATTTCCTTCTATACAGGAAAATGTGGGGAGGGAATACTATTTTAGGTTACTTAAACATTAATATCACCAAATATTTTAATTTAATTTATTTATTTTATAGTGATAATTTAAAGAAATTGAAGGATTTTAAAGTGGGATATATAAAAATTTATGATATAATGTATGAAAAATAAGTAGATTTTATGATTCTAGGTCTATTATGTTAGATAAATATATTAAAATAAAAATGTACAGGATAAAAATTAATCTCTTAAGAAGAGTGTTAATTATTTATGGATTAATAATATTATAAATAATTAAAAAAATGGTGTACGAAATAAAGGATTTACCAATTATTTATTTCAGTTTTGTGGACGGAATAACTACCGTGTTCACCTTGACAACATTTGTAAGGCGCCCCTAAAATCTTCAACAAAATCCTTTCCTTTATAAATTCTAATTTCCGTTTATAAGTGTTGATTTACTTTTCCCTTTTAGAAAAACACTTTTGTTTTCTTCAACTGCATTAGCTTGTGTATAAAAAGAAAAAACTGAGGAAAGCAATTATTTCTTGCCTTCCATTCTTTTTCTAGCTGAAGTTTTATTATAATTTATTTATTTATAAAAGATTCTTTAGAAAAGCAAGACTAAAACGAATCTTAAAAAACTAATGTAAAGCCTCAATTTTTCATCACAAACACTATAAATCACACTGAATGAAAGAAAAAATTAAACGCATTTGAAGTGAGGGGAAAAAATGGGAGAAACG
>OV277349.1:7377500-7495000 GCA_922984085.1 Sicus ferrugineus | reverse complement strand
AATGTTTTCCTTACTTTATTTAACAAATCGTACGTTTCGAAGTCGTAGGATTTCATACGACACTGAAAACCACCATTCTTCGGTTAAGAAAAGCTTTGAAACCTCATCAATCGGGTAATTAAAAGTCTAAAAATAAATATTGTATTTCACGAGAAATGCAGTAAAGATAAATAATTGCATGAAACATGTTTTTCGAAAACTATTGTAACGTGATTTGCGAGGCTTTTAAGCTTTCCTTCACTTCAAAATCAAACGAAACCTAAAGATTTTCGAATAACAGATTTATTAGGAATGCGTTTCCGAAAATAGAAATTTGGAAGAAAATCAAACAAATAGATTTCATGCTTCATAAATGCAAAATGTTTGCAGACACATTCAAATTTTAGTTCAATTTAGTTTTTATACTTCAGTAACTTTTTCATTTTTCCCCTTTTCTCGTTCTTTACTTCCTCGTTTTTTCTTTACTTCCTCGTTTTTTCTTTACTTCCTCGTTTTTTGCTCGCATAAATGAAAAATTGTTGGCGACATACGAATCCCTCAAAATTGAAAAGAATGATGAATTGCAGCTGCCAAATGAGAAATGCAATCATTCATTCTGGATTTTGACAAAAAAGTCAAGTCATTAACTTACTTTGGGAAGGAAATTTTTCAAAAATTGGAATGCGAATTAAAAGTTACATTTAATGTGATTCACATTTAATGTGATTTACAATTAAAATTTACCTTTAATCGTATATAAATCTAAATTTCAAATATAACTATCATCTGATTATTTTTGTTGTTGTTGTTGCTCTTGCTGCACTTGATGCAAACTGCAAACAACTTTTCAGTTGACACAGTTAACTTTATCGTAAATATAATTAAAATCCTTGAAGTGTTATTTTCCTCATTATCGTCCCTGGTTATTAAAAGGTTTTTCTGTTTTATCGTTGAAGCATTAAATTGGGTCATTTAAAAATAATCATCATCCACCCACGGAGTATTTAAATTAGAAGGGTTCTGGATTTTCATAATCCCGGCATCTTCGTTACCTGAGAAGAAGATTCTAGAATTTATTCACTAAATAAATAATTAAAAATATGGATTATCTAAGTTTATCTCTCGGCAAAAATTTATATAAACGCTACCAAAAATATTACAAATTTTAAATAATCTTATTTCATTCTCTGAAATAGTATTTGTGATTGATTAGAAATGTTCTAAAAAATTCTAAACATTTTCTAAATTATCTACATCTTTGAATTATAAGAATCGATTAGTATTTAGTAATTAATCGAGTAATGTAGTAATCAGTTAGTTAATATCTAAATATATTGAGATCTCCGACTCAATAGCGGGATTTCTTTTGCTGAATTGCAGGATTTTTAGCCAATTTTATTCATAATCCCGGGATTCCAAAAACCGAACGCGTTTGGAAACCCTAGCGTGAATGTGGTTACAGTAAACTCATTTGTTCACATGTATGGGAATAAAGCTCAAACTTCCACATGGATTCATCCTTTCATCCTTTCATCCTTGCATTTCCAATTATTCTCTTCCTTACAGATGAGCTGTCCGCTGTCCGTAGCCACAGAATTAAATCCACTCGAACTGTTTTTCCTACCTTCTGAGTGCAAAAATAACTCCACAAATAGAGGACGGAATCCTGTGTAGAGGGAATAAACTAATTGTGAACATGAAATCCTTGCAAAATGAATTGGTAAAGATGCCGGATACTTTGAATTTGTAAATGTGAAATTGTTAGAAAGGACATGAAAGTTGTGCTTCCTCGTAGAGGATAATTGAAATTTAAATAAATGATTACAGAATATAATGAGTGATACTTGAAACCGACCTTCTATTTTTTCACCACGGCCTCAAAAACACTTCAAATACGCCATTTCAAGCATAGAAAATATTTTTACTACCCACCTACCCTCTCTCTCTCTCTCGCTCTCTCTCTCTCTCTCCCCCTCTCCTCCTAGCTTTTCCCGTTTCCCTCTTCCTATCTTCACGTCTCTCTTCCCACATCTTTTTCTCTCTCGCCGTCACTCTTTTCCACCCCGCTTTTCCTCTCTCTCTCTCTACCCTCTCTCTCTCCCCATAACCTCTCTCTCTTTCTCCCTACCTTCTTTCTACCTCTCACTACGCCCTCTCTCTCCCTACTCTCTCTCTCTCTCTCTCCTTCTCCCTACCCTCTCTCTCTCTCTCCTACCATCTCTCTCTCTCTCTCTCTCTCTCTCTCTCTCGCTCTCTACCTACCCTCTCTCTTCTCTCTCTCTTTCCACGTCTTTCACATTCCTCGTTCTCCCACTCCCCCTCTCACTCACACCTCTCATTCACACCTCTCTCCCACACCTCCGCTCTACCATTATCTCCTTCTCGCTCTCCCAACATCTCTTTCCACTCACCATCTCCTCGGATCTCTATCACCGTCACCTTCTCACTATCTCCTCCTCCTCCTCTCCTCCCGCATCTCTTGAAGACTTCTTTCTATTTATATTCACATACAACACACTAAACAAACGCCCACTCAGTCCACTTCTATTTTCTTCAAAGCTTAACTGGTGACAACCATTTCCTGTTCATTTAACTTACAACAAAGAAGAAATTAAGGTGTTCGTAAAAATTAGGTATAAAAAAAAGTGGCTGCATCTACACTGTAGATTCTACAGCCACCCTCACATCTACACTGTAGATTCTACAGCCACCCTCACATCTACAGCTTCACATGCAATTACAGCATCCCGTTGCATGGGAAGGTAAGTAAGTGAAGAATATTGTACGTGTAAAACGAATGAACATAATCATTGAGCAATTTCTAATTTAGTGTTAATAATTTTGCCTTTTTTGTCTTTTTTAATATTCGTAGTTCATATCGTGTTTTTGCATTTGGAAGTCATTATGCAGCACCCTGTATCACTTTGCAAGTCACTCACAATGACGAGTCGTAAAGTTTTTCGATTAATTACGCACACGACTTACGTGTCATGGCGTCAGTCGTGAGTACGCAATTCGTAACTCAAACGTAATCAACGTCGTTTAGGAATTGCCATTCCTTGCTGTCAAACTCTTTTTTGTGCCATTAATAAATGCAATTTCTACAATTTAATTTTAACCAATTGATTCTTACTGCATTTTTAACTTTTCCTAACTTTTATTTAATAATTGTGAAGTATATCACTTTTCATTAAATATACATTTCTTCATTTAAAAAATGTCGCATTTACTTCGATTATACAATTAACTACATTTAAGAACTTTCTTCATTGCAAAATCTTTTTTACGAAATCGTCGAATTGGGATCCCTGGTTGGTACTAGAGAGAGTTGAATATAATTGAGAGCTTTTTAACGACTCAACTGCAAGAGCTTTTTTTCAAGTCTCCCAATTGGTTTGTATATAAGATTAATTATGTGGTTTGTGTACGAGATTAGAGGCTAGAAGATTAAAGAATTATGCAACACTGAAGTCGGCAAAAAAATAATGAATGTTTGTGTTTTTCAGAAATGGGTTCGTAAGTCAACTACTATCGACAGTTCAAACATAAAAATATTTCAATATTTTATTTTGAAAATGAAATTTTATCTTAAAAAGTTTCGAAAATTAAAAAAACAAGATGAAGCTTCGAAGACAAAAAAATCCAATTTGTTTTAATGCCCTCGAAGCTTTTTTTTTCAGTTACTTCGAAGAATATCCTCATTTTTTTAAGGACTCTTATTTGAATTTTTCAATCACCGTATTTAAAACAGCGTTATTTATTCTTATGTATAATATTTATTTCCTAATTTTTGAAACGATTTTTTGTATTTTAAAGTACACGCGAAGTTAAAAAATATTCTGCAAATCACAACATCATTGAAAAATGGGAATACAAAAAATTATTAATACAAATAAAGTACAATTGTGTTCACTCTTATTTAGTTTAAGCTATACAGAGCCCCGCAAATATCCTTCTAAGATTTACATATCCAGATCTTCGTCTTCCTCATCCCATTCCCAGTCACTGAATTCCCAGTCCTAAAAACAAATCACATCATTCACTAACAAGGTAATTCTTCACCCGTTGACTTACATAGTCGTCCGAGTCTGCCTGTTCCGAGGGCAGCTTGCTCGGCGAGCACGCCATGTAAGCTACGCCACTGTTGTGACCTGTACACTCGCAGGTCTGACTTTCATTTGGTTTCGCGCTCTTTGCTACACGTTTGGCAAAAATGGAGGCTACGCGTCTTACTGGATATTTACGTTCCGGCATCAATTTGCGTGCACTGAAAACGGAGCCGTTCGTTTCCAATGCTAACGGCGTACAGATGCCTAAATTGGTTTTAGGGATGTGCAATTGCTTGCGTAATGCAGCATCACCGTCGAGGAAACGCTTCGAGTAGACCAGCTCACGATCGAGTCCGAAAAAGTGACGCAATTTTCGCGTTCTCTCAAAATCGAACTCCGTGTCAGCTAAGATGTGTAGATTTACGCCCTCCTCCAGCATGTACTGCAGAATGGAGGAGTAATCGAAGCGCATGCTACGCGCGGCGCAGTTACTGCACGAGAGCAGTATGAATGTTTTTGAGACGCCAGGACGGAAGTTTAGCTTGGATGCAGTTGAGATGGCTTGTAAGATATCGTTGTAGGCAGAATTATTAGTCTCAATATGGTCGAAGTAATAGCGGAGTTCATTAAAATCGGAGGTAAAAACACGATTTTCATGAATTACAGTTCGAGGGCGATCGAAGGGTGGACGTCCTCCAAAGGCAACGACGGCGTAACTAAAAACAGAGAGACAAATAGAGAAACAGGCATTAATGAGAGAGAGAGAGAGAGAGTGAGAGAGAGAGAGAGAGGGAGAGAGAGAGAGAGCTGGAGAATTTGTACGGAGTTGTGTTAACTCCAAATTTTCCAGATTTTCTTACCGATTGTCAGTTATATTTGCCCGTTGCAGTTGCTCTTCGATGTTCGATACGACGGATACGATATTTTTGCTTTCAGTTAGATTGGCATTGCAGGGCTTGGCTTCCACAATGAATACTACGTCACTGCTGTGTGGTACCTCGCTGCCTCGTAGGTCCACAAACGTACCTTCGGGAACAAAGGAACCATTTGACAGCTCACAACTACCGAAATGTAAATGTCAACAAATTTCAATTACTTGAGGTTTGAAAACTACATACTAAACACATTGTTCCGGCACCCTTAGAGGTACCCTAGCCGCTGTACATGCCTCGATATAAGCCAAGGCAGCTGTACAGGCACCCCTAAGGGCAGGAGGACCCGTTTTGAGAACTTTCGAATGACCACTGAGATCCAGACACATGTCGTAGAAGGGTTTAATTTCGATGGTGCCACTGCAGGCGGAGAGGATACCCGATTTAAAGAAAAGATTGCAAGTCTCTGTAGCAACTGCAGTGGTAACTTCAACTGTAGGTTTCTTTGGGGATCTTTGCTCTTTGCAATTCTTAAGGCTCCAACTATCAGTGAAGTCTTCAATATGTGCGAGAATACTATGTTTTGGGGTGGTAAATTCATCGAATTGTTCATTATTCATGGTACCCAGCAGCCCTGCTGTTTGTCCGAAGTACCATCCACTCAGTTCGAACCAGCACAGGTCGAACTGCACATTACAGCTGAGAGTGTATTCGGTGTTCGAATGTACAGTCAGTATATCGAGATCGCGGTAAATCGTGACATCACCCAAGTTAACGGGAAGCATTGATTTCGTGTCACCATTAATTGAAAGAGTCTGAAAAGAGGTGCAAAATGAACTAAACTTCTGTAAAAGTAAAAGCTTTTACTCGTAACACTTACATCTTTATCAAGATCAATTTGAATTAGCTCTCCGTTGGCTACCAAAGTGAGTTTTCTCGTCGAACTGACTTGATCGGTACCTTCACTTGATATCTACGAAAAATAAGGGAGTTATTGTAGTCCACCATAATTTGTTTATGTGGAAGAAATCGACACCTACTGCTGGTTCCAATAGCAAAGTGAAGTTGCGTTGGAAGAAATCATGTGCCAACAGATAAGAACATTTGCGTTGTTCTGAATCCAGATTGAGACCAACGAAACGCTGATCGAATGTCATATAGTGTCGGGATCCTATTAGCAAAGCACGTGCTGTAAGATATCCAAAATCAATACACTTCCCGGTGTAGAGAAAACTTTACCATTCACTTACAAGAATATGGTGGTAACCATGTTTTCGGATCCAGTTGGGTGCGCAAGTTATAAAGGTAGCGAATGATCGAGGAGTTGGTAGTTGTAAATAGATTCTGTGCTCGTGCCAGCCACTTATATTCAGGAATCTCCTCGAACTTTGGTGTCTCATTGAATGCATGCCAGGACATGGGGAGCTTTTGCTCCAAATCAATTATGCCTGCTTCAAGATCAAATATGAATTTCGTTTTCGCTTCCCGATACATATCTGCTGTTTCCAGAGCATTCAAGGCGTAGTTATTAAATTTATTTCGTATCAAAGCGTACAATTGATGCAAACGTGTCTCTAACTGCAGTTCCTCGGCGATCCATTCTAATTTCGCCACCAATTCCTTGTATTTCTGTATGAGAGTCTGCACTTGGTCGATATTTTGTAACTCTTTGATTTCATCCCAAATCTCAGTAATCACCTCATCCAGTTCTGCCCCAAAAGGCACTAACTTGAAATATTTCTCCTTAAGGAAATTCCAAGCGATCCGTGAGTACTTCCTAATGTTAGTAATGGCATCATTGGATTTAATATCCTTATACAAACGATCGACATCGTTCGTGAAGCTTGACACCTTGTTGAAGTAGGGGGACTCGGCCAGTTCGTTGCTGCGTTTGTATATGAAATCGAAAACCTCCTTGCTGAGGTTCCAAGCGGCCGATTCAATGAAGCTTATGAATCTAAAAATGTGTGGCTCAATTCGCTTCAGCACGCTCTTCCAGTAGTTGGACATAGTAGACCGGAATTTGTTCCACATCTTTTCGACATATTTAATAAACGATATATGAAGATCCTTGACAAACTTATCGTACCTTTCCACGCCCTTCTCGAGTAGACCAGAAAGATAATGCAACGACTCGCCGTGGAAGAAACGACTGATGGCATCCAACATCTTGTTGTAGCTGACTTTAATGGTCTCAATAAGCCAAACAATGCTATTTCGCAGTGCTTTGCCTGAATCGCCCATAGCATGCCATATTTCGCTGAAGATTTTGGGTAACGATTCAATGTGGTCACGTATCGCTAGCTCATCCAATATAGTCAGCGTGAAGTTAATAACGGTCTTGATGTAAAAATCATTGGCTTCATAAGATTGATTTACAAACTGGCGTAAGTCCTCCAGGTCTCTTTCGAGTACACTCAACTCTCCGATGTCATCAAAGAAGGCTCGATTATACTGCCTACTCTCTTCCCAAACTACGCCAATCGATTCCATTGTTTCGCTGTACAACGCTTTTACCCAGAAATCTACACCATCAGAGACAGAGCTGTAAAGTGACGTGCCAACAGCGTACACTTTATCTCTTAGTTCTTTTCTGATGGACGGTTGCCAATGGAAACGACCCGTTATCAAACGTGAATGATTAATTTTAATGTATGAGCTGACATCTATAACACGTATCTCCTCATAGTTACGCCAGATGTCCAAATAGCCACTTCGGGTATCGGGAATATATCCGACCATTTGTAAATTTTGGCTCGCATCCTCAGTCAAATTAACTTCCATGCGTGTATACCTCTTGTCAAAATCGATGTAGAAGTATCCGGTATTGTTGGTCTCAGGCGTATCCCACATGGTTGCATTTAAGCCATAAACGGGATAGTTAAGGTTTGGAACAGCCCAGAATCGAACTGAGCGGTAGGGGGAGTTGCGCTGAAAGGTAAAATTTGTGTAATATCCTGTAGTTTATTGTTCGAGTTACTTTTTCATCCGATGTTTCAAATTCAACTTACCACGTACTCTACTTCTTTCTTATTCAAATCGAGCTTAGCTAAAAACATGCCACGTTTTTCTGGATAGTAGTCACGTTTATAAAGAGCATGCGATTCGGTTTTATAGTAGGACGGTTTTGCAGCTACAGTTCCCTCAAACTGTGCGTCCAGTTCGGAGGCCTCATGTAGAGCAAAAAACCGGAATGTATAATTGGTATGACCCAAGTCGTGATAGAAATCCTTTAGTGAGACACCCATGCTTATTAAGTGTTCCGTATTGTTAGAGTAATCGATCACCAGATTGGCTTGAAGCAAGTCACGCAAACCGCGATAATAGGTTCCCTTGAATATGACATCCTTTTCAAGATATGGATGACCAATGGAGAAAACGACCGTTTGATTGTCACGATCATTTTTATGCAAAGGTTCCAACTGCCAAAGTAATCCAGTACGTATCGTTTTTTGTCCGTCAGTGTAGGAATCACCGCTCCATTTAAATGACACATCGGAGTTGAAGCGTTCATCTGTCATGTAGTACCAACCCTCGGTGGAAAGGCTTCTCTTTGGATAGAACAACTGAATAACAAACTTTTGCGAATCGTTTCCAGTCTGTAGAAATTAAGTAAAAGTTGACAATTATTGAAGTACTGAAAGCTTCCCATCTCAATCCACTTACTTGAGTATAGTTTCCGATTTCAATGTTGTAACCAATCCAAACGGTTTCCGATAATTCTAGTTTGGTACGATGCTTAGTTAGACGTTCATTAGTGTCCTCGTAGTTTGTTGTCAAGATAACCGTTCTGTTGGGATGAATGGCCACAATTTTTATTTCTTGACCACCCCGAATCGAGCGTGTATACAGTTCACCGGTTAGATTAAATGACTTGGCGTTATGCAACTCGAACACTTCAACATGTTTGACGTCTAGCGATCCAGACTGCGAATTGGTTAAGTCTTTTGTATTTACGTAATGTATGCCCAATGGTTTCATATTATTCTGCAGGGTAATATCAGTAGTATCTATATACTCCGAATGTTGGCGCTCTTCGGTCCGCTTATAAAGACCATCCAGTATGTCTTTGTCATTATAGATAACCTTAATGTGTCCCATATCTGAATGGAGGCTTTCGTTAAGATTATAGGAGACATCGGCACGATGACGAGTTGCTAGCGGTACTTCCATTTCAATGTTTCCCTGCAGATTGTGGCCGGGATTTTTGTAGCTATACGTATTATGAAGCTTAAAGAAAGCGGAGTCTGTCGGCCAGGTGGCACGACAAAAACGATATGTAACTTCACTACGGGGTAGGAGAAAAATACATTAATCTTTATGCGAAAGGTCATTAAGTGAGCCATCTTCTTACCCATTTGTACTGAAATTGAAATCCGTTTTGAGCCAGGTTACGTTAAGAAACGGTGTGGAGCTGTTTACAAATCCATGCATGTTTGATAGACCTTTAAATGTCATCGCCAATTCGGCTATCCTACGTGAGGCCGGATAATCAAATGAACAACTATAAAGTTAAAAAGTTTAATGAGATGGTAGAATTTGTCAAGAAGCTTCCCACTCACGGATATGCACTTACATAAAATTATGATAGTCGTCCTCTTTCTGATCATAGTTGCCACTTGCGAAAAATGTCGCATGATCTTTGTATTTAGGAGTTATTAGTTTAGCATAAAATTCTCGTCTAACTTTCCGTTTGCGTAGCATCTGAAAGTCGCCTTCCATTACGGAGAGGTCACTAATGTTACCCCATTCAATATGTCCCAAACCTTGCAAGTCAGTAACGTTGCGATACGAAACACGTGTCAAAAAGCGACGCTTTGCGTCTTGCGACTCGTATTTGCTCTCGAAAAATATGTTAGGCTGACTACTTTGACTGAAAATATTTCCTCTGTAGCGTGCACCAATTTCATGTGTATCTCCAACAGGCTCTGGAAGTTGTGTCACCAAACCCATCTCAATATCATCCGATGAACGATAGTTTAATGTTCCGGCTGCATCTAAGTTCCACTTTGAATTTACATTTATTTTGCTACCCGCTGTTAGGCGTTGGAAATTGTAATCGGGGTTTGAGTATTTAATACCAGCATGAAGAGAACTAACAGCTGAATCGGGACGCTCTCTGTAACTCTCAAGCATGAGCTGTATATCCTGTCCTAACATCCATGCCCAAGTACAACTGCTCCGACCGAAATACTTGCCAATGCGATATTCACCCTCCACACGACCACCATTTCTTCGGTTATCGATATCGGAACGCAGACGTACCGACTCGATACCTAACTCCCTCCAGGGAGTCTCCATGTTTATTTCACCCAGAAGGTGTTCTCGTGTTTCTGGCCGCAACTTACCGTTCACGTTGATTCGTGAGATTTCAGGCTCCGTAGATTGCACAAGTACCGAGAAATCCACACCAGTCTCATCATTTATTGAATAACCACCCGACACTTGACACATCTTGCCACCTTCTATAGCACTGAATTGGAATTCCATTCCCTTTTGTTCACTTCCTTCGTCAATGCTCAGTTCAACAACGCCATCTGGTCCACCGGTCCGTGGTTGCAAACGTAGTCTTACGTCCGCTGGATAGACGTCATAGTCAGCCATCCTGACATGACCGCGTACAGAATACATCGCCGTATTACGATAAAGCTGCCCATTAACAGCGTATTCATTTGGATTTTTCGTCGAACGTTTCAGCGATCCGTTCATAGAGACATTTTTAAATTGCTGAATGGGAGTCCAAATTTCTACATTGAAGTTTTCTTTTCTCTTACTTGCTCGAGTGCCGTACTCAATGCGATGACCTGTTCTACCAAGTAATATTAAGTCAAAGTTAAGCTGCGAATTTAAGCCTCTGGTTAGTAGAATAGTGCTCTCGGCAATTTTCAGAGGTAACATCGTTGTCTGTAGTCTTCCATCTGCATTTATATAACTTGACTCGTCCGTGCTCCACGAGGTTTCAAATTGTATCTGGGATTAAACGAAAAAAGAGCTTATGTTACTCTAAGGCAAATGAGGTTATTTAAATTCCAACTAAACATGAAGCAAGTCCACCTCTCAAGCGAACCATTCTTAAATCTTATATAACGTTTTCTTTCTTACTCTGTCAACAGTTCCATTATCGGTCACTTCAAATAGACCCTCTATGGTACTATCAATCTTGCTGAGTTGTTTTTTAAAGTATGCCTTGCATTCGTAATATGGAATCGCCTTTGTGTTTACTGATACACCCAAAGCTGTTTCTAAGAGGTCTTCCTCCGCCTATGGAATAAGAATTGAGTTTTATATTACGCTCGTACTTGAAAACTATATATACGCACCACAACGGACGCCGCCAGCGACAGCTGAGTGTTCGTTGTCACGGTTGTTATATTTCCTCTACACATATTACTTCCTAGCGCGAGTCTACCTTCTATATCGATTTTCCTGAGTAGCTCAAACGGTGTTTTCACTTTCAGCGTAACCTGATGTTGTTTGGGTTTTAAAGTGTCGTCTGCTTTTGTGTAGTTTAATTCGAAGCCCACTTCTTCTTTATTGACAATCACTTGCACTTTCTCAAAGAAGTAATTGTAGTTTAAATCCATGTGGTATTCCACAATTGACTTCACTTCCCTGGCTACCTGGAAGGGTGTGTTCACGTTTAACACGTTTAAAATATTTATATAGTCGGGGAAGTAGAGGCGGTCCTTGACATCGACACGACCTTGAGGTAGCTGCAAATTTCCGACCATCAAGTAATAATCCGTTATTTCCTGTACATCAACCAATCCATTCATCGTGGGCCAAACTAAAGTGTCGAGCTCGAATTCCACATAATACGAAAAGAATTCAATTTCATCGATGTCATAGTCCTCACTTTCCTCCATTTCCAGCGGTGGAAAATCGTCGTCATAGAGGATCTCAAACTCCAACTTGCTTCCCACCAACTGTTGCAACAAATTTGATTTTGGGTGCCCATTAACCTTGAGACCCAATTTATAATCTGACAGTTTCCCGTGCAATTCCAAGATGAAGAGTTGTTTTTTAATAAACTTCGCTACGAAACCGTTCTCTTCAAAACCTTTGAGTGGCGTGAATATCCGATAGGCATACTCGAAATCAGTGATATTGTTCATGCGCCAAACACCGTAAAAGCCAAGAGTTGCGTTATTCCAAATACCTCTCAGGTCGACAGTATCGGACTTGACTTTGGCTATGACTGCGGCTTGTTCGAAGTTTTCTATGGGCGTCGCAACACTTAACTTTACGTCAAAATTTATAAGCGATTTAATGTCGCAGAGTACTTCGACACCCAGAGCCGCTTGTGGAGCACGAACCTCGGCTACTGCGTGATGTTGGGGTTCATTCAATCCGAACCTGCCGTGTATGTAGCGGAACTTTTCCAGAGGAGTGGTTATGTTAATCGATAGCATGTTGTTAGTGAATTTCTTAACGTAACCATCCATGGCGAGAGTGAATTCACGAATGTCAAAGTTCAGTGAAGTTGCTCCAAGCACCTCGCGCTTATCGCTGAGGCTGAATTTGGCCGCTAGACCACCCTTGCGATAGCCTTCGAAGGGACTTAACACCAACACTGTACCGGAAACATTTTGGAACTCGGGACTGTTAAGGAACTCCCAGTTCGACTTGATGCCATACACGTTGAGCGTATCGTTTGGTGTGCTGTAACGCAGATCGAAGTCACTATCGAATTTTTGTAAATTCTGCCAATGCTTTAGTTTCACACTTAAAACGGGTATATCTTTCACGCTGCTGTTAATACCCAGTCTCACGTCGAAGCTAATTAGTGGGTCTGCGATTGCGTAGTCACTCTTGTAGCTCAACTGAAGAGTTTGATTTTCAGCCCAAAGGAGTGTCGAGTTCGCTAGAATCAGGTTATCCATGCTATATACACCAGCCTTCAGATTGTTGCTGTGCCAGCCCTTAAAAGGTGTAGTGAACTCGAGGTGTACCCAATTGTTTAGTTCTTTTCCTGGCATGATGCCGACGTCATACGTGAAGACCAACATTTCTCGTATGCTCCACGAGGCTCGAGCTGTGCCATGATAATTGGGACCACCAGTTTGGGCGTCGAAACCACAACTAACGGTGCGATCTGGATAGGTAAACATTAAGTTTCCGTCGTATCTGTCCACATCAGGGTGGTTGTATTCCGCAAGTACTCCAAGACGTTGGGAGGGATCACGATTGGCATCCCATTTCAATTCCAGTGAAAGTTCCTTGCGCTTTTCGAGTGAAAGGAGACCAATTTTCAGGTGTATGTCACGTAATCTAAACAACAAATGACAAAAATAGTAACCTTATAAAATATTTATATAAAACATGCTCACTTGTCCAGATGTAATTCAACTTGAAGGAGCTTAGGTTGTTCAGATAGCAACTTAGCATGCAACCAATAATCTTTATCCCTCACTTTAATTCTGGCTTCGGCATTTGTATTCTTATTATCGGCATTACCAGCATACTGGATCGTTAAACCGTACGGATCTCTGCCGTGTTTAGCTTGAAAGTCCGCGAAAATTAGTAGTTGGTTGCGACGATAGACTATGTTGAGAGTCGTAGCTTCGAAGGAGGGACTTTCCGCAATCAGCTTCAAGTGATGAAGAGCTTGTACACGTGAACTCTTATCCTTGTAGTTACCTTTGATGGAGAGCGAGTGTCCGGTGAACCAAGTGCCATTGAGATTAATCTAAGAAGCAATGGTGCAATTAAGTTCTATGCATTCTACCTTAACATCTCTGATTAATGTACCATGTAATCTTTTGTAGCTCTCTCATTTATTTTGAGACGGGCTGTGACGGAATTAAAGTCTGGTATGGAAAGATTCATGTAAGCATCGACAGCGAATAAGCTGCGTCGCGGTAGATGAACTGAAAAGAGTGCTACAGCTTCCTTTTCGGTTGCATAACGTAGACCAATAATGAAATTGTGTTCGGTACCGTTCTTGTAACGCTCTTCGTGCCTGAGGAGGAGGGGGGATAAAAGTAAGGCAATATAACACTAGAAATCTTGTTTCTACTCTATAGCTTACTTCACAAGTACTCGGAAATCGACTCTCGAACGGGGAATTTGGACTTCAAAGCTGGCTCTCGTTCTAGAACCTTCCCAGATAAGATCATCTGAATAAGAGCGAGCGAAGACTACACGCATGGTGCTGGTAAAGCTAGTATCCTTCAAATTTGGTGCGTTGTTATAAGTGAGGATGCCCTCTGTATGTCCCTGCAACGTTAACCAAGTAGCGTTGGAAGCGAAATTGAGTTTTGGATAAGCGCTGGTTTTGAGTTTGGCATTTCCGCGATATTCCGTCTTAGATTTATCGCTCTTGTTAACCAATTTGCCAGAAAAGTTTATGGTTTCAACTTTATTAGCCTGAAACTGAGATGAGAAAACATAATTTCTGATCTAAATATGATCGAAAATCCCTAAGGAATTAATTATATCTCTATGTGGTAATGTGCACGACGGATTATGCTCGTCACTGGGGTTATATGGAACTCGGTTCTCATCTGAATTCAAAAGCACTGTCTTTAATCACTGTCTCACTATCTGTCCTCGACTCACCTGTACAATACGGTCTTGATCATACTCTTAGTTTTGTCTCAAAAAAAGACTATTGCGATCACGATTGTCATGCAGTAGTCAATCTACTCTTTCAATCTAGAACCTCATCTGGACTGGAAAAATTTATCTCGATCTAGATTCTTCTATTGATTGAGATAGTTTATCACAGTTCTTACATAAATTATAAAAGGATTGTTTTCGATCGGCATCTCCATCCTTATCTTAAATCAAGACGAGATCGACTTAAGAAATATCGCGTCTCCTGCGTATTACTATCTATATGCGAGTACTCACCCTATAGTTCACTGTCATATTGGTTGAGGTAGTTATTTCACTCTGCACTATGTTACCGCGCAGTAGCGCTTGCAGCTTCCTTGTTTCAAATGAGATTTCGATGTCATTCTGCATGATGCCGTTCTTTTCGTTGATACGTATGCTTCCCACTAGTCCTGTTATATTAACACCATTCACCGCAAGTAGAGCCTTCGGCTTATATATCCACACGGTGCGATCTTGCCAGCGTATAAGTTCCATATTGAAATCCAAACTTCGGTTGCCATTCGCATCCAAGAAAATGTCTAGCTTCCGATGATCTGGGTTTCCGTCATAATTACAACCGGCCAACGCCTTTTTCGCACCATTTATAAATGATACTGATGCATTGAAAGCTTCGGGTGTCGATGTAACATTTGCCACCAGCAGCCGTTTTACTGCTGATTCAGGAGTATGAAAAATTAAGGACCAGTCAGACTTATTATCCTGTTGGTCCCATTTATATTCGAAGACAAAATTTTTAGCTGTAAGATCGGATTTTGTCAACACCACACTGAAATTTAGTGGACCACTGAGTAGTAATCCCGGGTAGACCGTATCCGAATCATGACTTAAATCGGGGACGCTGTAAAATGAACACATTTTCAAACCCAAAGCATCGTCCAAGACCGGCCAAGTGCAGGAGGAGTTGGAGCGACGATTTTGTATGCCATTTTGTGGTATCTCTTCGGTGTTCTTCATCACCAACAGCTCAGATCGAGCACTGAATATTTCATTTTTATCCTGTGGTAAATTAAAAGAGAACGACACCAGATTTCGTCCTCTGACTTTTAGTTTCGCTTCGACTTCTGAATTGGAATATAAGTTGCTCTTAACACGAATTCCGGAGAGAGCGTAGAAGAAATCCGACTGCATGGTTGTAATGACATCCAACGAGACGGAAGGCTTAAATTTTCCCTCAACATCGAAATTCCAATCTGAGTCTGCCACTGTGCGCTCCAGATTGCCAGAGATACGTAGATCAACGGAAGAAGCACCGAAAGTATTTATGGAGAGAGGCAGGCCAACGCTAAGCGGTACGATGTAGGACGCATCGAGGAACACACTCGACTTGGTATAAGTGACCTCTTTGCCTGAGAGTATTTTACCAGCCTGATAAAACAAATCGAATTCTTTAAAGAAGTTCATAATTTCCAGCATGCCCTCCAAAGAGTAATAACGCAAATCGTTTCCAAAAACTCGAAAGCCGATTTGGGCGCGCGGTTTGTTGTAGTTGTATTTGAGCTTGTAGCCGAAATTATCGACATCTTTTTGTAAAGATGCTTTACGAATCTCTGGAGTTTCAACGGAGCGTTTCGAGCGGCTCGCATTGTATTCATCCTCTAATTCATACAGGTAATCATCATCCTTTTCTTCGCTGTCATCTTGAGTACCACGCTTTAAACGCAAATTATCGAGACTCAGAAAATTGTCCAAAGTGTCTGAAGAGAAAGGGAATAAATAAGAAAAGTGATGAAATGGAGAAAAAGTATCTGAGTGGAAATACTCGCTCAGGTTTTATTAATTAAACTGAACCGACTGTTAGGTTTCTGCTCACGAAAATAATTTTGAATAAGGTGATTAACCAATTCCGTGTAAGATCGGATCTGATACAGGGGGCCGGCCCCATCATATTATATTTTAAAACCTACCATCATCTTCAGAACTTTCACTACCCAACCATCGGTTAAGGAAAGAGAATTTTTTCCTGAAAACATCACGATTTAATGGTCCTTTAGGACCAAAAGCTGCAGTGGCCAGCTCTTCAAAGCCTTGAGCTCTCGCCGAAATTTCAAAGAAGTTCACAGATTGACCGAAGAGCTCAGCTGTGAAATTTAAGCTGGCAATGCGAGGCAAATAGGAGTCGGTACCAAAAATCAAATTCATATCCGTCGTGGTGCCTGCAAGTAACAAAAAAGGAAATTAATTCCAAGCATTTCTACGGTCTACGAGACCGTACCGAAATTATATTCATCAAAGAATAAACTGTGTTCGTAGTTGCGGGAAAACTTGCGTATATCCAGCTTGAATTTATCGGACAGATCATCATTCAGCAACAAACCCTGTGCCTCTATCCTCACAGGCGACGAAGATTTGGCTATATTTTTCAGGTGCGACCAAACGAATGAGCCCACTTGATTGACTTCTTCTTGTTCCAGAACACTTTTGATGGCATTTATCGAGCGATAATCAGGACAGCGCATAGCTTGTAAGTAACTGTATATACGCAATTCCGAATTGATGCTGAAATTACGGTAAGTATCCATGAAGAACTCGCGGTACTTCAGGCAGTCAACACGTCTGAATGTCAGAACAGCTTGTAAGCGAATATCCACGGGAGCGATATCCTCCTCGGCAATAATTTCTTGCAACTGCTCGGAAAACTGATCAGATATGACACCAATATTGCCCAAACCCTTAAGGATGACGATCATACGTTCGTGTGAGCGTCTTTCACCGCGATACATGTTGAAGAGATTGAGAAAGTCGGTTTCTAGTAGGTTCGTGATGCGATTCACACGCAAATTTAACGAACAATCGGCATTATGTCTGCAGTAGCTGTGTATGACAGCCGATGCACAGAGTGTATACTCGGGATCGATTTTTCGGCGCGAAAATTCGAGTATTGTGTAGAACGTTTCCAGAGTTTCCTCGTCGGGACGTTGTATGAAAGACAAGGTGGTCATCCAGTTGTGAGCTACGCGGCTGGATATGGCATGATCGATAATTTGATCACGCATCAGCTGATATGAGGCGGTGCTACCGATGTAGGGAAGCGATTCCAAAACATGATTTCTGCAACCAAAAGAAGATTTCTAATAAATTTTTCTAGTGAGATAAACTTTATCATTATAGGAGTATTACATATTTAAGTCAGTATGTCTTTTGACAAATGGATGTCCTCCAAAAATAAGCTGATAAGAGCGACATATTTCGTGAATTGAATGAGAAAATGAGAAACAACCTGAGGAGAACAAAAAATGCAACCCAGCTTATTATCACTTTGGGATGCGTGGATGTGATAAACACACCTTATCACCCATTATGTCAATCACAATTCGCTGAACGAATATATAAGGGGTTCTTTAGATTTAAGAGCCACCTCTATTCTTTAGATTTAAGGGCTACCTCAGAAAAGTACTCAGCTTACCTTCCGTTCTCGCAAATACTGGCCGATCTTGCCAAGAGTTGAGTCAACGCTTTGTAGTCCAGACTTTTCGTGGTCTGTAAGAACTTCGTGAAGACATCGATGAACTCACGTTGTATATTTGGAAAGCCAACAGCGCACATTTCTTTCAGGAGCTCGCGTGAGGCTTTAATTTCTCCATGTGTCGGCTTCACCGCCGGTGTGTGATCGAAGAGGAGTCCCGATCGTCGCTCAATGATATTGTTATCTGAGTGGAAGTCCTTAGTCGTTAGAAGTCGTTAGTGTTAAATAACTGCAAGTGACTTACTTTTAGCTAGGAATTCGCCACTACTGTAGGACTCTTCGCCCTTTAAAGTCAGCTGGGAGCGGGTAGTTGTTACCGCGCCGGTGCTACTATTCGAAAAGGGAATCAGCTGGTGTCGTTCCGTACAGCTAATCTCGCGGTACAGATTATTATCGATCGTCATCTGAAAAGCAACAATTTCAATTTCTCATTTCTCATATCGCCTACACACCCAACTAACATTGCAATGACTTTGCGAATTCAGAATGGGCCAAATCGTTTTGTCGTCGCGAAAATTGTAGGCCGTCGTCTGTAGAATCGAGTGAGTGGCATATCGATTGCGACACGACTTCATGTCCTTAACTTTCTTGATCGCTACGAAGACGTTGTCAGTGCTCTCCAGTGCGTAGGCGACGTTGCACACGCCTGTCACATCAGTTTCGGTCGTATTGAAGTCGACATCGAATCGCATCATAGTATTTTGCAACATTGTCAAGATTCCCTTCTTGAAATTCAACACCCACGTGTCCTCATCGCTGCTGGGACACACCTCGCTAATCAAACCATCATGGAAGGCGAAACGTAGAAGATTCTTCCGGAGTGCAGCGCTTAGCGCGTCACTGTTCGGATGCAAGTTACTAACTTCTTCCTCAGCCGACTCTTTCGGTTCCGTTATTTCACCATAATAATCATAAACATCATGTTCCTCGGAGTGAGAAGATACAGAATCGGTTGCGCGATCGGAATCCCAAAGTTCGACATCGTTTATTCGCAGAAAACCCTCGCAAGGTTTGGGAAAAAATAAATCCAGGCTAGCTTTCAAATACAGATCGGAGGTATTGTCGCCGGTGCCGGAGAATTCGGTACGCACTTCGACCAGGTAGTCATATTTGTACAGAGCGTCACTGTAACCGAATTTGGTATGGCTGAGATCACACTGTGGGCGTCCACAAATCCTTGGATCTTTCAGAGGATCTGCGAGGAATGACAGCAAAGTTTGACATTTGGAGTTTGGAAATAAGACTTTTCGAAACACTCAACACGCGTTGCGAATATTTAAATATATCTTTCAGTATAAATAATTTCCGATTTCAATCAAACAAATGAAAAATTTTATCTTATTAATAATATCAATATTTTATAAGGAAGCATATTGAAATTGTTTTAAAACAGCATAAAGTGTTCAGAAAATTCTCATAAAAATCGATTCAAAAGTTGTACAAGGACATTAACTCCTAATCCTTACTCCACAATTTGTGCAAATGATTTCAATTATAATTTTTACTTACTTTGTTTCGCTGCACGTGCCATCTGAGTTCCGTCCAAAATGGCGAAGACCATTAAAAGGAGAACACAAATGGCGCCCAAAAAATGGTCGCCAACACGGCTGTCTGCTCTCATAATTTATGCGATTTTGTGCACTTTTTCGCGAAGATGTTTCGTAGAAATGTACGAGTATTTGCAACACTAGTGCGTAGCAAGCATTAAATTTCTGCAGGACATTATCAGGAATGCAATAAATTGAGGTGATGTTTATTCTCTACTGTGAATAACTATAATGGAAGAGAAGAATACATTTAAAAGAAATAGGCGATCCCTTTTTTTTGCAAGAATATCATTGAATGTAAGGAAAAAATGAAACAAAAGAAAAATGTAAAAACACAAAATTACAAAAAATTTAGAACAGAAAGAGTGAGAAAAATGGAAAGAAGAGATGGCAATTTTCTTGTACGCGAAAAAGGTTCTCAACTCGATTAACTGATTCACCTCGTAAAGCGAGAAAATTAATGCGCGTTTTCGAAGTGAAAAATCTTACATGAGCGCGCATCCGCTTCCGCGGCTTTGACACGAATAAACACGGCGTGCAAAATTATTTGCAGCAAAAAGAAGTGGAGGGCGCCGAAGCCTTTTATTTCTTTGATTAAAAAGTGCTACGGAAATTGACAAAAAAATGCTAAATTCACAAAAATCCCCGCACTCTGATCCTCGCTAAATTGGTTGTTGTACACAAAATAGACAAACCATCAGCAATCGCATGAATATTTACGCTGAAGCAAATATTTTCTTAACACTTCTCGGTGAATACAGTGGGGTGATTTTATTTTACTTGACTTTATTGATTTTGTTGATTTCAAATATTTCTTTTTCTAATTATTCAGATTGAATTTCAGTAAATAATTATAATATCCGTAATAATAATTCACTCCTAATGTTTCACTTCAAATTAGGTTTGAACTTCAAATTAAGCTTCTAATTAACTTTTAGCAATCTTTTTCGCAACACTTTTGCTCTCTTTAATAAAACTTTCCATTGAAATTTGAAATTTGATTTTTATCACTTCCCAGCCGGCCTGTTTTTTTATCACTTCCCAGCCTGTTTTTTCTTTTACTTTAAGTTTCTCTGTTAATTTTTGAGTTTCCTCCGATGTTCTCTTTATTATTTCTATCATCACCAAAATCAATTTTGATTTTACTTGCTTAAGTTAAGCTGAGCAACAGCGTTAACAACAGCATCAGCAGCAGCAGCAGCAGCCAACAAAATCAAAAAAAAAAAAGATGAAAAACCCTGTCGTTCGTACCGAAAAATCCTGCGCTACACAGAGCGAACACAACAGCACAACCGAGGCACACGATAACGTCTGCTGTTGAGCTCGAAATTGAAATTTGAATTTGAATCGCGTCGCAGTGGAGCGAAGAGATTTAAAGATTGTGTGGCAGGGAGTGTGTGTGCATTTTTGCATGCGTGTTTGTGTGTAAATGTGTAATAGATGTGTGTGCGTGTGTGTGTGTGTGTTCGTGTGCATTGGCTTGAGTGCGCGCGTGTGTGTGCGCTTCAACTGATAATGCTGAAAGTAATCGAAACGATTTTCTGACGCTGATTTCTCACATAATTTTTTTTTTGATTGCGATTATTTTAATTTTATTTTTTTGGTTTTTTTTTTTTTTTGGTCAATTCCATTCCAATAAAATTTAAATTTAGAAGGGATTTGTAGTCGCTAATGGTAGCGTTAACATCGCATGATAGCCTTAATTTTTGCCTGACATCCCATTTCACTGGTGACGGCAGTTGCTTCAGGTGAGAGATGAGAATGCTGTGAATCCTCTCGTGAGAGACGAAACTCCTCTTGTAGCAACTGAAGATTCTTCTGGTTTTGAGTGGAAAATTCGTTGTTATTTTTAAAATTTAAAAGAAAGAAAGTAGAGTTTCCGCTATTCGTGAGACAGAGAGCGATTTTCCATTTGGTGTTGACAGATGACAGAAGTGCCGACGTTTAAATTTATAATATGAATAGAAATGAGAAAATGCTAGGAAATCCGTGATCCTCTCTTCAGAGTGAAAAATTTCCTTTTATGAATGAGAGCAGACTGACTTATTACATCTGTAAAACTGTAACTTTTTTTCCGTTCAATTTTAGTGATACTTTTGATAAGAAAACTAAAAAATTTGAAGAATATCGTGTTTTCTCCTGGTCAACTTTATTACGAGGCGACTTAAAAAGCAACAATATATGATGTCAAAAATTTTTACAATACTTAATTTAAACATTAAAGAGAGCAAATAAATATTTCACGTAGAAATTATTAACTGAAATCAGAAATTTTCTCTCTTTTACTTATTAAAATTCAATTTCTTTTTATTTTTCTAGTTCAAAACACTTTTTTTTATACGTCCGCTTTTTAAATTATCAACCTGATAACTGTAAAAACTAAGATTTTGGCTTTTATATCAAAATTAAGTGTTTTTATTTATTGGCCAATTTTTCCATTTTTTTTCTAAAAATCCTTTTGTTTGTTAATAAAAGAAAAGAAATTAATAAACAAGTTTAACGATTTTATTTCTTGATAAAAATGTTGTTTGCTATTTTTCACCCAATTCTTCGAAATTCGGCCACTGTGCGAATGTTCTTATCAACTTAAGCCTGACTTACTATCTTCGTTCTTCTTGCTTACACTCACCGCCTCTCTCTCTCGCTCTCCCTCTCTCTCTCTCTCTCGCTCTCACACTTACTTTCGATAGCTGCCTTGATTGTCTGACGTTTTTAAATTTAACTGCAACTTGAACTCGTCGCTATCGCTTCGACTGAACTCGCTGCTCTGCGGGTCAACATGAATCCTGATAAGCGGAGTCAACTTCCGCGCATTATCGACCATAGAAAACTATAGAAAATATTAGCAAATACTTTTCGAATCTTTAACGTATTTCAATAAGCAAATAAAAAAAGTGTGTAACTGAAAAATATTTATTACGAGAACATTATTTCTCTTTACTTAATTGCTACAAAGAAAAAGTAACGAGTATTGAAACTTTTTTTATTAGTTGAACTGCTGCAACGAATTTTGAGGGCTTTATTGAAAAAATTATTTTACTCAAACACACACACACACACACACACACACACACACACACACACACACACACACACACACACATAGACTGTTCCACACCCACACGCACTCTTGAATATACCAAAAAAAAAAGAAATAAATTTGCAAAACTAAAATTCCACCGCCTTGAGCAATAAAAGTGGCTTAAAATTTTTAGTTGTGGAATTTCGCAGTTTTTATTATTTTTATGTTGCCTCAACTTATTTCTAACCAATGCAAGTATTAATCTTCAACACACGCACGCACACGCGCGCGCACACACGTACATTCACTCCGCACACAATCGCGCACACAATCACGCACAGAAATGCATCGCGTTCAGTGCCGTCCGAATTCAGGGGCTTTTAAGAGTTCAGCGCTCCTCTTTAATGAGAGCGAGCAATTTTCAAATTAAAAAAAAAATATATAAAATTTCCCCCTGGACTTTCCGAAGCTGTTGCATCCCCCCGAAGAAATTCGGCGCACGACGCTGCCATCGTTGAATGAGCGCAACGAATGCTGCGAAACACTGACAAAGGATACTCGCACACCGCATCCTTGTTACTGCTGCACGTGCGTGGAGGAGGCGGCGGCACAGCAGTGCGAGTGGCTGTGTGCCTCGACGAAAAGACTCGACATAAGTTGAGATCGTGTGCGTTATTAGATTTGCATGCCACGTAGATGCTGCCGCTGCTGCTGCGCCCCTGCTGCTGCTCCTGCTGCTGCCACTGCTGCTGCCCCTGCTGCTGCCCTCTTGCTTCCCCTCCTGTTGCTGCTGCTGCACCCGAGCAAGCGGAACGTAATTGCATTCAACGAATTTATGTTGCTACCAGTTTCGCAGGATTTTTCTTCGCTTCATCTCAACTTCGGTTGCCGCTCACAGCATAAAATAAAAGGAAATATTAAAGTATTTTGAAGCAAAAAAAAAAACGCAATGCAATACTCGTGCAACGCGCTGCAAGGACCAACGCAGCATTAACTGGAGATGCCAGCTTGAAGAGGGCAACGTGGAGAGTGCCTCTCGTGCCTCCCGTGTGCCGTGGCAGCTGGACTTCTTCCCCTCCACGCCCCCTCCAACCCCTTCTTCGTGCAACATCTTGTGTTTCTGCGCTAAAATGAAAACGTTGACAGATAATGTCAGCGGTTGCAGAATTCTGAAATGGCTGCAGCAGCGATAAAAAATGCTAATAGCACAGTGGAGCGGGCGAGCGAAATAGTATAGGAAAAATTCTGAATTTTAAATTAAAATAAAATAGGAAAATAATGCTCAAGAAAGATTCAAGATTCTTCGAGTGGGCGAGAAAATGCAATCGATTGGAGGAATTAAAATGTCTTGTGTGGTAAAAAATTATTCATAAATATTTATTATTTCATACTATAAAAAATAATGAAATTTCTTCATTTCCAGAATCATAACTTTAAGATGTGGAATGAAATCAGAGTTGAGCATTTTCGGTATATTCAAACTAGAATTATTTATAAATTACTCTGCAAATGATTTCTACTTTTCTAATTTCAGTTTATATTTCTTCTTTTTTTTAATTAATAAGAGTTTTTTTCTGATATTAAATAATCGATCTTTTGATTTATAAAAAGACGGGATTCATGAAGTTATAAATTTACTAAAAATGTAGCCAAGAAATTTTATCAAAATTCAACTAAAAGGTTTATCTAAAAGGTTTATTTTTTTTTTAAACTTGAGTTCGTATTTAAAATTGGAAAATTTTCACTGAAATTATAAAACTTCATAAAATTTACAATTATTACAAACTTTTGGTGTGATATTTTTAAGCAATAATTTTATTTAGAGATTTTAAATATTTATAACTTTAAACTCGCGTTTCAATTTCAGGTTTTTTCAATGTTAGAAAAGTCTAATTTCAAATAGATTTCTGATTTCTTTGCAATTTTTAAAATAAAAGTTATTTATTTGATGTTTGAAACTACTTTTGAAACTCTTAAAAGTCAAAACAAAGAAAAAAACAAACACAACGGTTTTTGTAGGAAGAAAAATTATTATCAGAAAAGAAATACCGTTTCGTCCCACTGTGCTTCCGCGGAGACAAATTGACAACAAGTGTTTCCTCCTGACGGACGTTTTTTTTTGTGTCTGCAGAGCGAGTTCGAGTTATCTACGGAGAGTTCGAGTTATTGACAAATCTGCACTCAACTAACAGAGCAACAACAACAACAACTTTAACAACAACAACGTTAACAACAACAGCACCAACGTTAACAACAACAACAACGAGAAGCCTTGCTGTTGCAGAAAAAAGATGTTTTAAAAACGTCATCTGCAATTTTCAGTTTCATGTTGACAGAATAGAAGAATTTCAATTTTTATAACACAAACAAAACGTCGTTTGTTTGCATACCCTCTGTGTGTGTGTGTGTGTGTGTGTGCGTGACTTCCGGTGCATCGTAAGAATGAAATCACATGCACGCTTAACTTGTCTGTTTTTCTAAAACGAGCAGAAATAATAAGAAAACGCATAACAAATCTTGAATGCAAACGGAATCAAGAAAATAAAAGAAAAGTAATTGCTGACAAAACGGAAACGGATGCCGCTGCAGGTGACACTTCAGGAAATTTAAAGTTGTTAAGGGAAATTGAAAACTATAAAAGCACAAGTTGAACACAATTTTGAAAAACTTTAACAATTTTTCACATCATTAAGATTTTGCGTTTTATTATTTAAAAAAAAAATGTTGTTGGTTATTTAAGTTTGTGAATTTATTTTTTTGAAATGAAAACATTTATTTCAATTTATACAAATTTTATATTAACGTTTATATTTTACAAATTTATATTTCCAACGAACATCCAACTAAAATTCACTCACAACACTTCACTTCCGGTGGGATTTTGTTTTCTTAAACGTTTAAGAACGCGTTTCGCGCAACTCATTTAACATTAATTCAGCTATGAATGTATAAAATTTTTTTTTCTTGCTGTTTTCATTCTCTCAATAAACGATTCTTTGAATTTCTTTACCGTTACGTCAAAAAATTACTTCCAGCTTCGTCGAATTTTACGTCCGCTCTGTTCAGCGACCAATCAACGAATGAATGGAATTCGCTGCGAAGCAACAAAACGAACGCAAGCACGAATTTCGAAGTAGCGAACAGAAGAGGACTCTGTGAATGAATGAGTGAAGCCGTGAATCGCCGTGAATCGCCGTGAATCCGTTCATGCGTGCGTGTGAATCTGTGAATGAAGTTGACGAGTGCCAGTGGAAATGTTTTGTTTTTGTACGCTATTTGGTTGCTTTTTTGTTGCTGGTTTTGGTTCAAGTGGAATTTTAACGCATTTTATTATTTTGTTTTTTTATAATATTGTTATTGTTACGGTTGTTGTTATTGTGTTGTGGTTGTTGTTATTGTTGATGTTAGTGTGAATTCTTTACGCCTCCCCAAATTTACTCAGCTCACGCCTCCTCATCCCCAACTCACGCCTACTCACCCTCAACTCACGCCTGCTCACCCTCAACTCACGCTTACTCACCCTCAACTCACGCCTACTTACCCTCAACTCACGCCTACTCACCCTCCACTCACGCTTACTCACCCTCAACTCACGCCTACTCGCCCTCAACTCACGCCTGCTCACCCTCAACTCACGCTTCCTCACCCTCAACTCACGCCTACTCACCCTCAACTCACGCCTACTCACCCTCAACTCACGCCTCCTCACCCTCAACTCACGCCTACTCACCCTCAACTCGCGCCTGCTCACCCTCAACTCGCGCCTGCTCACCCTCAACTCGCGCCTAATTACCCTCAACTCATGCCTCCTCATCCCCAACTCACGCCTCCTCACCCTCAACTCACGCTTCCTCATCCCAAATCACGCCTTCCTATCCCCAATCATACGTGAGATACGTGAGAGACAAGATATTTTTCTGGTGTTTCCAGGTGAGAAAAAAAAACGATTCACTAACTTTTAAAATTAAAGTTCAGTTTTTTCCAGTGCTTCCTAAACTCTTTTTATTGGTATTGATTTCCCTTAAATTCCGCGGAAATCCTTTTCTGGCTTATTTCGATATTTCGCCTTAAGCTGAGAAAATGGACCGCTCGCAAAATAGAAACCAAAATAAATGCAATGTAGGCCTCACCCTTCCCCCACCCCCGGCCCACAACAACCCTTCACGGAATCGAAAGACTTAAAAAAGGCTCGCCGACCGGCTTCTCATGCCGTGAAGGAGGCCAAAATCGGAAGACATTAAAGTTAAAAAGTATAAAACGGCTTAAAAACTCAACAAAGCAATAAAACCGCATAAATTCAGCACGAAAGAGATAATCATCTTCAGCGAACGAAAGATGGGGAGAGAATAAATAAATGAAACAAAATGAGCAAATCCTTGCCGGTCCTTAAGATGACGAGGACAGATTTGGTGAAGCGTTAAGTAAAGAAAAGCTTGCGACTGAAGAGCGCCGCGACGAGCGTTGAACGTGAAAGTTCTGTATGAAATATCGAATATGGTACGAAGAAACAACTTTCATTGTTGCAACATGACGCAAGAATGATGATCAACGAAAACATGAGTTATGAAAGTCAAAGGAAGCGCAGGACACACTAGAGGGTTGGCGGAACAACGGGTGACGGCAACATCCTCGCGTCATGCAGCAGAAATGGCAGAAAGTGGGAAGAAAGTAGAGAAATAATCAGTACGAGTAAAGCAAGGCAAAACTTTAATCCTCTGGCCGATTATTGATGAAGAGGTGGTTCATTGAAGGATGTTAATGAAAAGGATGTTAATGAGAAGGATGTTAATGGGAAGGATGTTACTAATGTGTTATTGTTTCAGCTGCAATGATTGAATTTCTTGTCCAAATTAGAAGCTACTTCTTCTCTTCTTCCGACTTCACTCAATTTCTTTCTTTTGTTAAGGATTTAATATTTGCTGGATGTTATCTATAACATTGCCTACTGTAATAAAATGTTATTATCTGTATGAAATGAATTCTAAGAAATAAAATACAATATATAAATAAAATAAAAGCATTTAATTTAACGCATCAATTATAATAAAATGGAGGTGGCAAATATCAAAAAATACAATAGAACGGAATGAAATTATTAGCTGTTATGGAATGAACTTAGAAGGGAATGCAATTGCAATGGAATGGAATTGGAATGAAATGAAATAGAATGGCAGCAGATAGAATGGAATACCATGAAAGATAATGGATTGGAACGGATTAAATTGAATTAAATTGAAGTAAAATAAAATAAAATAAAAGCAAATTTACAATAAAATAAATCAAAATAATATAAATTTTTGGTACACTTATGTTACAATGTAAACAATTTATGTGGTTGTTAATAGATTCATGAGTGAAAGCGTGAAAAAGAAAACAAATACCGAAAATTATTTCAATAAAAACCAACAAAACGAGCGGCATTTTTGCGGCTAAATTAAACGCAGGGGGCGCCTCGTCATGGATGCACGAATGAAGTACAGAAACACACATTCGACAACCACAAATGGAAATCTGAAAGGATTACAAATTAAATGTGTAAATTCCAGGCGCATGTGTTCGTGTCAGTAGTTATGTATGTGTTTGTTTACATGCATGTTTCGTTGTGTGTGTGTGTGTGTGTGTTTTTAAATAAGTTGGTGGCAAAAAATGCTTAAAAATTGTTCATTTTTCATTGTTTCATTGCTGAAAATTAGAGAATCAACGTTTTAATTCAACTTAAAGAAAAAAATCTTGAATACTTTAAATTGATCAAAATGCAGCTGAAATTAATTTTAGTGATTTTAATTCTCTAAATTTTTCTACAGTTTATCTATTGTATTAAAAATATTTTAGTATACGTATTTCTTAAAAGAACAAACAAAATTTGAAAACAATGTGAATTCACATAAAAAAATAATTTATTACTCATAAATAAATACAATAAAACAAAAATCGAATGTGAAAAAAATCAGACTATTTTTAGCTTTTGCTTTTTCAAGCTACAAATTTGATTTTCTCATTCTAAGCAGTTATTTTCCCCTCTTAATTTTTCTGCTCTATTTTTGCTCTGCGGAAATCTCAACGGAGAAAAAGTTCCTGCATTCAATCTGAGGATTTTATAGCCAATCGAGCGGCGGAGAAAATATTGAAAATTATAGTTGAGTGTTGAAAAAATGCTCTGGTATCGCACACAGAAAATAAAACAATCGACAGTGAGAAATACAAGGCAATCACTACGAAACTCACCCTCATTCACTCACACTAACAGGTTCAATCACACACACACACACACACACACACACACACACACACACGTGTACGTACGCAATACCTACACAAAAAAATTGTTTGATGGAATTGCAATCAACTGCATCTGCTGTTATTCGCCGATTTACAGAGTGTTTTACGTTGGGTCAAAGGTCACTGAGAGGAATCGGTTTCAGAGAAATCTTTC
Organism: Sicus ferrugineus; assembly: GCA_922984085.1. Classification (NCBI taxonomy): domain Eukaryota; kingdom Metazoa; phylum Arthropoda; class Insecta; order Diptera; family Conopidae; genus Sicus; species Sicus ferrugineus. The sequence continues at coordinate 7,466,014 of OV277349.1, read as the reverse complement.
TGCTTACTATTACATTAATTTTGATTTAATTATTAAAGTTTTCGTGGCCATTAGACTTCAAATTTCAACATCTTTAAAATGTTTTATAATTATACACTCAAAGAAAAAAGTTTCCTTACATTTCTAGTTGCAGCACCATTTTTTCCCCATGATTCCAGCCAATTTTATTTTACCCCATTTTCCCCCCTCAACATCTTTACGTCTTCTTTTCAACCATTTTAACTTTTTTTCTATTTCCAGGCGGAAACACCCTGTAAAATACTTGCAAAAGGGTTGCCAACACAACATACAAACAGCAGAGAATCTTCAAAAACTAACAAAAATTCTCAAAAATGTTCTCAAAGCAAAAAAATCAAAAATGTATTTTCAAAATATTCGGTCACATTTAAAATTTTGAAATCAACAAACGAACCCGCTTACTGTCGCGGGTCAGCTGATGTGTTGAAAGGCGAGGCGGGAGGGAAGATTTAAGTGTATTCAGCTGTTTTTACTGAAGAATTGAAGCCCGGAATCTGAAGACTGCACCGTCTATTCATTTATAATGAACAATGAAAATTAAAGGACGAATTAAAAAACTTTTTCGAATTTAGATACTGCAAGTGAATACAGAAAATTTCGAAGCTCAAGTAGCGGCGCTAAGAAAAGAAGGTTTGTGTCAACTTATTTTCTTAGCAGCGGTGCTAAGAACTTCGACTTCTTCGCAGCAACAAAGAAATGCGCAAATATTTTTACTTACTTATATAATAAAATAAACACAGAATTAATACGATAAAAAAGAAAAGATATCAGCTAGTTAAGCATACCGTTTTAGCCGCTATGATCCAGATAAAACAAGAAATCATAAAGTTAAAGTCGTTTTTATTAAAGTGGCATTGAAGGCCCTCCACTCTTCACTCCACTTTTCATTTCAAACGCAAATCCACCGCTTAAGCTGCTCGTGGCTTCACGGTATAAAAACGCATCGCGTAGCCGAGACATCATTCGCATTCCCAAATCCGCCAAGTGAGGAAATTCGGAGAGCTCTGCTAGACATCCGTTCCGCCATGAATCGCTCAAAGTCGCTGTCATCTCTACTGATCTGCGCCGTCCTGGCAGTCACAGTGTACGCCGGTGACGAGCTTCTGGTGTTGCAGCAGCAGCAGAGTTCCTTGCGTACTCTGGCGCGCATCCTGAATGGAGCGCAGACTTCGTTTGCTGCCGACGACGCATTCGATTCCAGCATGGATGCTTGCTTCCAATACATAGAGCAGCGGCAGGTCAACAACCTGGCCAACTTGCAGACCGAGATGCGCTTGTGCTCGAGTACGGCGAGCGCGGCTAAGGCGGAGCTCTCGCGGCGGAGCAACGATACGCGCAACGCTCTGGTGGCAAATGCCACCGACATAACGAACAGTCTGAGGTTGTGCGAGGCTGAAAAGGACGGTCTCAAGTTCTTCACCTGCTACAGTCAGGCGGTAAGTGGAGATTTTTTGACGGATTCCTTACTTGTTCCCTGGATTTCGCTTTTTACATACAGACTGCTGCAGGCTCGCAGACCCTTCAGAGCTCGTCACTGGTCGCCAGCGACCAAGTCGTTGACATGAGGATGAATTACCAGCAGGTCGATTTCGAACTCAGCAAGTGCAACACCCTCTGTCGCAACTCCTACGCCGCCACTTCGGCTGCCATTCAGAGGGAAATGCAAGGTTGTATCAGCGGGGAATTCGTGCCGCCACCACCGTCGACTGCAAGGCCCACAACAACGTCGACTGCAAGGACGACTCCAAAGTCTTCAACACCATAAAGGAGCTCGAGAGAGAGAGAGAGAGAGAGAGAGAGAGAGCATTATATTAGTGCAGTTTTCGCTGCTGAAACAAAATATGTAATAACGTAATTAGAAAGAATAGTGTTTTGTTTGAAATAAACTCGGTTAAAATATAAAATTACACTAATTCCATTAGCATTTCTTTATCTCTAGTTAATTTTAATATCTCTGTTTCTATATATATTTTGACACAAATCTTGGTCCACAAATTTTATTCCATGTAAACTTCTAATTTCGAGATATGGATGGTTATCCTTTTTTTTCCAATAGCTGTTGCTACATAATTACAAATACTGTGTATCGCGTGGTGTTGGCCAGTTGGCCAGGAGACATATTAGCCATCACTATTTGTCACCAATCCGATAAAATCAGGTTGATCTTTTAAGTATTAATAACGCAATCATAGAATTTCGACAGTTTCAGAAAGTGTCTCTTTGAGGTTATTGAAAATCTAAAATTCTTGTAAATCCCTGGAAATATCTATCATCTGCAGTGAATTACAGTTCACACTTGTAATTAGTGAAACGAAGAAGGAAAAACAAAAATTTTAACAAGAATTAGTCAAGTCTGGAGATATGAAAGTTCAAGTTAAGGAACAGAATGCAGAATACATAATATCGAACATAGAATACAGAATACGGAATACAAAGTACTGTATGTGGAATACAATGTACAGAAGGCAGAGTAAAGAATACAGAGTACAGAGTACAGAATACAGAGTACAGAATAGAGAATAATGAATACAACTCTCGGTAATTAATCCAGGATAAGATTTTAGTCTAAGATTTGTATTAAGATTTGTCAACTGCGTAGACATAAGTTTTATTTTAATTAACTTTATTTCCAAAAAAAGTATTCTATTCACATTTTATTATTACATGTTTCGTTTCAGCAGTGAGTACTGCACAATATAATGGTCTCACTTTCTCATCAGCAAGAGAGTTTCTGCCTGCACCCCGTTCTGTCCCGAGCACCATTATGGAGTTGAGGATTTTGGAGTCGTCCTTGCAGTCGACGTTGTTGTGGGCCTTGCAGTCGACGGTGGTGGCGGCACGAATTCCCCGCTGATACAACCTTGCATTTCCCTCTGAATGGCAGCCGAAGTGGCGGCGTAGGAGTTGCGACAGAGGGTGTTGCACTTGCTGAGTTCGAAATCGACCTGCTGGTAATTCATCCTCATGTCAACGACTTGGTCGCTGGCGACCAGTGACGAGCTCTGAAGCGTCTGCGAGCCTGCAGCAGTCTGTAAGTAAAAAGCGAAATCCAGGGAACAAGTAAGGAATCCGTCAAAAAATCTCCACTTACCGCCTGACTGTAGCAGGTGAAGAACTTGAGACCGTCCTTTTCAGCCTCGCACAAACTCAGACTGTTCCTTATGTCGGTGGCATTTGCCACCAGAGCGTTGCGCGTATCGTTGCTCCGCCGCGAGAGCTCCGCCTTAGCCGCGCTCGCCGTACTCGAGCACAAGCGCATCTCGGTCTGCAAGTTGGCCAGGTTGTTGACCTGCCGCTGCTCTATGTATTGGAAGCAAGCATCCATGCTGGAATCGAATGCGTCGTCGGCAGCAAACGAAGTCTGCGCTCCATTCAGGATGCGCGCCAGAGTACGCAAGGAACTCTGCTGCTGCTGCAACACCAGAAGCTCGTCACCGGCGTACACTGTGACTGCCAGGACGGCGCAGATCAGAAGAGATGACAGCGACTTTGAGCGATTCATGGCGGAACGGATGTCTAGCAGAGCTCTCCGAATTTCCTCACTTGGCGGATTTGGGAATGCGAATGATGTCTCGGCTACGCGATGCGTTTTTATACCGTGAAGCCACGAGCAGCTTAAGCGGTGGATTTGCGTTTGAAATGAAAAGTGGAGTGAAGAGTGGAGGGCCTTCAAGGCCATTTTAATAAAAAAAAACTACTTTAACTCTATGGTGTCTGTTTTTATCGGGGTAATAAAGGATGAAACGGTATTATCTTTTGTTGATTTTATTGTATAAGTGAATTCTAGTTGTGGATTTTTTGTGTTATCAAAGTCAAGCGAAGCTGGAGCTGATAAGAAAAGAAAGTCCGAGTTATTCGAAATCTCTGCATTTACTACGCGCCAAGAGTTCCACGGACTATAATGGTCCACGGAATGGAAGAGTTCCGCGGACTTTAAAGGGTTTTAAAGAACGAAGATAATATTTATCTATGTGTGCGTGTAGACAACCGCAACGAATACACGCAGCAAACACTAAATGACCGACGAAGGTAGGAACAAAACCATTAAAATTTCGGAAATACTGCGATTATTTAGAAAAACACACAAAACCCTCTGGCCCTCTGACCAGATGATCCCTCTTTCGACTTCCTTCTCCCCCAACAACCCTCTCTGTCTGCGCATGCAGACTCATAAAAGCTACCGTTAGCACGCTACACACACACAGCCATGAACTTTGGCACCGTTAATTGCTTCAATTGTTTTTGGAGCGTTGAAATCCCTGAAAATTTAATCTTATAATTTCTTTTTAAGAAATTATTTTATTCTTTCTCAATAAAGAAATACAACGAATCACTAGTGAAGTCTAAAATACAATAATTTTATATGATTTCTAATTTCAACGCCAGCTAAAACTCTCCCGAAAACGAAATTCTTGCTTACGTTACTGTGGCGACCCGCAAGCGCGCTTCATGTCGACGTCCACGTTTATCCAGGGTGGAGGTGGCTTGAATCTGTGCGAACTTTATGATCAGTGCAAAACCATCCACACCATCGGCTACCATCGGCTTCAATTTCATCTCACTTCCTGTTTTCCACACTTGCATCCCGTCAATTTCCGGCTACAGGCGGAAATTGCAACAGATTACTTTGAGTGCATGGGGATGGAAGTGCATTTTTCGGAATGGGTGAGTGTGTGTGTGTGTGTGTGTTTGTGTGTGTGTGTGTGTGTGTGGGTGTGTGTGTTTACGGCTTACAATGTGTGCGAATTTATATACTTTGTTGTTGCTTGTTTTTAATTTGTCTCTCGTTTTTGCTGTTGCAAGCGTGACGTCGTAAAACGTAAATTTAAATTAAGTACGAATGGAATGCAAATGAAATGCCATTCATAACCGCTTTGTGTGTATGTGTGTTGTGTGCGTGCGTGTGTGTATGTGATTATGTGTTTTTTACATTAAAAGATAAAAATAAATTGTTATATTGTTACGCGCCCAAGCAAACACGCGAGCAGAATTTTGCACGAAAATTTAAAACGGTTTGAATTGCGTGGGTGGCGGTGGGAGGTGGTTGTGGGGAAGGAGGGGTGACTTTCAAGATTTACACTCACTCCTGCTTCAAGTGCTTCCATGTTTCCAGAAAAGTTTACTTTAATATTTGCTTCAGCAACGGTATTCTCACACGCATTTACCAAAAATTCTTCATCCACAGACGAAAATATTCTTGATTTATTGACCCTGTAAGAAACCCAATTAATTTCAAAGTAATTTCAAATTAGTTACCTCACAAACACAACTGATTGAATTGTAAAATTAGTTATTAATTATTCGTTATTTAAAACTGTCAAATTATATTAATAAAATTATAAATTTTCTTAAAGACGTTAAACTGCAACCAACTTTTCATCCATCGAAAATCCTTTCGATTCAGAAAATTATACAAAATGTAAAAATAACGTTTACAAAATTACAAAAAATGTTCTCAGTCCACATAAATTGACTTTAAAATGCGATCAACTTAATTCGAGCTTCCGGTTTTCTTTCCTCCTTTTTAGTTTTTCCTTTATTATCCCAACAAATATAACAAATCAATTGTTTTTCTCGTATTCTTCAGTTACATTTTTTCTTTTGCTCTCATGGTTTTTCCTCAGCGATGCACACTTTTAATTAGAAAAACTAAATCTTCCGACACTAATCGCCACTTAATCAACTTCAAGGAAGCTTAAGTTGAACTCACATTGACACATGACCACTGGACCCATTAAGGCACAAACACACTCGCACACACTAATACAAAGACTAACAGCATCACAACACATGAACACACAAGCATTCGCGCCTACATACGGTGGTGCCGATGTTGGGGTTTTCTATAATCCCGCGATTTTTGGGATTTAAGAAAAAGTCTCGCCAACAGCGAATTAAATCCCGAAGCAGATATATAAAATAAGTTTATCTAAATATCTTTAATTTGTATTTTAAAAAAATTCTAACAATTATTATGTGTATTTGAATCTCCATTCAAAATTTGGTTATTTAAAAATTAGTTAAATTAGATAAAAATTAGTTAAGCACACATTTTTTTATATTCCTTTTTAATCGAGTAATTTTGTATTTTCTCTGATTTCGAGATTCATACTTGGAATTGCACATTAATATTTAGAATTCCCGTGATATTTGTGGATTAATTTATCACGGGATATTTGCATTTCGGGATTGACACCCCTTACATGCACACAGAAACACATATACACTACATAAACAATAAATTAACATTTTGAAGGGCTGTGAGGAGTGCTTTCCATACTTCTTTCAGCTCTGGCAATCATTTTATCCCACCCCAAAACATTTCAAGTATTTTGAGGTTACGTTTTTGTGAGAATTTTTTAAACTTCATGTTCTTGCTATATTCACACGGATGGCACACAAGTATGCATGTGTAAATTATAGCCAACAGCTATGAAGCTTAAAAGTTTCATACTTCATGCCACACATTAAACTTTATTAAGTGGTTTTTGAATTTAATTTTATATTCTTTATTATGAAAAAAGTTATCAGAAATTTTCGCTTTTCGTTTCATAATAATTTTTCATTATTTTCTCACTCATCATTAAGAAAATTTGTAAAATTCGTCTATTAATATAGCATTTTCTTCAACTCAGTTCAACTCACTCAAAAATATAAGAATTTTCTTCAATTCTTTTTTTCAGTCTTAAAAATTTCCAAAGCTTTACAGATATTTTGTGGTAAAAGTTTGTTTTTGAAGTGGTCGCTGTTGAAGTGGTTGCAGTTTGTTTAATTTTTGTTTCTTTTTCGTTCCTCCGATTTCAAGCCACGCTTTCAGCCGGAGACATTGAAGATGATGCATGCATCCAGGCCATGCTATCCCAGCATCCAACCAACAACCTCACTGAAAAATGAAGAGGAAAAACTCTACTTAATTTATACTCTTGAAACTCGGTAACAATTTGTTGTTTTCCTGTGTGTGTGTGTGTGTGTGTGTGTGTGTGTATGTCTTCTATTATCCTCTACCACGTTGCCGAAGTAGGTTGGTATAAATTTTTGTATGAAACTTTCATCTGTAGAGTTATAAAGAAACCACGACAGGAGAGGAGAACCGAGACGAAACATCCTCAATTTGATGCCCCGAAGAAGTTACAAGTTAAGCTGTCATTCCTGAGGAAGAAAGCAAAAAAAAGACATCTACACACATGAACAAATATATATATATACAATTACAAGTATACGCACTTATATACGGTCAGTACGGAACAGGATGTTTAACTTCAAGGAACAAGCAAGCGTCCCTTTCTCGCGAAGGATTTCCAAGGCCAGATGCGAAGAAAAAAATCATACAAAACATGCCAAGGCGAAGTTGTTGACAATGAAGAAGAAGTGCAAAAATAATTTATTTTTCCAGTGTTTATTGCTTTCAAAAGTATCCCGTATTTAATTGAAACATTCATATGGCATTCTAATTGATTGATATTTGCATTTTTAAGCGTTATCGAGGCCGTAAGAAGTATCGATTTCCAAGGCAATTAGAATTCTTCAATCTTATTCCATATCTTCAAATAATTATTGAAAAGATATCTTCAATTGTATTTGCAATCGTAGGACTTAAGAAATGGCGTCGTCCTGAAAACTAATTAGCAACTAATTAGTTCCTAACCTCAAAGGAATCATCTAGCGCAACTCAGAAAATATTTCAGAATGTCTGACAGTATTTGAAGTATAAGAACTTTAAAAATATTCGAAGTATATATTCAAGAAGACTTGAAGCGTTTAAATTCAATGAATACAAGCCTGTGATTGATAAGTTTTAAGAAACCTTAACGAATTTTTGTAAGCATTTAGAAGTATTTGAATGTACTTGGAAGTATTTGCAGAACTTATAAGGAATTTTAAGGTATTTAAATTATTCAAAAAACCTTAGAATTGGTATTCCAGAGTTAAGTGTTGTTAAAAATATTAAAATATTACAATATTTAAATATATTTCTAAATAAAAATCAATATCTTATTGAAAGTATTTAAGTACAAAATAAATTATATGTATATCCGATGGTATTTAAGATGTCCGAGTAGAAAATTTTTTAAGTATTTAGCAGTTTTTAAGTATTTAAATAACATGTCAGGTATTTTATCGCATTTGGTGTAAGAATTGATAATATTTTATGACGCTTTCAAGTACCATAAAAATGTCTTTAATCTTTCAGGTATTGTTTCAGGTAAGTGTTTCTAATAATCAATTATTAGAGGCACTTAAGGGTGCTTGAAAAATTTTAAAGCATTTGCATGAAGTGAATTCATATTGTCAATTTATTGTATATATTGTATTTGAAAGGTATATTATCTGAAGTATATGAAGGTATTTAAAGTACTTATGCGAAATATTAATTATACGAAGCGGCGAACATATAGCAAGCAGCATTACCAAAATATTTTCAAAAAAATGGGCTTGTTCCGTCCACTCATACAAAAGTTGTTTGTGAATATTATGAAATAATTCCGGGCGATCTAATTATTCGGGGGATCTAGCGATATTACCAAAATGTTTGCTAAAAATGGACGTCGTCTAGTGTATGTATAAAATTAGGGGCTTCACACCCATCTATGTTCTCTACATTTTGAAGGGATTACTCACATTCTCCTTCTTCTTCTTCTACGACCACATTTTGTATACATTAATATTAAGACGAAATTTTTTTTTGGATATTAGCATAATTTTCCAAAAAACGCCACTTAAACGGTTATGAAGGATTTCAGAGCATTTAAGTGCTTTCAAAGTATTTTCAAACTTTACGCTTGCAGGGATTTCAGGCTCCGGCCCGGCCAAATACAGACTTCTCACTAGTATTTTTAATTATATTTGTACTTTTAAATATGTTTTACACTTCCGATCTTGTTAACTGTTACAGATACAATTAATTTTAACAATCCGTTTGCTTCTAATGTGTTGTCTGAGGTAAGAATCTTGACACTGAAGCAAATATCCTGGAAAATATGCTCGTGAGTACATTTATAAGAAAGGATTTCTCCCACCTGAGCCAGCCAATTAGTAGAACTTCTTAAAGTATTTTTAGCAATAATTGTACGACCTGAGAAATCAAGAACACACACAACTTTTATTTATTGCAACAGATTTTGCAGACTTAAATTTTCTTATGTCTATTTATTGTTGTCTTTTATAAGCAAAATATTATTTACAAATCATTTAATACGTAATAACCAGCATAACATTTTGTTTTTAATTGAGATTAATCAAATTAATTAAATTATTTCATTAAATACAAATTAATATTAATAACATTACCGCAGTAATAAAGTAAAATATTTTACAACTAATGTTTGATCGTGTAATTATACAAATCTACGAAAAGTAGAAGAGAAAATTTGTTCGCATATAATACAATTTTATACTCAAACGATTTATTAACACTTTATTCAATTTTGTTCTTTACGATTTCATATTTTATAGTTTATTAATGCAATAAAAAAGTAAAATATAAAACTATATACATATCTTGGAAGAAATGTTTATTAAAATTACTACAAATTTAGGGGATATATGTTTAATTCTCTCTCTCTCTCTCTCGCTCCTCTTCCATCGTCAGACTCTGTCACTCTCTACCCCTACGACACCATTCTCTATACCACTCTCTCTCTCTCTCTCTCTCCGCGCTATTTCTCTTCACCATCACTCTCCTCGGTCTCTCTTTTCCAGCTCTCTCTGTCTCCCTTTCTCCCTCTCTCTCTATCTCTCCCTCTCTCTATCTCTCCCTCTCTCTATCTCTCACTCTCCCTCTCTATCTCTCTATCTATCTCTTACGAAGCTAATCAAACGTTGTTAATGAGTAATTACTTTTAATATCTTTTCCAATGAAAGCATACGATTTTTCAGATTTTTCAATCTACATACGCCATATATAAAAAATACCAATATATATTTATATATATCACAAACCCGATTGGATAATAATTGGACGAATTCTTCACGCGTTTCTCAAATGTTTCTAATTTAATGAAAAAATAATATATACATAAGAAATTATAAATAGAAGTTTATAAGAAGGTAAATTTTAGTTATCGTGGCAAGCGAAATATTAACGAAATTTCAGAAGTAAAGTAAGCTTACACTTTATGTGACTCTGTCACCATTTGAATCGCACAAATAGTTCAGTTTTTTCAAAATAAGCTTAAGCGTTAAACCAACATTTTACACTAAAACGACCTTCCATTTATTGCCTTTGAAGCATGAGTATTTTATAGGCGTCGATCTTTTAGTATTGACGGGTATACATTTATAATAACAATATTTCGCAATATACAAATTTGTTTTGCGAGAAGTAATTGTGAAATTAAATTATTAACTAAGGTGTAATTTTGTGTAATTGTCTTTTTATCAGTGCACCTAATAACGGACAAGATGAACACTACTTGAGATCAGTTTCTATATAGAGGCGTGTGGAATTGTTTCTCACCGCAAAAAGTAATCAATCGGTTTTGGTTTACCATTCTTGCTTATGGTTGCTCGAACACCTGTAAATGAAAAGAGAATGTTTATAAAAAAGAACTGAATTGACATAAAATAGAACTAAAGCTGCCTTTCAGCTTTATTATATTGCAAGATAATAATACTAATTCCGTAATTACTTAGTAATTACATCGTGTGTTTACCTTCATTTTCTGAAGCATGTGCGATACCCATTGATTCCAGCTGTTTGAGTAGAGCGCCCAAGTTGGAGCGATCGTCCAGATACATATTGTCTATACGTATTGTAGGCATTTTCTTCTTTTGTGTGCGTGTGTGCCAGACCAGAATTTCACTACAATTATTACCGCGTGGCTCAATGTAATCCAACTTTAAAGCGATGCTTCGGAGGAAATGATCCTCTTCATAACCAGCCGCATAGGGCATCGTTGCTTTGGGATGCTCTGCTAGGTAAGCGAGATTAACTGCAAAGCCAGCCATATCCACGGGCCAACGACGATTCGCTGTCCAGGAATCAAAGAAACCGATCACTTTGCCCTGAAATTGATTTTATTTCTAGATTTCTGAATTAGAAGCCAATATTTTTGAACTAAAACTACAACTGTCTCGGTTGAGTGATTGAGTATAGTTCCCATTATTAAAAAAATGTATATCCGTGTTGTTGTGCGCCATTTAAATGTTTCTTTACCTCCTTTACAACTGGTCCACTCACAGCATATTCGCCAATCAGACCAACGGGGAACATCGATACGCGACGCGTATTTCGTATTTCTGAAAACAGTTTCAGATCGAAGGTATTATCATCATCACCAAAATAGAGCACACCATTGGTAGTGTTACGTTGCCTCAGCCAATTTATAGCTGCACGCCGATTAGCCACACCACGTGGTACATCTTTAACATGCCTGTATATCTCAGGCATGGGACTAGAAAGATATGTGTATGGAATGCCTGTGGAAAAATGTGTGATAAGTTTATCGTGAGAGTTAAGCAGAGAGTGACATTCAACTCAATTAATTACCGAATTTATTTAGCACATATTCCAGATATATACTACAGGATTGATAATCGTTGGCTACTATCCAATGTATCTGTGGAACATGCATTAACGTATGCGCCAGTCGTGTGAGTTCGGGTATTTGTTCACGTCTGGGATACGTTGGAGTAACAAAATATATTGTCGGCAAATTGGAGTACAAATAATTCGGCCTATTTTGCACATATTTCCGGGTATCCGAAAAGTTTTCCGAACATACCAACATCCAATCGTTTGGTAGTGGAGTATTTGTTTCTGTAAGAAGGAAAAACGAATCAGAATAGAGTGAGATTACAATTATTTAGACAAAACTCTAGGAACACACTTCCAGTAAATACTTAAAACATTGTAACAGTAATTAGTTAGCAAGTATGAAAGTAATGAAAAAGTACTTAGTCACGTTTTTTTAAAAGACAGATGGATATATTCAAAATAATATGAGTCCCTGCTTCAAGTTTTATCATTTCACATCAGTGAAAAACCCTCCTAAATAACTTATGTGAAGAAATATCGGTATGGGGTCGTAAAATATGTATACGAAGTAAAAAACATATCTAAGTTCTTGTAAATAAATAGAATTAAGGAATCCAAAATAAAGATTTAAATCGATTTGAAAATTTATTGTCTTCTATTACGAAACCCAAACAATTTGCGGTTTGATCGCAAAGTCGTTTTTCTGATATTTATTATCTAAATAATGACTTGTAATAAAGAGTTCACCGATTCTCAGCGCAAATGAACTCTCTCTCTCTCTATCTCTCTCTACCAATATCCATAGAAATTTGAATTTTTTTTTGAGAATAGAAATTCTAATAAACCAGTTTGTAGAAGTAAAAAAATTTATGGCGATTAATCGCATTAACGATTCTTCTACTCGTGCTCTAGCGGATTATTGACATTTTCTTAGTTGATAAATTATTTATCAAGTGGATGCGTATATCTATCATATTTACATTTTTAATTATGTGTACGACTTTGTACGATTTTTTCTGACTTGATAGAACAATTGGAAAATTAAAACTAATATAAACATAATGTTCATACTATACATTTACACAATATCGTGAAAATTAAAATCAAAGCCTGTGAGAAATGCAAAAATGTTTTTAGCTAAGAAAATTTCTAAATATACTAAATTAGTGCGGCGGTATTTTCATCGCTGACAAAAAATAATGGCAAACAAATGTTCTGCGACGAGCCTGTTTAGCATAGTAAATAGAAATATGATAGAAATAACTGCGTGTATAATATATAACTATGGGTATGTTTGTTGTAATCAGACTAGATTAATTAATGCAAATGCAAAGTACAAAGTTTCCTTCGAAAAGAGGTGTTTGAATACCCTGTGTAGACGTTGAACATACGAGAACGAGTATAAAAGATACTGAGTTGATTTATTTTTCTGCTTTTTTTTTGCAAAAAGTCGCTTCGATTAGCCATGTCTGATTTGAAACGGAAGCAATTATAACAGATAATGAGAGTTTTTCGTGTAACATGCAATGCATACAAATCAAAGGTCAGTTCGCAGGTTAGCAATGCTGACTGAATAACCTCATAGGTTGGTACGTTGTCAGCGCAAATCAGAAATCAATAAAAACGCTATTTATAACTGACGCAGTGTAAGGCTTCAAATAGTTAAGTAAAAAGGGTTTATAAAGTTAGAGCCAAATAGCCGCATTAATGGTGTATGTGAGGAAAGGCATGCAGAAGACCTCAATGAAAACCTTTTTATACTAAATTAAAGTCCAATCAGAGCGGTACTGCTTTCCAGGTGATACCAAAACCACTAATATTTTTCAAAACCATCATTTTATTTTTAATATTTTGGAGATCTATTTCAATGATAAGAAAGCCTATAATAATTTGTAACCAACTCTTAAAAACATCTATTAATTAAAGCTCTATACATCACTTAAGCGACCTTTTAATGATACTTTAACCTATCGGGCGAAAACAATGCTTGTTCCACATTATTTAATTAATTGTGCTAAAAAATTTAACACTGGTCGTTTCAGTTCTACACAGGGTACCGGGTACACTACTAAATAGTTAAGGCTCGACTATTACTATCCAAGATTTTTTATGAACCTCGCGCTGTTGAAGATATCGCTTATCAAAAAAGCGAAGAAGAACAATTACCGATCGAGTATAATGAACCCAATATTGCTTTTAATTTTTTCGGAAGTTTTATGGTATCTCAAGCACATTCAACTTGTTTTCACGTGACGCGCTGATGCCTTTCCCTGGTACTTCAAAATGTATTGATAATAGACTAATAAAGTATTGATTTATGTTGTATAGACTAATAAAGTATTGATTTCGTTCAAAAAATTTAATGATACTCCTGACATTCCATTGTAGCTAATTATTAACAAACTACAGCAATAACATTTTAACAAACTGCAGCAATAACACATTTTTTTAATAGAATTTTAATTCTGCCTTTATATAATTACGTAATACGTAGTTATTGACATTAATAAAGCAAAAATCTACCTACTGTGAACACCGTTTTTAATTTTAGTTTTTTAATTAAAAACCTAATTAATTCAAGAATTACGTAAAACAACTTGGCTTAAATGTTCCAAAAGTTCATTCTAAATTCCTATATAATGAATAATCAGTTTAAACAGTTTACAAAGCGATTATTAGTAATATTTATTGCACGCTTCAACGTTAGTCTGTATTTTTACACCAATTTATAAACCTTTAAGATATTTTGAATGAAACGAGTTGTGTGCGAGTGTAAATATTTCTCAAAACTTGAACTTGAGAATTCTATAAGTACGAAATAAAACGTTAAAGCTTTCGTGATTTCAACTAGTTATCTAGTGAACGGTTGTAAAAATAACTTACAAGATTAATTTTATAAGCTGTTACAGTTTTAGTAATCCGCAATTGTTTACAATTTATATGACGTAATATATTGCATATACCCGTAGGTATATCGAGATGTCAAAATGTATTAAAGCAACCTTAAGTAACTACAATTAACTGATTTTTTTTTGCCCACATGCATTTAAGTAGTTAAACACAGCCATTAAAACGAGTCGTCCAGCGAATCTTATCAAAATAATGTGAGCTTATTGTTGATAGACTGGAAACATTTAAATTTATTTACACAGCAATGAAGTAACTATCCGTATTAAATGTAGAATAGAATTTAAAACAAAATTCCTGAAGAAATATAACAAAGCAACTGGGAAGCAATATTATGAAAAACAATTCTTTTCTCATATATTTAGAATAAGAAAGTGAAATGAGCGAACGAATTTAGAATTTAAGACAATCGTAGTATCAAAAGAAACAAACAGGTAAAAAGCATTCTAAAAAAAAAGAAATTGTGCTATCAAACGTTAAAAAGCCAAAAACCAACACTACACCGAGACTATCTGTACTCATATACAAATTTATAGAGACAAGAAATGTTGCAAAATTTGTATAATTTAAAAATCATTACGGTTTTCTTCTTTTATTATAACAAAATCTGCATGAGTTCTCTATGAAAGAATTTTAATAGCCATAAACAACCACGTACAGTCTCTTCGCTTTGTCATTGCAAAAAACAAGTAAAAAGATTTGAAATTTCTAATAAAAGCCATTATGTAGGAGCAGAATTTCAAAGATTTGAAGATGAAATTTTACGTTATGTCATCCATTTCGGCGCAAACAAAAGGAAGCACGCTAATAATAGCAGCTCGACTATGCTTTAAAAAATTTGCAGTAGCTTATCTATTGGAGTGGAAATTAACTAAAGTTCTCAACTTATAATGGAATTTAAGGCAATTCCTTTGAAATGGAAAGTATAAATGAGAATTTCAGTTAGAACTAAAATGTTCAACAGTTAACAGAATTGTAATCTGTTGTAATTGTAATCTGTAAACCAAATTAGAATTTGGTTTGACTAAGAAATTAATAATAATATAATAATTTTAAAATTCTTTTCATTTCATTACCAAAAAAGAATCGTTCCTTTCTGACCAATTTTTTCATTGTTTTTTAAGTAATAAACGTCCAAAGCGATTTAATACCATTCGATCCGAGGGACCTTTCGGCTACGACCTTGACCTTCATTTAGAAACCCCGCGAATTATTTAACACAAAAGTAAGTCTCCTCCATAAATTTAATTGATGAAAGAATGTAATTTTTTTTTAATTGCATGGTGGCGAATTAAGTTTTTGAAGTGTAAAATTAAAGTAAAAAGTTTGCGAGTGTGAGAAGCACTTTAATGATATGTAGCTCATATCTGGGGTCCACCAGTCGGGGCCTCCATGGAGTCCTACTCACTTGACTTGGCTGCAGAGCCATCAGCGACAAAGCTAGGGTTTTCGCCTCCTAAGTGCTCCCCAATCGCAACAACTTGCATCGATTTTATCTGCATCGTCAAGGGTCGTTGACCACGTGCGATTTGGAGAACATGCGGATCATGAAAATTACCTGCACGGTGCGTCGTTGCGTTACCCGTCGCTGCAGTAGCACTCCAAACAACATAGACGATGACCAGAAGTATAATTGTAGCGAAAGCGATGGAATTGCGAGCGACCGCAGAGCTGGACAAGAAGTGACGTATCGTCGATTTAGAAGAACGCAATGATGCACCATTGGCAGGTTTCAATCCGGTCGCCAAAGGTCGATACATGATTTTTGGCATTTCTTTTATTAATTTCACGGTTTAGCAGCGCAAATGGTGCGGGTTGTTGAGTAAACTGTTCCTTGACTAGAGATAAACTCAACTGACTTGCCGTCGCCGCTCATGTTGATGTCTTCTTTTCTTTCCGTTCAACATGCTAATCTGTTTATTATTCCAATTGAAAAAATCTCCACTTCGTTGAGCTGAATGCAAATCTTCTGTTATTCTTTTTGCATATTATTTATTTACACATTCTTGAAGAACACCCGCTGAAGTAACCCGCACAACATCACAAAACATCTGACAGTTCGCGAAATACTGAACCAAAGCTATGCATAGTGTTGCCCACTGTTATTTAGACTCTAGTTATATTTACTAGGGATGCCAGATTACGGTGAGTTTCGCATTTGCGTAGAATTGCAGCCTAAAAAAGGACATTTTTAAATTCTGGAGAAAAATTCATTAAAATATTCATTTTAACAAATGAAGCAGGGTTGCATAAATAAGCAATTTCGCACTATTTTCGGTAACTTTTTATAAGTTCATTTATTTTAAGTGTAAATATATTTTCCTCTTTAATATCAAGAATTTTGTGCAGTCTCATATATTATTAAAGAGGAAAAAATATTCTGGGAACCCTTCTCTTTTGTTTACAAATCGAAAAGGTGCTACTTCCTCCTTAGTGCAGCCTATTTTCCATAATAAAAAATATGTGTTTGTCAACTGATACCCATTTTCAATCCCAAACTGCTGTACTAAACAAAGAATTTTTCTGCCAAATTTAAGCGGGATATCCTCATTCATTCTCCTGCAGTCGAAGTTTCAACAGACAGGCGGACGGACAGGTCCGAATCCAACTTCATGTTTTGCTTCCTTCTATTCTTTACAAAGGCACGAACATGGATGGTGTCTATAATGTCCCTACGATCGTAGGGTATAAAATTAAAGGACTCATAAATTATTTTCATTATATATTTGAGTATTTATTACATATTTGTGATAAATATTTTGAATATAACGTAAAAATTAGAAATCTGAGACAGAAGCAGACTTGCTTCAACAATATCAACATTCGTAAGCTCGTTTATAAAAAGGCGAAAAGATTTGGTCCTTTGAGATTCTAATATTTTGTAGATTCTAATAGATTTGAAGATTCTAACATTTTATGTTAGATATTGTGATATATTATAAAAATCAACATATCCTTCATAAACCTTCATATAACAAATCTACTGCGGATCTATACCGATGGAAAAAATTCTCAAAGCTTGATTCATTTGAAGAATCATCATCTGTGATTTCCATTTGTATGCCTGAAGTTATTTGAGAGAGTGGTACTGTGTTTGACGAAGTTGTCGGATGCTCAGTTTCCATTGCAACTTCAGTGCTGTTTCGGTCCTTAAATTTAATAAACTCAATCAAATCATTGATGTTTTGATTTGAAGCGGATGTATCACCGCTGTGTTGATTTTGTGAGGTTGTATCGCAGTTGTTTTTATTTCGTGCGGTTGTGTTACCGCTATTTTGATTTAGTGCGGTTGGTATAATGGGTGCAGGAACTTTAGAGCCCCTATTCATCTTGGAAGGATGCTGTTCCTCATAACGTTGTTGCACGTCCGGAATAATGGGTTTTGGAGACGGATTCTGCGGTTTAGTAGAGCTGTAATAAATCGGAGAATATTTAGAATATTATGTTTAGATAATTGTGAAATATGCAATAAGACAAATCTCGAAATAACTGCATATTTTAGTTCTTGCAATGATTTTAGTAATTTTCCGGTAACTTACTGCGATTCAATTACAATTTTTTCGACGTTGTTGGAGCCATCCGCGTTTTTAGGTAGATGGTCACCGAAGAAGCGTTTAACCTGTTCCACGCTGCAGTTGCCATAGTAACCGGCATATTCAGCACGGTCTTCACTCTGACGCGAAACGCTCTCGAGCGGGTTTTCGAAGGTATCCTCAGGCAGATCGATTACGTCTGACTTTTGCATCTGACCAGGTGCATTAGAGCATGCCTGCAATCTTTCCTGCAGCGTCTTAGTCATAGTGTGAAAATCCAATATCGTTTGCAATTGCATACGTTTCCTTTGTATATTCGACATGGTGCCATACGACATGAAACAGAGATCGTCGGGCATCCTTTCAGATATGCGACGTATGGAACCAGTCTGCTGCTGGCCCACAAGCAACGGACCTTCAGCCTGTAAGCGGTATGATAAAGGTTGGGCACCTTCATTTTGACGACGTATTCTGGCCAACAGATCTCGGCGTTTACGTTGAAAGTTTTCGTTTTTATACTGCAGTAGCAGATCCTCATCAGGTTCTGGCGTCGGGTTGAGACGATCAAATTGGAACTGCTTCAGATGATCCAGAAAGGTGGAGCAATTCTTAATCTTGAAAATCGAACGTGGTGAATTGAGGTAACTTTCAAGTGCCACCAAGTCAAGCAACACGACGGTGCCACCTCGGTCCCAGCGGAGACAAGCGAGATCCAAATTCACGACAAGCCACAGTTTGTATGGGAAGGGGAAGGTAACGATATCCTTACGCGTTATGAAGACGTCTGTTCTCTCCATGGCGTCCTTGGCACCACTCGCTTGTTGGTTCATTAGGCGAAAATTGGTTTAATCGGCGAAAGAGAATTTTTACTCTTTTAGGTTACGGAATTACGGAAAAACAAAATGTCCGAACACACCAGTCTTTTGAATTAAATTTCAACAACTGAGATGTTGGAAGTTTAAGCTAACAGCCACCAGATGGAGTAAGCAGAAATGCACAGCAGTTTTTTGGGGTTTACTCAAGTTCGATTTGTCTTTTACGAAATGAGATTGACTACAATAAAATATTCCACCATATATGGACGAGTGACACACTCAATTTTGTAAAAACTTGTAAAATTTGAAACGTCATAATTAGGTATGAGATAAAGAGCCACCAAATTGTCAGCGTAATGCAATATTAAGCTGAATATGAGAGTTATCAAACAAAGGCACTCTCAGTTTTAATTTTAGAACAACACTGTGTATAATACAGCATTATAAATAGCTATTAAGCTATTATAGTGAAAGAATTATTACTTTATTATAATGGATCCCAATAAAAAATACTGTTAAAATGGATTGAATAAATAAATTTTGACAAGTTAAATGAAGCCCTGTTTTCTCTTGTACGTCATTGTCCAACGACTTTTTCTTTTCATTGACAGAGGTGACATCTATTGATTAGAAGCTTTGCTTATGTCATCACAACAACGATGTTCACAATTGCGTTTTTTTCATACTTCACTATATTTAAAATTTTGGCAATAAGATATCGCATGCCTAGTCTTAAATATTCATTTTTTTTAAATAATTCGCGAAATCGAATAGAGGACAAGCCTACTTAACAAAGTATTAATGATTAAAACGTAATAAAAGGTATCACGTACGTATGTTCAGTATTATGCTTGAAATGGGCCCAACGAAACCATCATAGACCATCATATTCATATATGTTGACAAACTTTGATAAGGGAAAGAAATTATTTAATCCAAATTGGGCCAAAAATAAACCTGGTAAGAAGGCTTTGAAATCCTAATGCTAATGTGGGCTAGCCACACCAATATAGTTGAGCATATATTATTGTAATGCTCCGTAATATTTATAATTGACTTGATATCTCAGATGGCACTATTGACCAATTGCTAAAAGGTTTGAGACTTTTTAGTCTCAATTGCTAAAATTTTGAGATTGAGACTTTTTAGTTTTACGGAAAACTATACCCGGAGTCCATACGACGCGCAAGCGTTGTTACTAGAAGTAACAAAACGTGCGAACTGGCAACAGAAGTCATGAATGGAAAAGTTTGGAAAGCACTGAAGCACAAAATTACTCCTGTTACAGGGCTGCCTTTGCCCTACCGACTGTGTAACCTCATCAATTGCGCTGTATACAATATATTGGAACAGAATTATATAGATATTGTTTTCGCTTTATTGAGATTAACAACTGATGTTTTATATTATACAGATTTATGCTTCGTTTGCATTAAATTTGATTCTATGTAGCAAAATTCACCTTCACAAACAAATTTCTTCGGTAAAGCTGTGCGAAATTTCGTAAAAATTTATTTCAAATTTGCATATTTAATAATATTAAAATCACAATTATGTAATTCTCTGCGCTGTTATCGCTGTGCGAAATAAAAAAAATGCGAACTGTATTATTTGTACAAATAAAATTTTGCTCTTAATTGCTAAAAAAAAAGAAGTTTGCAACTCATACGTTTATACAATTTCAAAACTTTTTGCGTAAATAGTAACAATGATCATCTTAAGTATTTTTTTTATGGAATAATATAGGTTCTCGAGATATTTTAATAGAGTAAGTTTTCCTGCATTTTCGGAAAGGCATTTTCATCACCCGCTGTAAACTTATGCTAGCTTAGCTATGGTAGCAGCTAATTTTTCACCATTAGCGCCTGCGAAATCTTCAATCTTTTGCTTGTTCTTGATGAAGACGAAGGTGGGCATGCTTGAAATATTGCATTCCATTGCAATATCTTCACACTCGTCCACATCAACCTAAAAATACAGATTTGGTTATTACAGCAAAATTACAAACAAAAGGAAGTGTTAAATGCACTCACTCACCTTAATAACTACAATTTTACCGGCATATTGATTGGCCAACTCTTCCAATTTGGGCGCAATTAACTTGCATGGTCCACACCAGGTGGCAAAGAAATCGACGACCACCAATCTGTTGCCGGCATCTTCAAGCTGTTGATCATAATCAGCCTGGAGAAATGGAGAGAGAAAGGCATCGATAATTCAATCAATACTGAGCTAGCTAGATAATTCACAAAAAGGTAAACTTTAGTTTCAATTGTATGTTAGTGAGCCTCTCTGAAGTCCGCTTAAAATCAAATGAAGTCCTAGACTAAGCGAATGTTTTCCGTTATTAAAATCACATCCCAAAAAAAAGTATTGCTGTAATTTATTTAAATTCAGTTCAATACAAACAACAAGCAATCGAAAGAGACGAAAAACTGAGGGTGAAACTCGGTCAGATAGATATTGGTAGGCGCAGACAGTTGTTCTACTTCGCGAGACTGTAATTATTTATAATGTGGTCAGTCCTTCGATCGCTAATGAAAGTGAGGGGGAATGAAAGAACAACGTAAGGACCTCGAAAAAAGTAAACAAGACCAATCAAAGGACTAGAAAAGAAAATTGTGGGAAATTTACACAGTTCAGGTCATGTGTTTCTAACCTATCAGACTGATACATGTAAATTATCCTGTAACTTGCCAAGCTGATAAACCTACTTTCTAGGAACGCTTTAATTTTCCTAATAAGGTATCTGAAATTTAGGTCAAAGCTTCTGTTCGATTTAAATACTAAAATCCTTCAGCTTAAATATTGAGCTCAAATAACATTCCTCATTTTCCGCCACGAAAATCTTGAAACATCAATTACTTTCTGTCTGAATTTGCTATATACATAATTAAATATATTTGTTTTTTGGAAAATGTTGTCCATATTTTTGAAGCTGTAATACTGTTATCGGTAAACGTGGTGCGAGTTGGCACTATTTATTTTATATTTACACGCAAATACTATTAAATCCAAAGTGTGCAAAATGTTTAAAACGACTGCATTCTGATATAGAATTCAAATCTAAACATTTTACTTCTTTGACATTGTGACCAGAAATAGTGCTTGAACCTAAAATAGGCGATTCTGATCCATTTTCACGCCAAAATCTCTAAAATTGAACAGTGAAACTTTTATATATTTTGACTTAGGAATCAGCAATTTGAATGTATTTTAATTTAATGTATGTTATATTAAAAAAATACATAATGTAGTTAATTACAAGTATTGAGTTATCTCTAAATTCTGTAATGTTAAATTATAAAAATACTCTGAAGGAATTCAACTAAGCGAAGGCAAATGACTAATCGTAAACTTTGCTAATACAAATATTTGTACAAACTTTGTACTTGTACTTGTATCTTTAATGATTACAGATACAGAAACATGTTTAGAAAGCAGTAAAAAACACTTCACAGCACAGGTTAGCAACAACGCTTGAATCTTCTATTAATTCTTAGGAATTTCGAACGTCTTATGTTAAATTCGTTGAAGTCATTAATAATTTTAGTCATGATATATAATTAGTCATCTTAGTCATATTATAATAATAAGCTATGGCTGCTGTTTGGCGAAAGTAGGCAACCTTCGAAGTTATCGATGTTTTTATTATTATATTATATTTTTACCCTACACCGGACGGAGTATTGATTCATATTCACTTTGTTCTTCCGTTTGTAACGCAGAGAATAATATATTTTAATACGTGATTATATCCAGCAGTAACTAGAGACATTACAAAAATATTTGCCAAAAATCGGCGTGGTTCGCGAAATTATAATATTTTTAGTTACTCCGGTGTAGGATATTTAGACTTCGGCCAGGCCGAAGACAACACTTGTTTTACTTTTGATTATATACGTTCAATGATAAGAGCGAGTTTTCCATTTTTAAATGCAAATAATAAATGCAACAGATAATAAATCACAAAAAAAGGCGATTATAAATATTTCTAAAAGAACGATCAATATTTAAATGAAAAGAACACACAAATTCATACGCTAATTTTTGACATTTTATCAAATGTTGCTCGAGAATACGTAATATCGCGATTTTTTATATGTATTTCGCATTGAATACAGATAAATTGGAAGGTTAACGAAAGAACAGATGGATGGTATTGGTAACAAGAGGCTTTTACTTATTTTTTTAGAGGAGTCGGCTTTTTATTCTTGCAATCCAATTTTACTTTTTATTTCTTGAATTCCGTTTATTACGTTACTCGTATTATTCGCGCCAAATTTAAATGATAAGATTATCAGTTTAATAAATAATAGGCGTTTGTTCAAAGAAATTGAGATTACAGGATCTCGATCTCGGACTCACAGATAAATGTAATCTTTTCAGCAACTCTTTCTGCAACCTTTGACCTCACTGGGAGAAGAAACCTGGCCACCAACAACATGTGACGATCAAGAAAGTTACGTTGTACGTTTAGAAATCAAAAAGGCGGCAAATAAGCAACCGCAACGAGAAGTGAGTAAGCAATCGTATCTATTTGAATATCGTTACCTCACTTCAAACGTGAGACACGAATACTGTTCGAAATTCTCACCACCACAGTCATCGCAACTGGTGGGTGAATGAGTGTCAATTAATTATTACATTTTATAAAAGCGAATGATTTAGCTTCCATGGCAACAGAATAAACGCAAAATCTATAAAGAGGTCGAGTGAGGCTAGGCTGCCATTGCGAAAAATACGACTTCCCATTTTTTTTCCAGGCAGTAAAGATTCCTAATTTGGAATTCTTTTGTGCAATTCGCGTGACAATTAGAAACAATTACACGAATTCCAAAGAATTTCAACTATTATATTAGTTGTATGTTACTTATAAAATTTCAACCAGATTGCAGGAAGAAATGCTCCTAAATCAACGAAAATTCTTTAAAATTATTTTTTTTGAAAAATTGGATTTTTCACACGTAACTGTCAGCCCTAAGTACCGCAAGAAGCAATCTGTTGTTTCCAAGAGGAACGCACGAGGTGAATTTTTCACAAGTCATGTCACGAGTAATTAGTGTGAAATCATCACGCCAACATTGATTTGTAGGGAGATTCCGTGTCCACGAAGCTTGCATTTTGCAGACTTCCTTTTCTGAAGAGCTTTCAGAGGTTATGTTGGTGGCACCGTCATCTTGCATGAGATCAGAATTCCTATTCTCATACATATAACTTTCTTCGATTTCCGGATTACTCAACCCGTTGTCAAGAACTTTGCGAATTCCTCATTCACATGGGAGCCCCGCGATTGCCACTCGATCTCTTTGTCATCACACTTACCTTGCTCTTCACGAGATACACCATTTTTCTGGATTGAATTGATGACTTTTAACTATAAAAAAACAGTTAGAAATAGTTATTACTCGAGCGGCGGCGGAATCAACCGATTCGGAGGAACAAAACTTTTGGAATGTTGGGCAAGCAGCGAGCGGAAATTTCAAGTGGAATGAAGAAATGATTAAAAATGTATAAAATCAAGAGGAATAAAGAAGAAGAAAGATAAGTGCGCTTGCGTCGGTCAGGGTGGCATTTTAGTAAGACCAAGTTGGATTCCTAAACATGGTACTAAAACACGGAGGGCATTAAGACAGCGTTCATATTTACAGTTGCGTTAATAATTATTATTAATATACAAATTTGTCTTTTACGCAGATATAAAAAAGTAAACAGTTTTTATCAAGATCAGAATGAAGCTTCCTCACCATCGTTAACCTTTCTTTCATTTCAGTGTTGTACAAAACTCGGTTTTCTTGTTTAGAAACTAAAATGACATGTTGGGCAAAAAGGCAAAAAATGGAAATTTATATATATAATGGTTTCGTTCCTGACACAGAATTTGGGGTATACTTCTTGCGAATATATATACATAAAGGATATTTAAAAAATTTCTACTATTAATTTTAAATGCGGAGTAGGAATGAGAATTTAAAACCTGCATATCCGTATCTTCAGTCAGTCCGTGAAATCGCCTGGCAAGTAAGGGCTTTAATGTAATTTTTTAAATTTAAATGAATAATTTCACTTTTTTCCTATTTATTGATTACGGTCTGATTAGCGATTTTTCGGCCGAAGATGGTTTGGAAAGAATGGTGAGAGACAATTCGAAAACACAAAATCAGCTGTTCCAGTTGCTAGTTACATGGGGAAGTAATTTTAATGTGGGAATTTTGAAATTCACGCGTCAAATGGAATTTTTTATGCTTCCTGTATGAAAATATTTCCATTAATTGAATTAATTACTAATTATTTACTAGAATTTTCTTATGACAAAAAATGACAAAAACAACTATTTTATCTATTTGTTTTGTTTCAAGTTTGATACTTGTAAATCTCCAGTTTAATTGTAAATATAACATTTTTGTTTTCAATAATTTTAATAAAATAAAAATTTAAGTTTCCACATTTCACTAATTTTTCTCAAATAATATTTTACACATATAAAAATAATTTTGCTTTTAGAAAGTGTATGGTTATAAGAAATTGTGAATTGCTTGTAATCAACAAGCTTCTGAACTCAGGAAGTTTTGTGCTTTGTGTATTCTATTCTCTCAGTAAAAAAGTACAGATCCTTTTTAAGTTTAGAACAAACTAGTAAGGTAGATATTAAAATTGGCTTACAGTTATAAAAATATTTTTATTTCTTGTCAACTATTTGTGGTAAAAGTTTTGAAAAATAATCAATAAATCAAAGAGACATTAAATTGGAAAAAGCTTTCCAACCAACCTAAAATGTAAATGTTATTCTAAACTTGTTCGTTATTGAAGAATTTAACTAAAAAAAATTTTTATGGTAACTGTTGACTTGAAATAAATTATTGAATTCTTTAAAAATCCCTTGTAAAAAACAATTATGGAAGGTCAAAGGGTTGGCAAACCAGATAAGTCAGAAGAAGAGTTGGCAACCATGTTTCGCTATCATCGGAGTCGTGTGCGCCAAAATATGTGATCTCGGCAGATATTTTGCTTCGAACATGATTTCGCTAAGCGGATACACGCAATCCCCATAAGCTAGATATTGATTTTGACACTTTCGGCCGAGCACCAGAGAATTGGCTAATCAGACCCTTAGTATTAATATCTGGTTTTTTTGATATCTCAATATTGTAAATTAATTCTTTCTGACAGCAGTGAGGAAATTTTTTACCGATGGTGTCGCCATCTGCTATTTCTAGGTGCAGCATTTTCATATAGGAAAATTGTATCTTTTTGCTCGTACTGTACTTATAATTTGGTTCGTTGAACAGCTAATGTTGAGAGAGGACTGTATACGCTTTTTGCCATAATCCTTCCATTCATTTTTCAATTCCTAATTATTTTTATTTTAAATAAATTTCATTATATTAATTTTATACAACGAATCGATCTGTTTTCCATCTCACAGATTATCATGACAGATCGATTATTCTTGAAATAAAACTTCTTAAATAAACTACTTAAGTATCCCCTCCTCGACCCATCCCTCCACAACTCATGCATGATGCGTGTGATGATAGGTGGCGGGCGCCTTATGTACCGTCGACAGATTCCCTGTTTTCCCGCTGCCATCATGAACGCCTTCGACGGCATTCAAAGCTGCGCTGCTGCTGCTACTCCTCTGCGTCTGCTCGTAAGCACCGTAATGGTCGTAGAAATCCACTCCCGCTCCCTCTGCACCCAGATGTGGAACGGGGTAGTTTTCGAAGTGCTGCAGCGGTGCTTGTTGTGGCTTCGAAGCTACATGCGGCGCTGGGCCCGTGTCGAAGTACCCAACGACGCTGCCGTAGTTGCTCGCGGCCTCGTAGAACCCGCCGCCGCTCATTAACGAACCGTATTCGTAATCGTAGACATGGCCAGCCGTTGCCGCTGATTCACGTTTCTCGGTCTTCGTCACCTCACGCGGGCAGGAGTAGAAGTCGAAGGATTCACTCAGCTGATCGTAAGCGTGCGTCGCCTGATGACTGGGGCTGGGGCGATTCAAGTGTAAATCGCTTAGTTTGCAGTCGCCTGCATCGATGCCGCTGATCGCCTCTGGCTTGATCTGCGAGTAGTTAATGAATTCGGGCTCCGCCGGCGGTGGCGGCGGCGGCGGTGGCGGTGGGCCGAGTGACGTGGCGCCTTCATAGCACACTGGATAGGCAGGCGTGGCAGTTGCTGCTGCTGCTACTGCGGCGGCGCTGTTGTATGGGACACCCGTGCAGTTGTTGTTGTTGTTGTAACAACTATTGCTCTGCTGAGTCTGAGAATCGGCAAAGTAATACGCTGGATGATCGTGAGGCGGATGCTGGGCGCACGCGTACGGCATGCTGGCCGTGACAGCATAATCGGCGGGTGTTTTTGGGCCGGCGTTCGGCGCAGTTGCTGCCGTTGCTGGGTGAGGGTAGACGGGGTAGTTGTAGGTGGCGATGTGCTGATGATTCATAGAGAACATGTTGGCCGGCTCACAGTTCGGGTTGTTGTTCTCCAGTGAAGAGTACGAGTGGCTTGGATGATTCGCGGCCGCTGTGCCGTAGCTGGCGGCGGCGGTGGCGGCTTGAGTGCTGGTGCGCGCCTCCTCGATGAAGCACGTGCAGTGGCTGTAGGTCGTGCACTTGCCGCAAGCTGCAATCGGAAGGCATGAGAGAGCTGGTGTCCTCGGGCGGCCGCATCTGGCAAACTTACCGTTAAACTGGTAGATCTCGAGCGCCGAGTGTGTGATGGGGTTGACGCTGCGTTTAAAAATCTGCTCGTAGAAGATTTTCTGTGACTGCAAGACAAGAGTCGGAATTACTTGGCAGCCCTCGCCGCAATCACATCAGCCGAACGGCTTAACATACCTTCGCAGTTTTCTGCGGGCCGCTGGTCGCTCCACTGCCGCCCACTGACACTCTCTTCCCCGCACCTCTCGCAGCCGCGCCACCCCTCACGCTGCCCAGCGACACGCGACCGAAGGCTCGCTTCGAAACACTCGAATTCTTCGGCTCGGGCCGCTGATGATCGTGCACGCCCTTGGACTGGAAGAATATCGCGTTGCCCGAGTGCCGCCAGAAATGCGTGACCGGATAGCCGCAGTGGCCGCGACACGGCTTGATCTCCAGTCGGCCGCCGCGACACGCCTTGTTCGGACACGCCTTCCCCTCCTGCTTCCGTCGCGCTTTGTCGCAAATCGCAGGCCGCAGGTTGATCTTCGTGCCGTTCGGCAGCGTGCAGTTCTGGTTGCACACGAAAACGCCGAGGCAGCTCTTCTTCAGGATGTTGACGTTGTGGTTGTTGGTGTTGCGCATGGCCCAGCCCGAGATGTGCTTCTTGGCCTCCTCGTTGTGGGCCGAGTAGATGAGGCGCAGGTGGCCGTCGGACCATTCGTTGAAGTCGTCGAAATCGGCTTCGCTGACCTGCGGCACGTTGGCATCGTTGATGTCCCAGTCGCGCTTGCCCTTCGGGTCCATGTTCTGATGCTTTCTCGTGTTGAAACAGTAGGCATTTCTAGAGCATTAATTAGAACTTCGATTACTTGACTTTACATACTGATATGCTAGAAATAGAAATGGTTATTTTTGAAATTTCACAGTACAGCCTTTTCGAAAAGTGAGGTTAAGCACTGAAGACTCTCGGAGACGGACACTTGGAATGGCCCATGGTGAAGCCCTACCGGATATTTTGCAACACTTGTGGTTTTACAATTTAGATCAACCCTGTAAAAGTCCATCCAACTTGTTTGTATGGATCTCCGCAAGCCTTCTGATCGTCCTAATCGCCTTATGGCACGATAATCACGAACATTGAGTAAGAAATTCAATCCATATTTTGTAATTCACCCCATTTCTGGTTCGTTTTTGCAGAACTCTCACAATCAGTCGTTATAGAGTTGAAGATGCATTTGAAATTTATCGAAAACTTTAATTATTAACAACGTCAATATCACCTCGTCATGGCACTCTGTGGACTCATAACTCAGATTTCTTTTTTTATCTCATTAACTGCAGAGGAAAATCAGACACAACGCATTCCCGCTGTGAGGAGTTTCTTCGAGATTCGAAACAACGGTAACGAAACTATTTGGAAACAACTTAGTTAATGGCTCTTCACGCGCCATACATCATGCCGTGGATTAGAAGAGAACTCCAGCGGCGACCTAACCGAGACCCCACACACACAGCACGCATGAACGGACGGACGGACGTACGGACGGACGAGCCGACGAAGGGACGGACGAACCGACGAAGGGACGGACGAACCGAGGGTCGGACACACGGACCACAATGTTGACCACAAGCCCAAACAAACACTCAACGATTAACTTGCTCATAGCCATTTAACGCCTCGATCGAGCCAGGTTGTCATTTATTCCCCGAACGATGTCACTTCCACAATAAAGTCATTTATAGCTCACATTAGGCGAGTCGAGGAAGATGGGGAACAACATGTTGTAGGTGACAAAGTTACGGTTTACCTACACGACACCGAAGACACCCATCACAGTCGGACGCACGCACTATCAGAGCATCAGATAAGAGCTCATAAGTTAGAAGTGTCAGGGAACATTTAAATATCAAAATTAGGCAGGAAGAAAGAATGTGACAGAGAAGGAATCCATGTATGGTTGGGCGAAGAAGAGGAAGAAGTGGGCTACAAAAGTGAGAAAAGCAATAAAACCGAAAAATCGTAGCCAAACTAACGCCGGATTTAAAATTATTATAATCACAGTCGGATTTTATTGGACCGATGGACAGATGGATGGTTGGATGGCTAACTGAATGGATGGATGAAGTAAATTAGTTAGTCAAACTGAGAAACAAACTAAAGATGGGTGAGTAAGTTATAATGACTCGCAGTCGTGCACGCTCACGGTGAGTACACACTACTCACGACGACGAGTATTACTTGTAATCACTTGTATAATCTTATAATCACTTATAATCAATAATTTGTATTCGTCGTGAGTCTAAATTATTGATTATAATCATGACGAAGCACTAGAATAAAATGACACGACTCGTGATAGTGAGTCTCGTGTGAATGAAGTAAATCAAGTTTTTGCACGAATCATTCTCGTGTGATTCATCGTATGATTCAAGATATCATTTGACTTGTGATCTCGTGTATATCACGAGTTAACATGAATAGCTTGAGTCATGATCTCATGTGAATCGTTATATTGCATGTATCGCGATCACATTTAAATCACGATCACACAAAAATCGCGATCACACATAAATCGCGATCACAAAAAAATGAATCGCGTAAATTACCATCTTGAATGAAACATATAAATCATAATTTCGTGTAAAACACGATATCACGTAAAATACAATCTCGCACGAATCGTGGTAATCACGATTCCGCATGAATCACGCGAATCACCACCTCATTTGAATCACCTTTTCTACTGAATCGCTTGAATCACCTGAATAATCACTGAATAATACGCGTTATTCAGGATTTCACGTGAATAATTTGAATCACGATCTAGCATGAGTTACGGGAATCACGGCCTCACATAAATCACGATCTCGCATGAATCACAATCTCGCATAAATTGCGTGAATCTTGAATGAATCACGTAAATGGCGATTTAGCATGAATCACTTGCATCACGAAATTGCATAAATCTTGATTTTGAGTGATTAATTATTAAATCTCTTTTAAAAATCACGATATCTTTCGTGTATCACGATTTTTTTTCCCCGATTGAGATTGTGATTCATGAAAAACTTCAATCGTTCATACTGGAGACGTTCTGGCAGTCGATTACGATTACATTTTCCCCACCCTTTTTCGTGAAATCACACAAGATAACACGTGAAAATGTGATAAAACGACATCGACGATGACCAAAATCGCGCCACACGCTCATCTCTAAAAAAAAATCTCGCGTGACAGACATGCAACCAGAGAGAAACAAGAATGATAGAAAGAATTTTTTTTCTATCACTCTTGAGAGAGATAAGAGAGAGCTCACGCCAGTTTATTTGAGTATTTGAGCGCGCCAGATATAAAGAAATTATTGACTCCGTCGCTCAATTCCGATCAGAATGCCGTCTCGTGTGGTGCTCAGTAGACCGCACTGCGAGACATTCATTCCGTCGAAATCAATTAAGCGAAAAAATTCAATGCATCTGAAACAACAACCTGCTGACTTTTCCACTAACCCTTCCCTTCCCCCGCCACTCTTCACCCGTCTCCACCAACCGAGATATCTAATAAAACCTCATAAATTTAACAGCCTAATAAGCGGAGATTTATAACAAAAAATATTTCAGCTAATTATGGATCTCTTGTTGCGAGCGCGCACGAGATGTTTGATTTTCTCTTTCAAATAAATTTGAGTGATTTAATGAACTCTGGCGGCTCGTTCAACCAAACTGACGTGACGTCAGTTGGATGAGGATCTCCGAGCTCCGAGTTTATTGATCTCGTTATTACGGATTTTCTTTGCGCTGACGTAGTTTTTGCTGTTGGTTTTTTTTTTGATAAGTTTGTTCGTTGTTTTTGTTGGCGTTGTTGTTGCTGCTGTTGTTGTTATTATTTGTGCAATTGTTTCTTTCCATGTTTGTGGGATTTTTGTGGGGTTTTTCAGGCAGCTTTGAGTTGTCGTATGTCGTTTCTTGTTTTTGCCGCTGTCGCGTCACCTTTTGTGTCGATGTCCGTCCCTCTGTATGTCTGTCTGTCGTTTGTCTGTCTGTCATTTGTCTGTCTGTCGTTTGTCTGTCTGTCATTTGTCTGTCTGTCATTTGTGTCATCTGTCTGTCTGTCATTTGTGTCGTCTGTCTGTCGTCTGTTTGTCTGTCGTCCGTCAGTGTGTCGTGTGTCTGTCATCTGTCCGTCGTCTGTCTCTCGTTTGTATAACTGTATGTCTGTCTGTCTGTCGTCTGTCCGTCATTTATCTGTCTGTCTGTGTGTCTTCTGTCTGTTGTCTGTCCGTCATTTACATGTCTGTCTGTATGTCTTCTGTCTGTCGTGTGTTCTTCATCTGGTAGCCAGTCTGTCTGGCTGTGTATTAATCTGTGTGTCTGTCTGTGTGTCTGTCTGTCTGGTTGTCTGTTTTTCAGCCTGTCTGTCTGTTTGTCTGTCTATCTATTTGTATGCCTGTCTGTTTGTCTGTCTGCGGTTGTCTCTTTCTTGTCTGTCTGTCTTTCAGCCTGTCCGCCTGTCTGCCTGTTTGTCTGTCTATCTGTTTGTATGTCAGTCTGTCTGTCCGTTTGTCTGTACGTCGTCCGTGTGTCTGCCGTCATTTTATCGACCGTTTGTTGTCTGCCTCTCTGTCTGTCTGTCGTCTGTCTGTCGTCTGTCTGTCGTCTGTCTGTCGTCTGTACGTCGTTTGTCTGTCGTTTGTCTGTCGTCTGTCTGTCGTCTGTCTGTCGTCTGTACGTCGTTTGTCTGTCGCTTGTCTGTCGTCTCTCTGTCGTTTATCTGTCGTTTATCTGTCGTATGTCTGATTGTCCGTCTATCGTCCGCCTTTTCTTTCAGCATTTCGGTTATTTTTGAGTAAAAACATTCCTTGTTAATAGTTTTTCAATTATTGTGAGGATATTTAAGTAAAAAAAAAAAATACATAAATTGATAGAGAGGACGAAATATCCTCACGTTCGATCAACTATTAATTGTATTTGATGAGAAAACTTATCTCTGCATTTTGCATTAACTTACAAAACCACCATATTTCTCAAATTTCAGACCAAAATTAATCCACCGTCTTGCAGCTTACGTTGATTTTCTTTCTTCTATTTTAGTTTTGATGCTTTAATTGACAAAATGCTTGATTTTACATTTCAATTCATTGTTGTAACTATAAAATTGAGCTTGCAATCCGAGCGGAGATTCAATAAACACAACGCATCACATTTTCCATTATATTTTGCACGTTAATTTAATTGATATTTACGACCCGAAATTACGAGTCCCCGATGTTCGCTATTCGATTTTTTATTTCACGTATTTTCCAAGTTTTCCGTGTTTTCCGTGTTTCCCGATAAATTAACGCGCGACGACGATGACGACGACGACGACGAGCTCGCGGACAACAAAGGCGAAAATTAAGTGAACAAAATCATCAAAAGACACGGAATTATTTTCTCCAGCTCTGGCTTGGTATTCTGTTCCAGTTGTTGTTGTTGCTGGCTGGCTGTCTTTGTCAACCGTTAGCAGGCTCCACCTACTAACGCTCCACCACCCGCATAAATTGCAACTCCACGCAGACGATGGAGAGACAATGAGAAAAACAGCACCAACTGCATCGTAATTCCAATGAAGAGGCATACAAATAAAATAAAACTCAGCAAGCAAGCGCAGCTTTAAACAATAAAATTGTGCTATTGTTGTTGCTGTTGTTGTAATTGTGTACCTTGCTTTTCGTTGCAGTTTCCCCTGTCCAACTTTCATCCGCTCGTCAGTTACTTTCCAGTTTCCAGCTGCCTCCGGACTGCTACGTTACTATTGGCCAGAAAAATGCAGTCACCAACACATACACACTACACGGCAGATGAGAATTCTGCCTGTGTTGGTGTGGTGGAGTTTTTGTCGTTTGTATTGTAAGCTGCAGCCACCAAGCGACTTCCAATGGATTTGAGCTAGAAAAGAGTGTTTGCAGGAAATGAATTGACAGTAATTGAGAGAGGGAGTGTGAGAGGGAGAGAGGGTGTAAGAGAGAGAGAGAGAGAGAGAGAGAGAGGGAGAAAGAGAGGGAGAGAGAGAGAGGGAGAGAGAGGGAGAGCGAGAGAGAGAGCAGAGGTGTTTAAGGAAGCGCCGGCGTGTAAAGCAGAGAAATTAAATTTAAATTTAATTATTTTCTAACTAGATTACTGTGATGGCTTTGACGATTCAATTAAGGACCGCAAAATCTCTCATCCTTGCTGATTTTTATGATTAAATGCTGAATTTTTAATGATTAATAGTCTTTACAAATTATTATAATATATTTACTTTAATTTCTAATCTTCTACTTTTTTTCTTATCTCGTTAATTTATTTTATTTTGTACTACGAGTAAATATATAGAGGAATCCATTAAAATTCTGTGTCAAGGCAATTTATAAAGTTTCAAATCATCTTTTACGTTCCCGATTGCATTTGTAGGTTTATCTGTGCATTCGGTGCCGTTGAATTTGAGTGCTTTTAATCTTTATCAGACCCCACACCGGGTCATCAGTTTAGTTTGTGCATAACTTTCAACTGTGATTAATAATCGTAGTTTCGATAAATTTAAGGCACGAAAAAGTCGAACCAAAAATGCTTTTCACTCATGTGTGGAAATGATTGAAATATTTCGATATTTTTAAGACGTTTTCATTTGTTGTTTTTAAGACGTTTTTGTTTTTTGTTGTTTAAATTATGTTAGTTTTTCATTGGTTTTCACAATAATTTTATCGCTTTTAATGGATTTAAAGTTGACTTGTGATGTAGTGAATAAAAAAAGAATTTCGTTTTTTCTGGAGATGATATTTTGAATGATATTTGAAAGTTACATGGGAAAAATAGTATCTGAAAAATAGTATAATTTGACGCTCTTTTATGGATATCAAGATTTTAGACAAATCTAACATTAAAAACTTACAAAATACACAAAGTAACTTTTTGTGGCTTTCTAAATTTTATTTATTAGTTGTAAATATTTATAATATTAATTTTTTTTCTTTAATGTCCCTTATGAAGCAACATTGGTATGACAGAAAAAATATATGACAGCAGCTAATGAATTCCTACAGGCAGCTGCTTTCCTCAGCTACCAACTTGGTAAACCTTTCGAGAGCATCATAGTTTAGTTGCAGTTAAGTTACCCTTAAAATGGCCCACACGGCCATTACTACAACAACAGCAATAGTAATGCTAATAGCGAAAACCGTTGAATGCTTTTGTCACCCGTATAATTTGCGGATCAGCACACTAACGTTGTTAACGACGACGACGACGACGACGACGGCAACAACAACACCAACAAAAATAAACAACAACAACAACAACACCACCAACACCAACAACAACAACACCACCAACACCAACAACAACTGCTGTAAACGCACTAAAAACTTACGAAGTATGATCATCAAGTCACATCAAGTCTACGAAGCCAAAGAATGGTCGGGGGTCGCTCGACAGCTCATCATCTTCAGGTGTTTGGGGATCTTCCGCCAGCGGAAGAAGTACCCGGAGTTTGTAGCTTCCTGTTACACTCAGTTAATTCTGGAAAATTTTAATTTATTAAGTCGTCCGCAGACAACCATTTTAATCTACTTTATTTTTAAGGTTGAAAAAACTATTGTAGATATAAAGACTTAATTATATATTGCAAACACGTATGTACGTTAGTATGCGAGACTTATGCATGTGTGACTGTGACTTCATTTGTATTGGTGGCTCAGTGGCGTTGACTTTATTGTTATTATAATAGTTCGGTTCAAATCGCAATGCGGGCTGATCAGGTGAAAACACAGAATGGACTCGTCATATTTGATGGTCGCTTAATGGTACTTGTTAAAGGTGTTGTTGTTGTTGTTGCTGCTGCTGTTTTTCAGCATTTTTTAGCATAAAAGCGATAATCGAGCGTTCCAACGACATTCCATTTTCAGTGGCGTCTTAAATCAGCTACGAGAGACCCTGAATACTATTAATTTTCAAGCTTGAATATCAGTATTCGAGACTGAGGGGACATTTTAAAGTGGAAGTGATAATCGAGATCGTAGAGACTACCAAAATAGAGACTGTCAAAATAGAGACTGTCAAAACAGAGACTGTCAAAATAGAGATGATTTCAGTCAAAATAGAAACGATTTTCTATCGAAGTGAGATCTATACAACCTTTTCAGTCGAAGAGGTAATCCAGATCGAGGCACCTTTTTTATATCGTACGAAAATAAGATCGAGATATCTCAAATCTCGATTGTGAGCAGCACTAACTGACATCGAGGGACATTTATAAGTGGAAGTGACAACCGAGATCAAGACTGCTTTTTCAGTCAAGACTGCTTTCTGAATGATATCGATCGAGATCGAGACAAATATTTTGGTGGTAATGAGTTTTAAGACCGAGATACCCCAAAAAACTGAGCAATACTAATCAAAATCGATATGACTTTTCTAGAGTTGGGGATAACCTAGTTGGACACAGATATATCATAAATTTTATACCTCGAAAATTGCCTAACGATCATTACAAGATAAAATGATCAACACCAAATGGTCTGAAGTGCATCATAAAAGGTGTTTCCTCTCATATCTTTAGCGTCCGTCCTCAAGCAGAAATCAGCCCAGAGGTTGGCAGCCAGTCCACCTCAATTGCCAACCTTTTGGATGGTTGGATGTCTAATTTGTACGATCGTCGTCAGATCATATACATCATCCTCCACTTGGATACAAAGTGTTCGATCAACTGATGAACAACTGTGCTCATTTATAAATAATTAGGTTGAGGAACGTCTTCCCTGCTGTACGGTGTAGTCGGACTGTACAGTGTAGTCGGTGACTCCGAATCCCTTAACCACCTGAGGCCACTGACATTACCCGACGGACGACGACGAGTGCCGATGACGTTGATGAGCGGTTTCATGTCGCCAATGGTGACAATAATGACAGGAGCGGCGACGAGGCTTGTTTAAATAACACTCGGATGCCCTGCAGCCGATTGTTGCAATCAGTTTACATAGAATTACATAACACTTTGGATGCGAAATCAACGGTTTGCGGCAACAAAATTGCCACGAATTTCGCGTCAAGTCATTACTGCGGTCCTCTCATTACAAGGCGTCCGCTTGCAGGCCACGCGCTGCCCAGATGAGGCGAGGATACTCACTTCCTGACTTTGTGTTGTACGTTAATTTTACTTTCGTCGGGGAGGGGGAGGGAGAGGGGGGACACAGCGAAGGGCAGACATTCTTAGTGGCATGTTGCCAAATTTTGAAATGCAGTTGAGAGCCGGAGGATAATGTTCGCGCGCTCGGTTCGAGCACGATCACCCCAACGACCGACGATCGATCAACAAAAAATTATTTAAATTGCAATCTCATTAAAAGTTTAGTACTCATTTTCGGGAAGTTGGTTATTGATAATGGCGATGAAGTCAATGAACGCAGTGATCATGAAGATCAAGAGAAAATGAAAGACGGTAGTGAAAAGTTGGCATCATATTTTTTAACTAACGATACCTTCGAACCGGAATTCAACTGTTTCTTCCACCTTGAACGGTCCAAACGTCACGACCATGCTGCTCATAATCATCCTGAACATCATGATCACTGCGATCCTCTCAAGCCAGTCAGACAACCAGTCATCCCCTACCTTGACCTTGATCTTGAAAGAAGCCTAATTAAATTCTTCTACTTCATGCTTATGTCTTTAGATTAATATTATCTCGCTGCTGGCTGACGATCCTCGACTCTCCTCGACTCTCCTCGATCATCCCGCATTATCGCTTCGCACCGGAGACCGGCCACCATCGTTTGCCTTGCCATCGACTGACCTACCGCAAGCGTCGTCCGTTTTGATGGCGCTAACAGTCCTCAACGTCATTCAGAATGAGTTCAACTCATAATAACAGTTATCATCGCAAGCGATCATGATCAAGTTAATTGAAATGGCAACTCAGAAGTAGCAAAAAACAGATCAAGTCGCAATAATTTAATAAGTAAGCTCGCGAATGACTTGTTTCAAGTTGTTGCACTAATAACTGGGCGCACGCTTACCATCGGTTTACGATGCCCCTGAAAAGGTATTCCTACGTATTTAAAGTGATGGTCGGTGCTGATAGAGTTGGCTCAGCGGCTGGTGGTTTCCAGACTGCTGTCAACAGGTGGTGCCGCCGTTGCCAGCGCTCACTCGAAGGGCCATCTGCCAGCATGGATTTGCAGGAGGCTGCTGCATTTCGCATGCATCAGGTGTGGCAGGACTATTGTCGGTGCTCGCCGCAGCACGTGCTCGGAATGGAGTTCTATTTTTGGCCTGTGGATGTGGATATCGGGCGGATATCTCGAGTCTAGCAGCAGCAGCATTTTACAACTTATTTCAAGTAACAACTTATTGCAATAAACATTCAATAAAGAATTACTTTATGATCGTTAAGATCCGCGGTGCCTTCTGCTGTGGCTGCAAGTTAAGCAAGTTAAGCAAGGACACACGCCGGGGTTCAAAGGAATTCTTAATCATTCGATTAATCGTAAGTAAGGAGATGAACTAGATAATTATTTTTAAAGAGTACAAAATTCCAGTTGTTCATGTAAAATTTCTCGTTTTTTTCAACGTTCTATTTATGTTTTCTTGATTAAGTTGTAGCGACTTGGATAGCTATAGCCAGAAATAGGGGAGTGTTGTAGTTCTCCCCTTTCCCTCTTGACGCTTTATTACAATTATTTTACTTCATTTTTGTTCATTTACTTAATTAACACACTGTAGACACTGGTGAAATAACTGCTTAAATAAGTAATCTTGGTAAATCGGTAGAACTATAAATTACCGATCCTCTGCACTTTCCACTTATTTCACGTTTATAGCATATCAATGAGGTCTGCAGACGACATACTATAATTTATTACAATTCTTTTGAATAAAGGTGTAAAATAAATGGCAATCCGGTATGAAAATAGCTAACAATTCCCTAACAATTCTTGGTTATAAGAGGCTAAATAATATATTAGTAGTGGAATTGTTTAATTCTTAATATTATATTTTTGCCGTTGCGATCGATCCCATTCTGGAGATCTCGTTTCGATGTAAGAAGCCGTCGCGATCTCGTTTACCACCTCAAATTCGAGATAACAGAAAGACTGTATCGATCTCGGTTCTTCTCTCGACTGAAAAAAAGCTGTCTGATCTTAATTCTTATCTCGACTAGAAAAGGCCGTTTCGATCTCATCGATTCGAAGCGAAATTACCTCGTTTTCAATAGAATCTCGCTATTGGCACGAAATTTTCTAGTAGAACCTTATACATTTTTAGAATTCTAAGTATTTCGTAATCTTTAAATTTGGTTAAACTTTCTTAATTTTCGTCTCTGTTCGATTCATCTTTTGTTTGGCCACACACACACAAGGGACAATTATTGTGAAACAATATGTCAGTAAGGCAGTCAATATTTAACTACAAAGAGGACTACAAAATCTCCACAGGAGTTCTAAACGAAAATAAAGGAAAACCAAATTAA
Source organism: Sicus ferrugineus (assembly GCA_922984085.1). Lineage (NCBI taxonomy): Eukaryota > Metazoa > Arthropoda > Insecta > Diptera > Conopidae > Sicus > Sicus ferrugineus. The sequence continues at coordinate 7,427,141 of OV277349.1, read as the reverse complement.
CTACTTTCAATAAAATACGAGTACCAAGAAGTGCAAAAATTTCAAGTGTGTGAATTACAGTCGGTCAGATAGGAGCGTCTGATACTCTACAATTTATTGTTGTTTAGCCTATATAACGCGATATAATAAAAGTTCTCTCTAATTTCTTTACCCAAAACTTCCATATCTGATTGACTTTGGAATTGCTTTTTAGAATTTCCGAGTTTTATTTCGAAAGATTAGATCGTAAACTGAAGATTAATAAAAAACTTGCGACCGAAATAATCGTAGAGATAGGGAACAAATTGTAGTTATTATAATTCTGGCTCTGTTGGTGTCTCTCGTAACAATAGGCCTTCAATTTCAAGTTATTGTGAAGGTACCACAGCTCTGCTTCCCTCTCCCTTTCTTGGCTTCTCCGTAAGATATTCCATTCTTCGTAAGATATTCCATCTCACACTTTTCTTTATAACAAGTGTCATGCATGTCAGCTGTAGGGTACAAATATGGTAAAAACAAATAAACGCTTAACTTCTTAATAGTTAAGAAGAAAAGTTGAGAACACCAGCAATAAAAGAGAGAGAAAAAAAACAAACAAACCAACAGTAATAAAATCGGCAACAGCAACAACTCTGATCACCGCAATTGCAATTGGCATCGAGAACCAAAGTACCGACCAAGTATTTGCCACAACAATCGCCACCAGCGAGAAGTCGATGAAGACTTCGCACCTTTGGACGCAGACGCAGACGCAGACGCATCCTGTGGTGAACGGATTGCGACGCCACAGTCGTTAACATTTAGAAACAACAATGACACCTGCCGTCCCATTGTGTGCGCGCGCGCCATGCAGCCGTGAGGTGATCGAGACCGTCTCGTAGTCAAGCGGGGCGACGAGTCATGCCGAGAACCATCGTCAGAGGCACGGACGGACTTCTTCAGTCGAGTCAGTCGAGCAGGCAGCCCAAGAAGCGAATAGTCAGCCAGTGATTCAGTCATTCCTTCAGATAGTTTGATTGCCGCAACTCGTGCCACGGAATGGGAAGTGAGTTGAGCTGAGTTGAGTGGGGGTACAGAGTAACACACGCGATGGCAACCGCAGAGTACATGCGCTCACTACCATCATCGTTCTGGTGGAACTGCCATCAATTTTGGCTCAGGTTTCGTTGGCGTTGTTGGGCGATGCTCACGCCGATAAATATAGAATTTAGTATGTCACGCACGATCGTCACAGGAACCGAAGAAAACACCTTTGCGGAGTTTGTCGCGCCTTGCGACGCGTCGATCGCAAGCGACGGTCGGTGTAAAAACCGTCTAGCAGCGATTTAGTTGGAACCAGAGCAGAGTAAAAAAGAGAGGAAAAATAGAAAAACCCATTGAGTGCAAGATGTACGAACGACAGCTGGCGCGTGCCCTGCTGCTTGAGGATCAACCGCCTGCTGATCTTCGGGCTCACGTACGTGCGCCGGAGGTGGAGAGGAAGCGAAACTTATTTTGTATTCGCCTGCGCGACCATCCAGGTGCACGCGTCAAGATAAACGGTGACGAATAGACTCGATCTACCAGTGAGGACGATGACGATGATGACGACGGCTGCGATGAATCCCATCATGAGAGTCCCTCATCATGCGGCTGCGAGAGTCGACTTCTCATCATATCTGCATACGGACGGATGAAGAGGAGCGTGGTGATCAATGGAAAAGTGAACCGGAATCCAGAAGAGGAGTGGCGACAGTTGAAGTTTAGAGTTTCTCAGCTCATTAAATATTTGCAATTATTTTACTCACGCCAGACGTGAGCAAGAACAAAAAGCATGTCGAGTACTAGCAAAATATCAGAGGGTTGCGACTCAATAGATAGCAATTTTGAGCGTGTAGTGATTGATCGATGGATCATTTTCGATCGGCAATGAGATCCCTCAAGAGTTGGCTTTTGTTGTTCTCTCGAGGCGGAGTTGTCAATATTGAATTGGTGATCCATCACTAAAATAGGTCTTGACAGTGAGAGGAGAGGATTTGAAGGCTGTGATTGCAATCGCGTGATATATATTTTGCAATGAGCGAAAAGATGTTTGAGGGGAGAGAGAAAAGAAGGAAGGAAGAGAGAGAGAGAGGGAGAAGGAGAGAGAAACAGACAGAGAAAGGGAGAAAGGAAAAGAGAGAGAAAATGAGAGATAGAGGAAGAAAGAAAGAAAGAAAGAGAGAGAGAGAGTGAAAAGAATAATACTCTGGTATTATAAAATTTTAACCTTACCGTCTCGAATTTGAGACGAAAACATTGTCTGATCCATCACTATTATCGTCCTCCTAACTAAAAAATAAAACGTCTCGAACTCTATTACTCTCCGTAAAGAAGTCGTCTTGATCTCGATTACTTTCTACTTAAAGAAGCCTCGAATTCAAAACGAGGAAAAGAAATCCCGGCCTTTATTCCCGTCGTCATTCAAAAAACTGTTCCGATCTCTATTATCGTACCGACTAAAAAACCCCCACTTGATATCAGTGCCGTCTATACTGCAAAAGTTGATTCGTTTGAGTCGAATTCGAGACGAACAGACCGAACGGACGAACTATCTATTGTGTTTCTCTAAAAATATTTTAGATTCCTCTTCCTCTTAATTTCCCTTTAGAAACTGAATTTTTTATATCAAAAAAGTTACATCTACTTGTTCAAATGCTATTTGAAAACAATCGGAAAAGCTGTCAAAATACTTAATTTATTAGCGGCGTCATTAGTTCCGTTGGTTATATCGCAATATTGACGAAAATTAGCATTCTATTATGTTGAAAACCATTCAACAACCACCTCGAACTAACGATCGACATCGACACGACACGAAAATAGGGAGAAAATCCTAACGAACGATTTACAAATTACGTAAGGCAGAATACAAAAGATTGCAAGGTAGGCTGTACAGTCAGTATATATCGGGGAGTGAAAAGTAGAAAAAAGGAACTGACAATCAAAACAACGCCTGAACGAATAAGGATAAAATGCGAAACAGCAGAGAATCGTGTCACTCGATGAAAAAGAAAGTCGTCGGAAAACAAGGTCGTTACGGGCCAAATAACTTGAGTTATTTATGGCTGCCTCGGAACAAATAAACGTTAATCAAGGCTACCGATTGTGGGCTGACCGTAACCGAAAAATTAGTAACCACTTTAGTGGTTTTAGCAGCATGCAAATACTAATAATGTACCCGCGGTTATTAACAAGTATTTTGTATTGAAACGTTTGCATATGGGGAAATTTTTATTAAGTGAGATTATACAGCAAAATTCGGTTCATATTTCTCAAGGTCAACTACGGCTCGCGGGTATATGAATGAGTCCATTATAAGTAGCATTCATAAGCTAGTTTTAATACTCATAAATATTTCACTCATGCATATACTAACATGTTTTTCCAAACCAAGATATAGAGTTCCTCTATGTCCGCTCCTATTTCATCGCCCTCCCCTCTAACTTTTCCATTTTCCATTTGTAATTCTCATACGCAATTGTTTCCCACAGAAAATCAATCGATTTTCTCTTTCGTCTCTCTTTTCTTGCCGTTTATCCTTCTAAATACCAAATAATTAAATTTTTTAATTCTCCAAAACTGTGACCGCATGTTTTTTGTGCCTTGAGATAATTTTGATGTCGGTTGCAAGATATTCTGGCGTTCGGTTTGTTTGTTCAGGTAACAATATTGGGTGTGATAAGACGGTTTTGTTCGGGGAACAATACGCGATTATATGGCAGCACACGTTCTTTGTTGCCACAACCGCTGAGAAACCACTGAAGACACACCGGGTGACTTCGAGAGACGGAAGGATGGTAAGGTTGCATGATAGGAAGGAAGACCGGAAAGTGAGAAGACAGGAAGATAAGGCAGGGAAGGTAGTCAGCCAGTCCTCTTCAATCCACAAGGGGTGTGTTTTTGGCTTGTCCTTTATTCCCCGTGTAGAGAAGGAGATTAAAGCGCACCAAAACACTTCATGACTTTCTTTGTCCTGACTGCTCGCTTTATTGAGTGCTATTAACGCTCTTTAGGGCATTTTAACGCACTTTAGCCTTATTAACACTAATCACGCGATCATCAGGGCCATCCTCATCCTCGCGCTCCTCGAAACACGTGGGAAAATTAGAGCAATCAATTAGTTGCCTGTTCGCGATGAGCAACGCCGATCGTTAATCGTGAAGTTCGCATACCTGCTGCGTGATCTGAGAGGTGTGTGTGGGAAGTCAAGTCCGCCCGACTGGTTTGCCAGCGTGTCGACGGCACAGCGCATTATTTATGATCCAGTCGTGCCCATGCCATTGGACATGGGAAGCCGGCTTTGGAACTGGATGGAAACTGCGTGGGATCCTAGACTCCGAAGATGCCATTCCATCGTCAGGCTTTGCGGCTGATCGTTTTTCACCGCCGCACTCTAGATTATTGCAAGCTTTTCGCAATAAAAATGAATTTAGGTGACGCCGCCGTGTTGGCAACTCCAACATCTCGCGGCCTATAAAAGCTGTGCCGGAGCGCGACTCGCCATTAGTTGCTTGTGAAATGGCACTGCGCAGCATGCCCGGCTTGGTGTTCTCGTTCTTCGCGCTGGTTTCGCTGGTAGTCTGCAATTCCTTCTTGCAACTCCGTGTGGTTGCAGAATCGACAGTGGCTGACGACACTGATGTGCCGCTGGGCAGCGACAAGGAACTCTCCGATATGGTGCTGACCACAGCTCTGGGCAAGATACGCGGTACACTGCTGCCCTCATTATCGGCACGCAACTTTTACGCTTTCCGCGGTATACCGTATGCCAAGCCGCCGATCGGCAGTCTGCGCTTCATGCCGCCTGAGCCAGTGGATCAGTGGTACGACATCTTGGATGCAACATTTGATGGTCCCAAGTGTCCGCAGCCGGGATTGTACAGCGAAGACATCTCTGAGGACTGCTTGCGCTTGAATATCTATACACGCGAGTTACCAACTTCTACTAATCTTCACGTTCGAAAACCAGTCATCGTCTTCATTCATCCCGGCGGCTTCTATTCGCTGTCGGGACAGAGTAAAAATTTCGCCGGACCCCAGTATTTCATGGATCGCAATGTTGTGCTGGTCACTTTCAACTATCGGCTCGGCACTTTGGGTTTCCTAAGTACGGGCACCGAAGAAGCACCTGGAAACTTGGGACTTAAGGATCAGGCATTACTTTTGCGTTGGGTGCGTTTGCATATTTCACGCTTCGGTGGTGATCCGAATTCGGTGACTCTGCTGGGTTATGGTGCGGGCGCGATGAGCATAACGCTGCATATGGTGTCGCCAATGTCACGGCATCTCTTCAACCGCGCCATTGTGATGAGTGGAGCGGCAACGGGCCAGTGGGCGCTGCCAGAGGAGCAATTGGAGTTGGCCAGACGACAGGCGAGACTACTATACTGTCCGGATACGAATGTTACTGCCATGCTGAATTGTTTGAAAAGTGTAAGTGCGAGGAGCATCCAAAGCATCTAAAAAAATCTCCTTATGGCTCCTCTTACAGAAACACTATTTAGAATACGCCAACACCATGCCGCGCATGTTCGATTTTGGTCGTAGTAATCCTCTGATACTCTGGAAACCAGTGATCGAGCGTGACTTCGGTCAGGAACGTTTCATCGATGAGGATCCGGTACGATCCTATCAGTATGGAAATTTCTCTCGAATTCCAGTAGTGACGGGAATGACTAGAGATGAATTCGTAGGGCCAGCCATAAGTGGGTTACATAATGTGGGGTATGCATCTTCATTGATTGATTTTCTCTCTTTTTTTCTCGCAGCTATATTGCAGCAGGAACAACTTCGTCTAGCTATGGCTGAACATTTCGAGAAATTGGCTCCCGTATGTTTCCTCTATAACGGCAGCTCCCATCGAGCGGCCAATATTAGCGTGGAGCTAAGGAAGTTTTACTTTGGTGAGATGCCTTTGCATCTTAACCAATCATTGGAACCAATGGCGCAGGTAACTAATATAATAACTAATAATATCATTTTGTAACTCGGTCCCTCCAAAGCTTTTCTCAGATGCTCTGACTGGCTTCGCTATACATCGTTTTGTTCATCTCGTAGCGAGATCTAATAAAGTTTATTACTACAAATTCGCTTACCAGGGACAAAGAAGTCATATATACTTTCCGGAAGGAGATCCGTATGGTGGGTTGTGCTCTTCGCTGATGAGTCAGTCAGGATCGTTAACAAATTTCCTCCCATTTCATCCAAGCAGGTGTTGTTCATCACGATGATTTGATGTACCTTTTCGTAGAACCCTCGGTCAGTCGAATGTTTACTGAAGATGATGAAGAAATTAAAATGGTTGAAACTTTGACTCGTATGTTCTCCGCTTTTGCCTACAAAGGGTCAGTAATGTCAGAATCGGTACACACAATATGATATTTCGGCTTACGATGTTATTTCCAGAGACCCAAATAAAGCCAATGATGAGTATCTGGGCTCTGTTCGCTGGCGTCCGTTTAGTTTCAAGAAGGAGAACTACTTGGAAATCGGTGATGAGCTGGGGATGAAGGAGGGCTTGAATATCAGACGCTACGAGTTGTGGAAACGTCTGTTTCCGTTGAATTGGCGTCGTACCAGTAAGCAAGATGAACTTGCATTTACTGATTATGATGAGATGGGGAAGATTATGTAATGGCGCAAATGATTCGAGGATATCATGTGGTTAAATTGAAATTTTGAATAAGCTAAAAATTAGAATTTATTAATATTAAGGTGATACTTTAGGTTGACCTTTTTCTAGTTAATTAAAACGTAGTTTTTTGAAGATGTGCTGGTAGTAAATATAAATTTCTCATGTTTTTATATGCCAGTAGGTACGTTTTTATGTAAAATATTATACGTAAAATACAAATAAAACAATATTCTTTGAATATTTAGTGGCTTTTTAAGCAAAATTACTTCTATTTTAGACACATACTTTAAATATCTAAAATATAATTAAAGCTAAAGGTTTTCTAAATAACTGAAATGTAATTCTATGTTCAGTTTCTTGAAAAAAATACCTTTCGGACATTTTTATACATGTTTAGTACTTTTTCAATTTGGGTATCTAAACTACAATTAAAATTCTCCCTTTGGAGTATTTTAAAATATGCTTTCATTTTCAAGTTAATAAAATTTGACCCTAAATTGTAATTCTATTGAGTGAATATCTTTCACAAGCTTTCCCGCTGCACCCACTAGCATATCGTAACCCATTACTACACCGCACCACCCACAACTGCAGCGGCACCATCGGGTTGCAGTAGCAGCAGCAATCAGCTTATCAGCAAATTATAGTGTCATCAATTTAAGCTACGTAAGGACGATCCCTGCCCGATCTTTGCTGGTTTTTCTTTGGAATTTTTAATGTTTTTTATTGCTAACGATGAATAAATTTTGACGATGCATGTCGCTGACCAGAGGGTGGCGCGGCAACAACTCGGCTTTACTGGGTGCTGCATAAATTAGTGACGCGGCTCGCATGTGTCCCGTGCCGATGATAAACAAAAATAACAACTATCAACGCTTCGTCGAAATTTGTTGCAACAGATGTTGGCTCGTCGAATGGATGGATGGATGGATGGGTGGACAGACGGACGGATGGATGATGCATTCATTACGATGCAGCCACCACCAATTTATTCTAATCGGACTTCGGTTACGCTCGATGACTTGTGTGACTTCACAAGTGGTGTTCGTGGCGCGCGGGGCGTTTCACCCTCACCCTCGCCACACTTCGAATTGTGATGCACGGAGCGCATTTTTTCCAATTGGTTTTGCGTGTTGCAATCGTTGCAGCAAGATGACTCACGGCGAGTCCTGTCGTCGGGGTGGCAACATGGTGTTGCCTACTAATTTATGCAAATGTATGCTGGCCATGCTGTCGCCCATGCGCTCCTCTTACTCCTGAAATTAATGCCCCGACTTCGCCTCCTCCTCCTCCTGAAATTAAGTGGTTTCTGCATATCAGCCGCGTTTTGATCGTTTTCACTTAAATTTAATTGTTCTGTAGCAATCGGCGGCATGTCCTTGCAGCGTATGACGCTGATCACGGCCACATTTTATCCACGCCTGACCATATGGTGTCTTCAATAAATTGATGTTGCTGCTTAAAAGTTAACTGATTGTCGTGGACCGAAAGCTGGTTTCCTCCTTTCACCGCTCATCGCTCTCATTTCCCCATCACCAAATTGTTTTGCTAAAAAATTTCCATCATTGATTTCCTTGAATTTTCCATCAGTGCTGTTTGACACTTCAACGAATCACTTGCACAGGTCATCGGCTCGAATGGAGTTGTCTGCAGAGCATTCGCCTCCGAGCATTCGGATCACCATTCACAGATAGGATGCCGAACAATTGTATTTATTACGAAATTTATTTGCGCCTCTTCGCGTTGTTGGTTGCTCGCTGTTGCCACACGATTGACTGATCGAAATCGGTAGAGAGCCGCCAGGTGACGACAGTGTTGGCTTCAGCGGCAGGAGAGGAACGTTACTTGAAGAAAAAAAAAATTCAATAAAGTGTTAATATTGGGGAGAAAAAGTTTAAAATTGACATTACATTAATGATTAAATTAATTAAATTAATGTAATGTCCACAAGCAAGATCTATTGAGATTTCGATTTTGACTACGATCTCGACTTCTAAGAACACCTTAATCTCGATTATCGTCTCAATAAAAAAGTAGTTGAGACGTTAAACGTCGGGTTTCAATCGCGATGATCGTGCCGAATTCGTTACTTTCTCAATTTCATTTCGATTTTGTGGTAAAAATAGAGATCGGGAAGGCTTTTTCCAGTGGAAACGAGAACCGAGATCTATTCAGACTTCTTTTCGTCTCGAATTTGAGGCTATAATCGCAATAGAGATTGAGATCGAGAGAAGATTGTGTCTATTATACTGAAACAATCGTGTATTTTAAGCTTACAAATAATCATCCATGTAAAAATTGGCCAAAATCTCTACGACTGAAGCGACTTCTCCAAATCGCGTACCTCCAAACTGTTATGGCACGCGGATGTTCGCGGCTCTTCGAGGTACGAACCACTATTGTGATCACGTCATCAAAGCGACGCAACAATACCTCGGCTTAACTCGACTCAGCCGCTCAGCTGGAGCGGCGGTCGAAGGTGTTGAATTTGGCTCAAAGTGCAGCCAATATCGCGATACCGAACGACTGCGGCTGCGGCGATGCGACTCCAGCACACACCTCGACCAAAGCAAACCACTTTGGCACACGCATTTCCAGGCAACTTCACTTTTCCATCACTTCGCTCTCTGCACTCCGCCTCGACATAACTTTCTAAGCTCTGGACGGCCGCGAGTGGCTTTTTATTGTATTTGAAACCGAGTTTGAATTTGTTGGCTTTGCGTGCTGGAACTCCGACCGCAGGAACTCATAAGAATTAAATTGAAAGATATGACGATTTCTAGCAAAACCCAGCGAAAGGTTTTCCGTGGGTCAGCGAGAAGTTCATCGTCGTCCGCGTCGTCACCGTCGATGGCGTGTGTGGATTCCGGCATTTGGAATTCAGGGAATCCAGATATGCGCACGCGTGGATGCCCTGCTGGCACAGCAGAGCAAATGAAGACGTTCGTCCTCCTTGCTGTCGTTGAGTTGCTGAGCGATTGGAAAACGCGAACAGCAAACCATCGCAGAACTCATAAATTACGCGGTAGGAGCGAAAAGTTTGCAAAGTTGGCCGGTGACAAGGAGTGAACATCAAAAGTATCGGCGGCGACTTTCGCATTCGACACTTCGAACTCGGCAGGGATGCAAAACTCATTTAGATTTGTATTTGTGGATTTTAATAACAAAATAATAGTAGTCGGAAATTCACATTAATTGTCTCATATAACACCGGAATTAGATGTGAAAGTATGCAAATAACATCTTTTCTCTCGAAATTTTGAAGAAAGTATTATGAATTCCTTTCAAAACTTAATTTTAACGACGTTCTTAAAGTTTTATCGTTCTCAAAATCGTACTGAATCTCAAAGCAATAAAATGTTTGCTTCTACAACTTGTTGCGTTTGGTTTCTAATTCGTTCAGCTCATTAAATCCATTCGTGGCATATCATCGTCATCATCATCGTCATCATCATGGGCTCATCAACCACCCACAATGATTTCTGGAACAATTAGTGTGGGTGGGTGTAGGAGTGGTCGTTGTTGTTGTTGTTGTTGTTGCCTTTCTTAACAGTGTCAACAGGATGTGAAAAACGCCACACCAACTACAACTTGGCAAACACCGCACACCCGATTAAGCAGGGTTAAGCTATCAACTCGCCATCAAGAGAAGCTAAGGCGGCGAACACAACAACAACAACAACAACAACAACAACAACAACAAATCAAACAACAAAAATCTCAAAACCTTTATCGCATTACCAACAAACACTGATGTGAACAACATATTCGCTGAGTTACAAATGAATACTTGAAATGAGTCTCAAATCCAACTCTATAATGAGTTGGTGGCAGGCAACACTTTGTTGGTGGCAGGCAACACTTTGTTGTTGCCCCAGCGATTATTAATGTTTGCCGGGTAGCTGACGTTATCACACCCCAACGCACGGCACCGCACCACCACCCTCCCGAAATCGGCAGCCACAATCAATCTGCAGTGCAGTTGAGTGCAAAAAACGTATGCTAGCCGTCGTGACGAGGGAGTGAATGTCGAGTTGTTCCGTTGGTGGCGAAAAAAGAACATCAATCGGCAGCATGGGGTGTTCGTTGTTGTTGTTGTTGTAACAATATTGAGTTTATTTACCCATCGCTGTTGTTGTGATTTCGGATTGTCATTGTTGTTGTTGCTGCTGCTGCTGTTGCTGCTGCTGTTTGCTTTTGTTGTTCCTACTACAACAATGAGCACCTCTAATGAGCTCAATGGCATCACTTTGATTTGTCACTTCAACCAAAATTTAGGGTGAAACATTTCTACAGTGTACTCGTATTCTGTTTACGGTGTTATTTTTCTACGATTTGAAACAGATAGACAGGCAGACAAACAGACAGACAGACAGACAGAGAGACCGATCGACCGACAGGCAGGAAAGCAACCCCTCTGCCATCGCAAGCGCATCGAAGAACAACGAAGCCGGCACAGCAGCTGCACGCTGTCGACTGATGTATTGTGAGCACTTCAAGTAGCAACCAAAGGAAAGCCTTTAATTTAATTGTAATTTTATTTTAACTATAAATACGTGTTACGAATGAAAAATACTCGTGCTTTGCTTAACTAAAACGGGTCGTTTAACGCCTCGAAGACGGCATGCGGAGAAGAGCACCTTGCGGCGCTCGACTTTTGCCGCAGCGGCCACAGAATTCGGCATTCGGCAAAAGTTGTGCGACTCCCAGAGCTGAAGTCCGAACTGCGGAGGAGACTGCAGTTGTCGTGGGAAAGTGTTGCAAGTGACATGCGGGTGAGCAACAGCAACAGCAACAGCAACAGCAGCAGCAGCAGCAGTAGCGGGATTTTATTTACTCTTTTCTCCGAATAAATAAATTTCTCTAATCTCATTTCTTTTCTAATTGTTAGCAAATATGTGGAATACTTAACTACGTTTTTAAACAAAACTCAAAAGAATTCTTCATCTCCTGCTATCTTTTTACAACTGTGATTAATTGTTGGCGCAGAAGAAACATGTTGGTCTTCACTTCAAACAGTAGTTTTCTCAGACGATTCAGATTCACCGTAAGTGGTCTCATTAACTGCACTTGTTTGAGTTGCCAGCGGTTACAGAGATTTGAAAAAGTATTTTTTTTAATATTCGAATCGTTGTGTTGCTTGCAATATGTTAAGTTTAAGGTGCTAAAATTTGAAAATGAATAATTGTATTGGGGTTTTTTAAATACCTTTAGGTATTTTCGAGACTCATAAATTATTTTCTCAAGTTAAAACAAATGAATCTGATCTTTGAAGATTCTTTTCTTATTGGTTTTCGTTTAAAGTTGGTCAGTAAAATTAATGAATTCTTAACAAAAGCGTTGAGAAGATCGAGTAAACATTTTCTCACACAAAACGAATAAAGATTTTGGTTTTAATTTATGAAATTTTTCACTGCTAAACTAAATGAGAAGAAATTTGTAGAAAACTAAAATAGTTTTTTCGTAACCTCAAAAGTAGGAAATTATATCCAAATGATATGGAATCGTCAACTATATTTCAGTTCAAAAGTCGACTTTTAAGTCTGACTTTTCAATTCCGTTCATTCTATTTTTGGTTTTTCGGCGGAATCGTTTGAAATGATGTGGAATCGTCCACAGTTTTTTATTTCAAAAGTTAAAAAAAAGATTAAATAATGAAAACTTCTACAATAAAGTTATCAATGATTGAAAAGTATTTTCAAGTACTTTCAATCTATTCCTCTGATTAATCGATTACATAACAGGTTGAGACCGAAATTCTTTATAATCCTAAAGTAAAAATGAAACTTATAAAGTGAAAAATCCAAAAAAAGCTTCATTTCTTGATGACTCCATCATCAAATCATCTCCATACAAATTGTTGTCGCTGTCATTTTTTGACAAGCAATTTTTTTTTCTTCTCCATTCTCTGCTGACATGCAACGCGATCTGTCATTTATTTTAATGTTTTTACCTTTTGTATCTACAAACAAAGCTACGATCATCATTTGATGAAATTTGAAACTTTGTGAAATGTTGTGATGACAGTGATGTAACGTTATAATGAAAACTGACTTACAGACAGACACGTGGCGCGGGGTGGATCGCTGCAGAGATGTTGCAACCTTCTGAGAGGCGGTGAGGTGAGGGAAACTCTAAAATCCATAAAATTTTGATGTATTCGAAAACCTAGTGAATTTTTGTGGATTCTGAATGAAAATTTCAAGCTGTCATCATCATGATTGACGAATTAAAATACGTGTGAGTTAATTGGTTGATGGGATGCTTGTGCCACAAGACTGCTAGTTGGTTTGGTTGGTTAAAACACGCAACTCAAACGCTACGGGTTGGCTGGGTGAGGGAAGGGGAGGGGGTGAGTTAATGAGGTGTTGGTCTAAATAGCTTTTAGGAAAAAGTTTCCAACTTCCTTTTCGAATTCAATTCATGTTTCATGGCATGCAACGTAAAATTGTGATAATAGCAATGACGTCTGTGATGCCGAAATGGTTAATTAAAATGCCGCCTTCACACTGACGTTCCTCCTCCTCCTCCTCCTCCTCACCGCGTGCCACAAGCGTAAATGATGCAAATTGAAAACGCAAATGAAAGAGGAAAAGACAAAAGACAAAAATGATAAGCAGACGAATACTAATTCGAATTACTATCCACGCGCGGCTTCCCAATATAGGGGTCGTTGGGGTGCCAGCGTCGATAGAGTGGCGTGGAGTGGCATGGCATGGTAAAGCAGTCAGCACGAGCTACGATGATAATGCACTAGATTGGCGGTAGTTGTACAACAAAGTGGTAACAACAACAACGACAACGACAACACTACCAACAGCAACAACAACAATCCACACACGGGCAACCCTCTGCAAGAACTTCTCCACCGATCGCGCCCTAACAATGCCGAACGGGCTTCAATTGCTTCAAGGTGGCATATCAGTTTATCAGGAATCCCCCTCGGAGTGCCTTCTGCTCTCGCTGCATCTCTAAATCCCATTAAACTCAAATCAAATATTTGTGTTTTTTTATTTTCCCCACACAAAATGTAGATTCCCAGAAAATGCTTGAATGCCTCGCTGGCTGGTTGCCGTGCATCGATTTGTATTGTCATTAGCGATGCGCTTGTCGAAATTCGATACTTGATGGCACCACACAAAAAACCCTACGAAGAACCACAGAGAAGCGAGACAAACGATTCGGTTCACATTAACTACGAGGGATGCGGCTTGAGTAGCGCTCGCGGCTTGAGTAACCAGGCCGAACGCCTGGCCGTTCTATGGTCCGGGCGGCCGTTCGGCCTGGTTTGCTGACGCACACTCAGACCAGACAGCCAGCCAGCCAGCCAGCCAGCAGCCAGCCAGCCAGCCAGCTTGGCACGCTGCTGCAGGAGATGAATTCCTTCCTTTTTGAAATTTACTCCTTTCATTGTGCAATCGCAGTAGCAGCCGCCTGCTAGCGGCAACTGACTGACAGCAATGATTGGTTTTACTTCGCTCTCTTGTTGTTGTTGTTTGCTGTGGAAAACGTAATCGAATCCACCAGAAATCGAAATGAAATGGAAAACGTGTCTCGGTCATGACGAAACAAAGCATCTCTGACACACTCCGCGATACGAGAGCTCAAACTCGATGAACAACAGCAAGAGAAAAGAGCAGCGGCAGCTGTATCTGTCACATCATCTCGTGGCACATTCTTCTTGTCCGTCAGGATCACCTTCACCTTGTGGAACGCACGATCATCGGGGCAAACGGAGTCAAATGATGATCCCCTCTCGTGCCTCTTGGTTTCGTTTTGTTGTGATTGCTAACCCGACCGACGGCGATCGCTGTGTGTTGAGTCTGATCACTGATCTTTAATCGACTTATTGTTAACTCCACTCAGCACAAATCTATAATAGCAAAATAATTGAGTAACGTTTCCGCACTCAATAATAGACGACATCCCGACATCTCGATATCCTTCGACATCCTTCGACATCCATATCAAGGCGGACGACACAATGTGAAGGCAATACAAAGGCAAGGTGTTGCCAGCAGGCCGAAGCAACGGCAGCACCAAAAGGCTTAAAGGCATCAATCACATGCGGCACGCTGCGAATTCGCATTTCGAGTGTTAGAATTCTTTTGGCTTTTCCGTAAATCGAAGGTTAAACAGTCGATCGCGCCTGCTGTTTGCCCTTCAAAATCCTATTCGGCATATAAAAATGACAACTCATTCATGAGCAGCAATCGGCAGACAGACAATAGCATTCAATTGGATTTGAATACACATCCATTGAATGTTTCATTCATTTCGGAAGTGTTGCTCCTGTCAATACAGGTTAACGGATTCGTCGCAGACACAGCAGACGCGCGGCCTGTCACTCGTGACTCCAGGAGACGCCAGGCGACATCCAAACATGACCCGGCACGAGTTGTAATAAATTCGAGTACCTCTCGGTTGATGCTTTAGTTGAAAGAACAGTTTTGCGGTTATCAAGTCGACTACAAGAAGCGGCAGCCAACGAAAACCACAAGCAAAACAAACTCGCAAGATACACATCTGGAAGATGAACTGGAATTTCATGTTTTGAAGTCAGTGGCTCTGCGGTTTGGTGCGGCCAAAAGATTTCAGAAGATTGGGAAGAAAAGGGAAAAGAGGGATTTCATGTTTGGGAAAAACTATAATAATTGTACGAAATGTTATAAAATCAAAAATAATAATAGTTTTCTTGTTTTCGAACAAGATTTCCCTCTCGAAACTTTTAGATCAAAATTTATTTCGTGGATTTCCTGCTATTCTTTCAATCATTATTTCACTTTTTCTTTTCAAAGGCATTCCTGAATTATCTAAGATTTAGAATTATTCAGCATTCCAATACTAAATACCAACTATCAGGGGTTGAATACTAATTATAATCAAGTGTTAAATACTAATTACAAGCTCCTGATATCCTCCATATATATTGCGACAAGATAAAGAAACCTTAAAATTTTTGTGGATCTCAAACAAATAATGTTTGTGTATTTCATGCTTTTCTTTCAGTTATTTTTTCACTTTTTCCTCTCAAAGACATTCCCGGATTATCTAATTTCAGCAGCGTGTGAATGATAGAAGTTTGAGGCCAACCTGTCACTGCTAATTGTTGTCTGTCACTGCTGCAGAGAGACGGTAGCGGCCTCAAATAGCAGATCAAATACATTAAGTGGTTATCTGATTTTACTTCGGCTCGAATAAACACGACTGGCCACACAAAGGCGCAAACGTGCTATCAAATTAAGACAATCAGACGCAAGGACGAGCAGCAGTCTGGCAGGATAATCAGATATGTCTTCCTCGCACTCTCAGATGAAAGTGTTCGCATGTAATTCGTCAGGATAAAATAAAATGAAAAATTAATTGTCGCTCTGTTTGAGCGCAGGTTCGAAGGATTCCATAGGTGGGGACGCTGTTATTCTCCACGAATCGCTGCTATTGTTGTGCCGCGTCGCATGGTGGGTGGGCTTCTTTCTTCTTTTCCACGTAATCAAATGCTAACCCCAAACTTTGTCGAGATAAACAAAGCGTCGATTATTTACGCTACGTTTTATCGGCGGACCTACAGAACGGCGACGATGTCGCTTATCCTTCCCACACCGAATGCCGAACGAGCGACAATGGAAGTGAAGTGAGATGGATATGCATGGGGATGTGTTAGGGGTATCCGGGATTTTTACGAAGTCGGGTATCTCAAGGATTGGATTCCCGAGATTTTTTTATGTCGGAATTTTGGACGCTTGGGTTGCTGGGATTTTTACAATGTCGGGTTTGTCATGGCTTGGGTATCCGGGATTTTTGCACTGTCGGGATTTTAACGCCTTATTATTCCGAGATTCTTGTAATGTCATGAATTTCAAGGTTTGCAATTTCGTCCAGATTTAAAAAACTTGGTATTTCGTGGCTTAATTTCGAAATATAATTTAAAGATAAAAACAAATAAATAAAATCAATTCTGATAAAAGAATTCTGAATAATATTTAATACTCAATTTTTGTGTGAAAAGTTCGAAATGAAATTATTTTAAACAGAATTCCGAAATCCCGGAAAACCTGAAGTGGAACCCCTAGTTTTTATATTTATATGTGTGCGTGGGTGTAGCGCTGTATGTTGCTGTGTGAACACAAGTTGTGTGTGCACTTGAAAGGAGCGAGAACATCCTTTAATCCTTGTAATCCTTTTGTAATATGTTTGCGCAAACAACAACATAATGAACAATCCAAAATGTCAATAGCAGAAGGATAAATAACAACAACAACGACAACAACAACATCAATATGAGCAATCACGACAAGGGAAGAATCAAAATAAAAAGAAAAACAAAACTACACAATCCACTACATATAATTAAGTGAACAACAACAACAACTACGAGAAAAGAACATTAACAACAACTATAACAACAATATTACAACAACAACAACAATGAAAACAGTAACAACAAACAACAAAAGTTGCCAGTAGTGGGAGTGTTTGTGCACTTCGCTCGATTTATCCGAAAAAATCTCCTCATGGCGAGGAAAGGATTTTATTATCCTTCGATTTATTGCATTTTTAATTTCCTGATTTCCTTCTTTTTGCCTTCGCTCGTGCTAATTAGGCTTAGTAGGTGTTGATTAATGAAAAGTAGTGAGCCATTAAAGTAATCTAAATGAGCGACTCCATTAATTTTGGTGTTAACATCCTTATAAGCTTCATTGCCGATTAAGGATTACATATCGTCCAGAGAGAAGCTTAATAAACCCGAGAACAAGTTGGAATAAAAATCATTCGGAAGAATGGAAGAATTGTGATCTAAACAGGACCAAAAAGAGGGTGTGTTTTGATGCTTTAAACTTTTATCTTGAATTGAAGTTCGTATTTGATTTCGATTTCTGTAGTCTTTTCACGATGCGCATTCTACGCTCGAGATAGATTCCAGTCGAGTTTGAGACAGCTGTTTTCGTTCCGAATTCAAGATGATGCATGATATCTTTGCATATATGAAAGTATCTAAAATATTGCTAATTAATAATGGTTTTTGAAAGTACGAGTGCATGAAGTACTTTCAGTAATTTGCAGTATTTGTAGGTAAACACGCTGTTGAAAAGTATTTGGTACAATTTAAGGCGTTTGAAGGTATCTGGGTTTGAGGATATCAGGAATTTATGTAAAAATATGTGAAAATATTATTTTTAAAGTATATAAATAAACTGAAGTATTGTATTGGTTTTAAATACAATATTGTATTTGTTTTAAATACAATACTTTAAGGTTTTAAATGCATTTTAAAATTACTTTCAAATTTTAAGTACATATTTTACTTTTTAAATTGCAAAAATTTACAGTAGCTGAAAGTAATCCATATCTTCTATTGTAATTTCATTAGAAATTATTTAATTAATTAATTAGAACGTATTTAAAGCGAACAATGTAATTCGTAGTATTTGAAAGTATTTGAAGGTATTTAGAATAAGGGTAAGAGTAAGAATATTTAAATTGTTTTCATTAGTTTATATTATTAAAAATATTTTTTTACTAAAAAATACTATTTATATTATTAAAAAATACTTGAAGTATTTAAAAGTATTCAAGTTATTTAAAATAAAATACTATTTCTAGTATTATATTTATTAATATTATATCAAATATTTCAATTGCTTGCGAGTATTTTCAAAAAGTTATGGTTTTTACTGCATTTAAGAGAATCGGAGTACATGGAGTAGTTTAGATATTTGATTTATTTCAAGGTACTTTGAAAGTATTTCAGAGCATTTGTTAGTTGAATGTAGCGAAAATGCAGAGTATTTAAATGTAGGGTACATATAATATTTGAGGGTACTGAAAGTACTGTCGTGCATTTATATTATTTGAATTAATTGAAGGTATTTAAAAGTAATTCAAGTATTTGGAGATAAGCTTTTTAAATGTTTGAAGGTATTTGTGTATCTGACGTCATATGAAGTATTTATTGTAAAGTATTTGACGGTACTTGTAATCGACAAGTATTTAAATATACTTGTAATATAATCAATAATTTTATTTAATGTTCATTAATTAAGGCATCGAACTACTTTTCAAAATACACGTAGAAATTTATAATTCACTCAATACTTTTAAATTATTATTTTATATATATTATGTTAATTATTTTAAATTATTTGTAATTAGATTTGTACTGAAGTTCTGTTGTGCTCTCCAACCCCTTTATTTTCGGCTGTTCTAGCAAAATATTCTCACCAATCCCTTACTGTATTTCAACTCTTTACAGTTAGTTATTCGCATTTGAAAAGAACAATTTAAGTTGCTACTTGAGGTAACTCGTTCCAGCAACAATTGCTGGCAACTACACCAGGCTTGGATGACTTGATACTGCTCGCTGTTGAATGTTTTAAAAACTCAATCCTGTAAACTGCAAAACACATAAAATCGCCGTGAAATCGGTGCGCCCGGTAGCGGAACCCGGAAATGTTGACGCCCGTGTAAACATGCGTTTTCCATTAGCTACGGCGCAGAGCGCAAATTAAAACGGCGCAGATACGCGACGGGCACAACGATGAGAATTCGACACGCGTACCGGTAGCATCTTTTAATTCCACGACGAGTGCGACGTATGTTCTTTCACAATGTTCTTGTTGTTGTTATTGCTATTTGTATTGTTTGCTGTAACGCGTTTTATTGTGCGAATTTTTTCAATTTAAAAAAAAGTTTGATTTTAAAATTTCTTTGTGTGCATTTAACTTTTTTTCGCGCTTGATTGCGTGTACTCATCGCGAGCACTCGTCGTTGTACGCGCAGACTTCAGCACCCATTCGTGTCGGCAGGGGAAGCAAAAAGAGGCACGCACGCGCACACTGGGTGCGGCGCGTTGCGTTGTCCTTGAGTGTTGAGGCGTGCGAGGCGACAATCGGGATGACGTCCTTAAGTACCGTTAATAGCGTTTTATTAGTGTTGCCGGGACCGAATAATGAAGCTTCCACGGCCGATGACGACGACGGCGACGGCGACGACAACGTTGGGTATGAAATGACGTTAGATGGAGTTTTCAGTTTTGTTAGTTTTTTTCTTTTCAATTTTTTATGTCGAGCCTTTTTTCAAGTTGGCTAATTAATTTTATTGCGTGTAACGAATGCTTTGATCGAAGTTCGAGGAAAGCATTCGAAAGCAACTTGAAAATAATTCGAAATTATTTTCTTTTTGTACTGATGAGGATGTTAAGAATAGAAAATAATTTAAAAGCAATAGAAATTATAAACGGTTACAACGGCGAGGCAGTTGAGAGGTAAGAATTTTTAGGAAAAACAAAAATTCGGGAAGTTGCTCAAAATGTGAAAAGCATTGCTGGTTGTAACTTCTAATTAATGTTAATTGAAAGTTGTGACTTTTTCACGCACCAAACAACCGAAATTAAATTTCAGATGCATCATTCAATCAACATCATCAACCAAAATCGTCCGAAATTGAGTGCATTGAACCCGAAATCGTTAGAAGTTCTGGAAAACAACTTCTATTTAACTAACATTTACATCCCTACACACATTTTCCTCGCTCCCCTCTTCATCAACAACGATTTGCATCCATGCATGCAGCAGCATCAATTGTGAGCTCATAAAAGTCTACCAATAATTTTTCCGGCCACGCAGACCCTTCGTTCGAAGACACGACGACATCGCACACTATTTCACTTTATAGAATATCTAATAAAATAATAAACTTCAAAGCATTTTTTCGAGGGTGTTTGTGTTAAGTGAATAATTAACACACACCGCACACATGCAAGCGAGAAGATGCATCACGCATGGAATTTCGATTCGAATACGGATTCGTGTTCGTGTGTTGTAGTTGTAGTTAATGTTTAGTTAATAGAATAATAAAAGAATGAAATTATTAAGCACCTCATGGAAAAGGAAAACAGAGGCAAAATCAATTAATATCAATTAAGAAGCAGAAAGAAATTGCTCTCGTAAAAGTGTATAAAATCGTCAAATTATGGAATTTTCCTAACGTCGAAAACGTTCATCAAATCCAAGTTGATTTTCATTAAAAATGATCTTTAAATATCCCAAAAGTGGAACTTGAAATACCCCACGTTTTTGTAATATCAATGAAAAAGGAATTCAAAACTCGCAAAATACGTGTCGCCTTACAATAGAAGAGGTTGCAGCTGCGCGTTGCGAAAGCATTCAACTCAAAACTCAATGCGAAATATTTTTATTAGCAGCAGTTAGCAGTTTTCAAGTGACCACCATGAATGCTAAGAACTCAAGATGCTATTATTGCACGATTCTACGACATCTTCGAAGTAGCAATTCTACGATTGCCGAAACGCGCCCTACACGACGGCTGGTCGTCGGCAAGGGTAGGACCGGAGTACGGGGTGATCAGTGCGGCATAGCAAACAAAAACCGCCATCCCATCAATCAAAACGATCGGAAATGCAAATCCAAATATCTGTCACTGCAATGGCGCACAGATTACGCGTCGGAGAACGACATATATAATATATGTGGGCTCACCATGAGGTGGGCTATCACAGTGTGATAGCATTTGCATATTGAGACATTATTATGCTGTAATAATGAGAGCCACTCCTCGAACTGAACCGATAACTCAATTCGAAACAATTCCGCAACAGTTCCTCACATGCGACAGTGTAATGAATACTCCAGGGAAAATCGGATCAAGAAATGCGCACAAAGTACCGAAAATAAGTGCTTTGGGTTGAGCACGGGGTCGTGTGCTCTCATTGTGCGTATTTGCATTACAAGCAGCAGCCAAACGCAAGGACCTTTGGCCAGGACCTATTGTTCACTCGTTAAACTCCTCAAGAAAACAAGACTGGCAACAATAGCGAGGGTCTCAGATGTCGTGGCGCAGAGGTCGTGGTGACGTTCCTTCTTTCTTCTCGATGAGCAATCATCTCGAACGACCGCACAAACAATGAGTGCGGCGGATATTATTCGGGCCAATTCGAGGAGGCTGAATGATAGCCCGAAGGATCACTTGAAACTAGGTTTCCCTCGCTCTCGCTCTCTCCCTCTCTCCCTCTCTCACTCTCTCACTCTCTCTCTTGATGATCTGCTTCTAGAGGATCACTTGAAACTCGCTCTTTCTCTCTCTCTCTCTCTCCCTCTCTTGATGATGTACTTCTCTAAAAAAAGTTTTTTTTGTTACGATTAATCATAATAAAAGTTTCCGTTTAGAATTCCTAGTTGTTTCTTGATCAAATACTGCAATTTGCAACAATAACAACAAGAAGAACAACACCAACAACAGCAATCAATTGTACGTCTACATCAAAATATATTATGATTATGATTATATTTAAATTCTTTCCCTTCACTGTCGACTGTCGACTGTCGCCGCTGCCGCCAGTTCAACGATGCGTGAGAAAACTTCAAGACCGCCAGCGCACAAAAAAAAAGTCTGTCTCTCGAAGTGTTGAGTCCACGGGAAACCCCATTCAGCCAGCGTGCAATATTGCACGATTATTCGATGATTATGGCAACGACGATAATGAGAGTTTTCGAGAGGAGACTCGCAGGAATTGTTCGCATTGTGCCGCCGCACTGCATCATGTCTGTCAAGTGGCGGCCACTCATCGATGTGTTACACTCGAGCACAATGAGCGCAACAAGCTCACGACGAACTCGAGCTTCCGTTGAAGAGCGAAATCGGTCTGCAAGCACAGTCGCGATCCACTCGCATGCAGTTGGTTCGCTTCGGTTGGTCTGGTTAAGGATGTCGCAGTTTATTACTTTCGCTGATTTCATCCCTGTGGCGTACGAAAACCACAGACGGGGTTTGCGCGATCATCGAGAGTCTCGCAGGAATTTAAATAATTCAAAAAATATTCATAAATGAAATGAAATTAAAAATGTCTTGTCGGAGAAATTTGATGCAATGGCAAAATGAAATTGAAAATGTTTTGTTACAAAAATTTCATGCAATAAATGATTTCTTTTATCTTTTTTTATGAACAGTTCATTAAATGTTAAAGTAGTTTAGAAATTCGTTCATTGTTCGAATGAATTCTTTTTATATAGTAAAGAATTCCTTTTATATAGTGAAAGGACATTTTTCGAAGAATTCAATTCATTAGTCGTTAACTGAGAGTTTGTGGTCAATCTCTCGGAAAAGCGACAACTATCTCAATAGCTCTCTGATTTAATTCCATTGAGATTTATTTCCTTAACAATTAATAAAAATGTACCAACATAAAATCAAATTGATTTTGGCATTTTAATAACGTAAATGTGATTCAGCGAACACGCTACATTTAATTAACGCATGCTTGACACATCGCATTTCCACAATACTTCTTGAATCAATCAATGTATGCAACAACAACAACAACAACTATAATAACGTCTAAGACTATAATAGTATTTTTAATTTAATACATAAGAGGGAAGTTCAGTAATAAGGAAATCCATTTAAATCTCAACAACTCTGAGAAATTCTTCGGTTCGGCGGTTGGTGGTGGTGGTGGTGGTGGTGGTGGTTGATGATGACCGTGGCAAAAAGTTCAGAAAACTGCGGGCGGGAGGATCATCAATTGAAAACTACCAAACAATTTCAATGAATGAGGAGAAAAACGATAACAACAACAACAACAACAAGAAGGGTTTAAGAGGATTGAGAAACGAGCGCGCAGAAGAATCCTGCCAGAGCGGAAAAGGTATTCAAGTAACCAATTCCGGGAGGATGGCAACGTTGCGATGTAATATTTCTCAATTAAATTTGGGAATAGTTAACACTAACATTTTGATGATATTTCAACCAAATAATTGAGTGCGAATCCTATGCGTGCGAGTAGATGCGCTGTATACGACCATCTCACTTCCACGCTAATATTATATTTACACGATCGGCAGGGAAAAACCGTAGTATTGCGGAGAAATAACGCTGATGGGACCGAAAATGTAGAGCCCGCATCTTACACGGACCGACCATGCAAAAAAGGGGTCGCCATTACCGTCGCTGTTGCCGTCGCTGTTGCCGTCGTCATCGCCGTAACCGTTGTCATCGAAAAAATGGTGGGAGCTGAAAATTCGACGATCGAAATTTAATCCGTGAGAAGCTGCAGTGAAATTTTGCGCTACAAAAGAGAGCAGAAAAACAGAATAGATTTTGTGTTGTATTATGCAAAAAAATGTTTGAGGAAAAAAGGAATATTTTTAAAAGTACTTCTTTTCTTTTTTCTCCTAATTGTTTGTAAAAAAATTGTATGAATTTAAGCCAATTTAAATAATTAGTGTGGATCATTCAACGTCACAGGTTTTCAGGAATTTAGTATTAAAGCAAATTCAATGGGGATTTGCTGCAACAACGACAAAGCAACGCTTTTTGTGACTGTGAGGTTCATAATAAGTTGAACCTCACAGTGTCCAGTGTGCTCGCACTCAACGTCAGTTTGCTTCTCAACCTGCAGCCCCTGAAACCTGTTGTGTGATCCTTGCTCTACCTCAACAATAGACATTTCAATAATCCTCGTTAATACGATGAACTCGTTGCAAGCTGCTTGAACGCAGAGGTCATCGCAGATGAAAACCCTACACTTTGCACCGGTGACCCCGAAATCAATGGGAGGGACCGAGTGTCTGGTACACTCAGCCTTCATTTGGTAATCGAATTGGGAATAATCGATCAATTGAAAATTTGTTATAAAATTAATTATTATGACATTAATTATTTTCAGTTTTTTAAATTAATTTATTTTTACTTAAAAACTAGAAACAGTTAAATTTAATAGAACTATAATAGAAAATCTACTTTTGAAATCTCGCGAGAAATAAGAAAAATTTTTAAATTTTATTTTTAATATATGGATATATATATTTTTTTTCGATTAGGTTCCTCACAAAAAGGAAAGCAACAAGGACAACAACAACACCAACAATAACAACATCAAAAAACAATAATAAAAACAGCAATAATTAACATGAGTACAACTCGATTTTACTCCGAAGAGAATTCAATTTAGTCGATTGACATTTCATTAGATTTTGGAATTTTCATTTGAGGTCGTTCGGGTTTTCCACAATAAAGAATAAACCCAATTTTTTGTTTCGTTTATCAGTTTGTAAGGATCAACAAGCGGCGTTTAACAGCGAGGCACCTCGCCGCGGGGATCACAACTATTTCGATGGCTGTACACACACGGTAGAGGCTGAGAACAACTTTTCCAACAGCAATAACTACACAACAACAAGAACAACAACAACAACACCACCACCAACACCAACAATAAGGATAACAAGACAACGGAAGAAATATCGCCACTAAAACTACAACAAGGATTAAACAAGGACTACTTGTCGTTTATATCGTCTGCTATCCGTCGCTCGCTAACAGAGACGCACAGTGTGAAGGCCTGAGCGCGGAATCCTTATCAATTTGACTGAATCTCTTTATGTTGTCGCCTCTCTCTCTCTCTCTCGGTGGCTCGTTGTTGTCGCTGCTGGGCTCGACTTGGTCGCTTCGGTGGCTTTTATCAGCGGGCGAACCACACAGAACAATGAAAAATTATTGGAAAATATTTTCCTCCATCACTTAATACGACGCATGATTTTGATTAGGCGGCTAAGGATCCAAAATACAAGTAGGAGAGGAGAGAGAAGGGAACGCAGTTATCAATAACAGCTCTGCTGATATCCTCTCTTATCAGTTGTTATCATCTGCAGCAGCAACAACAGCAGGAGCAGCAACAACAGCAAAGGACTCTCGTTTGACTTGGCAGTGAATGCGGTTTTAATTGCGTGAAAGTCTTTTCAATCTTATAATTGACTTCATATGTATTTTTTCTGTATAACTTTTTTTTTTTTGTTGAGCGAAGTTAATTAAGAGGAAACTGCATTCGATTGCAGTTCCGGTAGCATGATAAGAAAAAACATTTTTCATGGAATGCTTGATGAAAACCTCACGATAAGCGACGAATAATCGCTCACAAGTACCGGCCACCAACTCATGGAACTCAGAGAGCCTTTAGCGCGATCACAACTGCGATTGGATCGAATCAAATGAAGAGAGTGACTCTTGGGAAAAATTTAGAAGGCTGTTTGGGAAAAATTGGAATCGGTCATCGAAATATAAAGCTTAAGTTCAGGTAAGAAATTCTAAATGATTTTAAAACTTAGGAATTGTTAGAAATGCCAGTTAATGACTTTTAATCAGAGCTATGAAAACTCTGTTGTCATTATTTTCACTTTGCGATTGCATATAATCTAAAAAGTAATCTAATTACTATAAATTCTACTTTATTTTTTGATTATTTTTGCATTTTAAATTGCCTTAAAACTAAAGAATTGTAAGAAGACTTAGTTAATAAATTTTAATCAGAGTTGTGAAAGTAATCATTAAATTTTTTATCATTACTTATACATTACGATTACAATTAATCTAAAAATTATTTCAGTAACCATCAATTCATGATTATTTTTGGGTTATTGAATTTAAACTAAAAGTAGTCTACTTTTGATTGCTTGTGGATTACGGGAAAGTAATCAGAAAGTAATTTATATATTATAACTTTGATAATTTCGAAAATCGGAAGAACAAAGTAAATATACGCACTTTCTTCGCATGTAAAATATAAAAATTGGTAAATAAATAACCCTGATTTCTATATGAGTTGGACCGAGCGAGAACTTCTCCGCGAATGGGGTATCAAAAACTCAAAAAACTAAAATTCCCTAATCTAGGAAACCAAGGGAAGTCAGTTTAATCGGGAATTTCCCTCTTTGAACATAGATTCTTACTAATAAAGAATGTATGGGGTATCGAATGGGGTATCAAAAACTCAAAAAATAAAAATCCCCTAATCTAGGAAACCAAGGGAAGTCAGTTTAATCGGGAATTTCCCTCTTTGAACATAGATTCTAAATTCTAAGTGAGACTTTTTGAACTAATTGAAACCCTCTTCAAAAAAGTAACCCAGAAAACGTCCCATAAACTAAAAATGATCCTACAGGAGGTCTGGGAAGGTAGTAACCGGCAAATAATTCCCTCTTCGGTTATAGATATTTAAAGAACAGTAATTTTTTGGACCCCATTAACTGCTTTCCAAATGGACCCCTAAAAACTCCCCTAGAACCGAACATCTCATACATCAACACAATTCTAGTCTTCATTGGTAGTAATTTTATGTCTCTATTTGCCTCTTTGACTCATGGAACTATTTTCCCCATCTACCTTCCCATCACACAACCCTTTTCTCGAGTAAATATTAACATATAAATTTTCTTTAATGTTTTCTTCATCAATTAAATTCTCTGTGTCGTTTGGCTTTTTGCTTGGAAAATTTATACAAAAGTTTATCCCATCCCATTGCGTTATTTGAAGAATGGGCTACCATTTAAATACGTTTAATACGACAAATCGACAGTCAGTGTTTGCGTATTTGAATGCAATTGAGAAGCTGTAACAATTAAAATTGAAAGTTTCCCACACAAAAGATTGAGTGAGGGAAATGATTAAATTTACGATTTCGTTACCAACTAGAAATTCAGAAAATGGGCGTTGATTGGAAATTTTCAGCACAACTAACGATGCACGGGGACTCATCACAGTGATGTCAAATTTATGACATCATTAATGTCAACAATTCGAAAATATTTACAGTGCAGCTCTTCGCCGCAAATGACATTCAAACGCTATAACGACCCATCAATTGTACGGAATGAATGAGCGAACGAACGAATGGATGGATGGATCGTTGGATGGACGGTTTCAATCGCTCGAGATGAAAGGGATGAAAGGGATGAAAAGTGAAAATTACAGTTCTTTCCGTTTATCAGTCAAATGACGACGACGACGGCGACGACGAACTACTATTTTTCCGGGCAGCTCAGCGTGCTTTGACACTTGAAGCGTTAAGTTGCTGGTATAGCGTATTAAAGTGCCACACCCTCTAACAGTAAAGGATAACGATAACATTGTTATAACTAGTAACTCGTTGTTGTTGTTGCTGTTCGCCCATCCTAACCTTTTCTACATTCAAACACGATCGGTTCTCGGTTTTGTTCTCGGTTTTCTTGATTTCCTTCTTTTGTGAGTTGTGAGTTGTGAGTTCCTCCGGTCGGAGTTGTGAGGAAGTCATGAGAGAGAGAAGAGGCGACTAAAAGGTTCGCTGCTCGGTCGGAGTTCCGTGGCGTGGCGGCGCTTGTTATCACGAATGCCAACAATGAGCGATCTTGTCGTCGTCGGCAACTTCTTCGCCTGCTCTCGAACTCTTTATCGTCTGAAATTTTTCGCTTTTTTGCTTTTGCTGGGTTTATCTGATCGTAATTTTGTTTCCTTCCTCTCTTCTGGTTGTTGTTGTTGTTGTTGTTGCTTTCTTCCTGTTGATAACTGTTGATTTCTGTTTTTTTTTTTTTTTTTTTTTTTTTGCTGTATTTTTGTTTTTCTTTTGCCTGTTTTAGAAAACTACAATTCAATTTCTTTGTTGATTTCTTGAACTGAACTATTTTCGAGGGGAAAGTCTATTGAAATCCTTTGAATCTCGTATCTCGAGCGTCCAGATCAGCGTAGAGTCGCGCAAGGACACTCGTGCGGACGTGAAGATTTGCCGAGATTGCATTCTCGACACCTTTTTGAATGAGTGTGAATAATGAGGCGCGCCTGCGTTGTTCGGGAGCTCAGTAGGGTCGACGGGGTGCGGCAGGCAGTTTCGCACTTTGGTAGGTCGATCGTTGGGTTGACGGGTTGACGGGTTGTTCGGTTATTCGGTTGTTTGGTTGTTCGGTTGATTGTTGTGAGCTGCAGTTAATGTGTAGCTTGCTTCCTCCGAAACGTGGTTTCGCGCCCGATTGTATATCATTAAATTGCATTTGATTTTATCAGATCAAAGTTTTCTGGCGGACATTAAGATTTTAGCGTGAGAAACTAAAACTAACAATTAATTTTTAAATGAAGATTATTCGAGATTTTTAACAGGGAGTTTAAAAGTCAAAACGTCTGAAAGAATTTTTAAGAGTTTTTCTAATTTTTTTAGATTAAGATTATTCGAGATTTTTAACAGGGAATTTAAAAGTCAGAACGTCTCGAAGAATTTTTAAGAGTTTTTCTATTTTTTTTTTTTTTTGGAAAATAAACGCCGATTTGAAAATCGTTAAATTCTTATTTTCAAAGCTGAAATCTTTTCTCAACTCTTCATTATTTAGCATAAATTGAATTCATAACTTTATTCACATTTCAAATTTATAACTTTTTAAAGAAATTTAAAAAATTTCTCTCCGCACGAATTTTACAGAATTTTAAAGTGCTTTCAGAGAGCTTCAAATCGACGCCGATGCCAGGTGTGCTGTGAGCAGAGGGTGGAAAGAGGGAAGGCTGAGGGAGGGCAGAGGGAAGCCTCTTGCATTCGGCGGCACACAAACACTGAAAGCCACCCATTCCACGTCACAAGGGCAACACATAATTAGCTGCGCGCCGAGTACGAGCTGCCAAGTATTTATCTAAAACGCTGTGGCAAGAAATTAGATTTGAGTGCCACCATCACAACGCACTTCACAGGCCGCACGCCACTCCATGCGGCGCCGAGGCAGACGGATAAAGAAACACCAACAACTTCTTGTTGGATGCGGCCAGTCGGCGGCACCAATCAGCGGCGGCCGAACCAACTCACATCTACTAAATTGCTGAGTGCTGAGTGTGTTGGTGCTTCCAGTGTGCAGCCAGCCAGACGATACACGTTATTGACGTGAACAACCCTCGCAGCTCGAAGTGTGCCGAATGCTACAGCCGCTGTCGCTGGTGCTGCTGCTGTCTCTGGTGCTGCTTTCGCTGCTGCTGCTGTCGGTGGTGCTGCTTTTGCTGGTGCTGCTTTCGCTGGTGCTGCGTTCGCTGCTGCTGCTGTCACTGCTGCTGCTGCTGTCACTGCTGCTGCTGCTTCTGCTGCTTCTGCTGGAAAGTAAACTCAGAGACAGAGAGACGGATGGTCGTGAAGTCAGTCAACATTGCGCAGTCGTTGTGAATAGACGTGTTTTTAGAGAGAGAAAAAACTCGTCGAGTGCGTTATGATTCGATTTTAAGCGAACCAAAAACAAAAAGTGCGAAATATCGTAGTGGAATATTTGCAGAAAAAAAGAAATTGTATAACGTGCCTCTTTTGAAATTCAAAAAGAAAAACCCAATTCTGGAACAACACAAAATGGTAATCAACGGTTCCTCCTCCTTCATAACCGTGGGACCCTCGAGTCCACCCGCTACCAAGTCGCGCGTGCAGATCGACTGGGACATCAATGATGCCGCCGTGCCGGTGATCAGCGAGTTCGATGATTTCTGCGACTGGGCGAACGGCCACTGCCGCCTCGTCTACCCGAGCAGCAACGAGGACGCGAGGAAGCACGCCTCCGGCTGGGCCATGCGCAACACCAACAACCACAACATCAACATCCTGAAGAAGAGCTGCCTCGGCGTGCTGCTGTGCTCGGCGCGCTGCAGGCTGCCGAACGGCGGCAGCGTGCATCTGCGGCCGGCGATCTGCGACAAGGCGCGCCGCAAGCAGCAGGGAAAGCAGTGTCCGAATAGGTGAGCAAGAGAAGTCGTGCCTCTTCCAAAGTCTTCCTGCGATTCCTTGAGATTTACGAATTTTGGGGTTTTTTTTTTTTTTTTTTTTTTTTTTTTTTTACACTACACGTCTTAAAAAGTTAAGAAGTCGAGTTTCTAATGGTTTTTTTTCCTTGCAGAAACTGCACGGGTCGCCTGGAAATACAAGCCTGCCGCGGCCACTGCGGCTACCCGGTGACCCATTTCTGGCGACGCGCCGGCAACGCCATCTTCTTCCAAGCCAAGGGCACCCATGACCATCCGCGCCCCGAAGCCAAGGGATCGAGTGAGGCGCGCCGCCTACTCGGCACCGGCCGTCGCGTGCGCAGTCTCGCCGTTTTGTTGGCACGCGATGCCGCTTTGAATACCAAACTTTGCAGTCTTCGTGGCACAAAGCGTCAGGGCAGCAAAGTGTTGCCAACAGAGGCAGCAACACTTGCTGGCGGCCAGCAGCAGCTAATTAAACGGAAACGTTGTGCTTACAGTGAGCAGCCGGCGGCATCGACAAGCTTGACAACAGCAACCTCATCACTGCAGCCAACATCGGTGATGGGTTACGATGCCGGCTACACCAACAGTTGGCCACAAAATACATCAGGACTGGTGACGCCACCACCTCTGCCTCCAGCGCCGGCCACACAGCTGCAAACGCATCCCAATCTTGGCTACAATAATGGCGCGGAACTCTTGATGAATGGCAGCGTCGTCGGCAATCCGTACACCGGCGGCAGCTACGAACTTCTTCCCGATGCCAGTTCCACTTCGACTACAGGATTGTTTTACATGCAGCAGGCATCGCCTAACAGTGGCGGCAACAACAACAACAACGACAACGGCAGCAACACGCATGTCATCTCCAGCCAAAGCATTAATTCCGCGCCAGCCTTTCCCAGTCCACCGCAGGACAATCCGAAGCTCATATATGAGAGTTGTGATGAAACCTCAAGTCTGACAAGTAGTTCCGGATACAATTCGGACGACTACTATTTTCCCGGCTTCCTCAACGTGAATTTGGATGACCAAACATCACCGCAAGATCTCAACCATTCATCTGCATTCTATACGCCAGCCACGGACAACATCTACAATTCTGTATTCGAATCCGTGGCGACGAATATCGTTGACTTGTCGTCGATATACGCGTCGACCGGCAGCGACAGCTACCACATCACATACGACGAAAACCTTCCTCAGCAACAATCGCAGCAGCAACAGCAGTTGTCACAGCAGCATCACACGTCACAGCAGCATCACACGTCACAGCAGCACCACACGTCACAGCAGCATCACACGTCACAGCAGCATCACACGTCACAGCAACATCTGCCTTCACAGCAACATCTGTCTTCACAGCAAATCCTGCCTTCACAGCAACATCTGCCATCGCAGCAACACAATCATCAATCGCAGTCACAGCAACATCACTCGGCGAATCAGTCGTTACAACCACAACACGTGTCACCCTCTCACCCGCAACCATCACATCGCCCACAACAATCTCACCACCAGCACTCAACGCAGCAACTCCACACATCACAGCTACATCACTCACAGCAGCAGCAGCAGCAACATTATCACCACTCAACTTCATCGCTATCAAATATCGGCACCACAAGTCCAGATTTTTATTATAGCAACTCAAGTGCTGATAATGGAAGCTGGAACATCGAAATGGAGGCAACGAATCTCTATCATTTCGATCGCGATTTACATCTGCCGATCGCGACGGGAGTTTTTTAATAAGAACTTCAATGAGGTATCACGTCGTTTATCATGCCAAAGTTAGGGTGACGTTAATAAGGCTGAATACACATCATAATCACCGTCCCCTCAGAGTAACCACCAGCACCACCAGCACCACCACCACCACAACCACCACCAGCACCACAATTGAGCCTTATCACGCACACTCACGAGTTGTTTTAGTCTAGTCAATTGATTCTTTTCATCATGTTGAAGTCGTTCTAAATCCACCCCTTAAAGTCAACATCAAAACTCATCCTCAATCTATTTGCTTCATTACAAGAAGGAAACTTCTGATATCCTCATTAAAAGTTACCATCAAAAGTTAAACCTCAAAAGTCACCATTAAAAGTTAAACCTCAAAAGTCACCATCTTAATTCATCGCTGGGATTCATCTAAAAAGTTACCCTCTGAAGTCCTAAGAGCTGCATGTTCAGAAGACACGTTTATAAGTTTCCTTCAAAAGGCATCTTCAGAAATCACTTTTATCATCATTAAAATCGTGTTTAATGGTAACTGCCAGAGGTCAGTATAAGAAATCACCATCACAAGTCACCCTCAAATGTCACCATCAGAATTCATCCTCAGAAGTCACCCTCAGAAGTCACTACCAGAAGTCACCCTCCAAAGTCACCATGAATGATATCACAACATTTAGCATATAAAACTTTATTTATCTTCTTCAGAATATCTTCAAGTTTAGCATCGTATTAAGTAAACTTTAAGTTCGTTTTTGTAAAGAGAAGAAAGACAATGATTAATCACTTCTAGATAGCGACTACTTGTTTATTTTTTTTCTTAGCTGGTAAGAAAAACTTGTAACTCATAATAAAATATTTTCATTTGAAAAACAATTATATAAGCGTTTTCAATCAAAATTTCAAATAGTTTGTTTTTGATTTCGTTCGTGCACATCATCTGAAATAACCACATTAATTTTCAGTTAGGATCGGAGAAGGTTTGTATAGACTAATATTTTAAACATTTCTTCTTTCAGGAGCTTAACACGGAACAGAAACATATCGTGGAACAGAAACATATGGTTATTGAGCTTGTTTCACGTATCCAGTTGCTTTATCCAAATCGTAGATATTCTAACATATATAGAACGTTGCTTATAAAATAATAGAAACTTGATATATATGGTAATTAATGTACTATCCAAAAACTAATTAGGGTACTCATTACGCCATAGCAAATTCTAACTGAGATATTCGAAGCGTTGGAAATTGATATTCTCATATTGACTTTTTGTGATGAGTATTGGTAAAGCTCAATAACCATTAATATGTAAGTCAATATATTTGGTTCCAATCGCTCTATAAGAAGCCCCCATTAATCTATAAGGTCTGTGCAAAACATAACCCAAACGGTTTCATTTCAAGTACCTTAGATTATTGTATAATAATTATTGTATAATAATGCTGAAGCTCATCATGATAGTGATCATAACATTTACACCTCCAACATACGTGATTTATTTACACAGTTTGAGGAACTGAGAATATTTCTTTTCCTAATATATAATTCCAAATACATATTATTGTATGATATATCGTTCAGCGAGTACATACTTGGGCGATGAGAACATTAGAGAGTCTGGTTCAGCCAACTTGACCAATTTCTTTAGTTATATATGTACATAAATTGGTGGGATTGAGCCACGAGTTAGGTTACTCTACTCTATATCAGTGAAGCAATTTTCGGTTTCCATCAAATATATATAATATATCATTCAAATATATATAGTAGGAAATATATACGTCTTGAGCAATGAAAACCTCTTTTATATTGATGGAAATGGTGCTCCTAACTTTATAAAATCCGTTTGGTCATATATTCGTTAACTGTTAAACGATATAATATCGAAATATTTTGATAGAAGAATGATTTTTGGTCTTCCACCTTTGAACCATTTTTAATATAAAGGTTTTGAATCATTTTTAATATGAAGGTGAACCATTTTTAATATAAATAGGTTAGATTCGATTAGTTAGGTAAAGATTAGACAAGAAATTATAGGATTTAACATTTTTGTTCCCCATCAATTCCACTGACCAATTTCAAATAATTATTTTTACATCTCAGTTGACTCAAATTTTTTAAACTCTCCTTTTTTTGAAATAGTGAAAACTTTCCGTCTACGTTTACATTGTCTGATATTAATTGAAACATAATATTTGTGAAAATTTTTCCTCTACGAACAAATAGATTTTCAGCAGCAGCTGGCGAAATTTTAAATAAGTTACCATTATATTTTATAGTGCACATTACCAGAAGACAAATTTTAGTAGTTCGTGCAGCGAAATCGCGAAAAGGATGAAGCCAAAACAAAATCAAAAGAAAAAGAATGCCGACTTGGCCGAACTGATAAAGAACAGAGGGCGTACTCATTCGTACTTCTTGCGCAGTTGCCGCGTAACCAACAATCCTTCAACGATCGAACAATCGGCACAAAATAGCACTTCGCAATGCATCGGATGTGGTGAGTCAATCTTACCATTTCGTCAACCACAGCAAACACCACGCAACACAGGCAGTACTCGTGCATCGACTCGCGGTCGCAAGCGAAATCGTACGAATGAGCGTAAGCGTAACCTCGGCGACAGCAGTCCTCCATGTTGTTCCAGATCCTTACGTTTGCCAGAGACTCCAATGACACCAACGACACCGCGTTCACCTTTAAATAAGAAAAAATGGCGTATATCCGAGGATTCATCCGACGAGAGCGATTCACCAGAACACTTCGATTATTTTTACTTGAACAAGGAATTGAAAAATAACGAAAAGACCCCAGATGAAGAATCATCGAAGCCAGAGGCAACAAATTCCGAGTTTCAGCTCAACAGCGAGATAATAACAGCTCCAGAGATGGCCACTGAACCCGAAGAAGAGATATTCTATGATGCATTGACAACTGTAAACGAGGAGACAGATACCGATGAGACAGATACCAATGAGAAAGCATCATCGGACTCAGGGGCAGCTTCTCAGGAATTGACTGGAACCGATGAAACCCGTCCCGATGATGAAATGATACGTGAGCCCGAGGCACCAAAAGATACCGATGAGGTGGAACGCGCAGATGAGAGATCATCATCGGAGACAGAGGCAACCAGCGGTGAGGAGATGGAAGCTTATCTCGAATTGGCTGATACCGTTCATGCACGTGTTAATGTTATGTTAAGTGAGTATATAGCACAGGCAGATACCGATGACGAGGAAAATGTTCTTGCCATTGAACATCACGATGGGGCGGGATATGTTGGTGAGGTGGCAAATGTCAACGAGGAGCCGCACGCCGAGGTGGCACATGTCAACGAGGAGCCGCATGCCGAGGTGGTACATGTCAACGAAGAGCCGCATGTCAACGAGGAGCCGCATGCCGAGGTGGCACATGTCAACGAGGAGCCGCATGCCGAGGTGGTACATGTCAACGAGGAGCCGCATGCCGAGGTGGCACATGTCAACGAGGAGCTGCATGTCGAGGTGGCACATGGCAATGAGGAGCCGCATGCTGAGGAGAGGGCACCTTCCAATCATGAGGTTCCTACCATTGAGTTGGCATTTACCCATCAGGTGGCATTTCGCGATCTTGGGGGTGGCGATGAGGTGCCACATACCGGTGGTGGAGGCGATGCCGATGCATTGAATTTGGAACAAAGTTTGGAATCGACTGACGTCGAAAACATCGAGGTCGTGCTCCAGATACCGCTTACGGAATATTTATTCACTGATGCCGAAGGTGCAATCGGAGGTGATTCCGAATTCCATGAGCCCATTTTTGAATTGAAAGAAATCCATTCCACTTCAAGTTCCGGCTTACGTCAACCGATAGAACTCTACGAAGACGTCGAGGAGATCGGCGATGGTCAGCAAAATGACGTCGAGTCATTGGTATTGGAAATTTCTGTGAATATCATCGATATCGAGAGAGAGAACAACGTTCAAGAAAATAATGAGCATGATGACGAAAACGAAGATGTCGAACACGGAGAAAACATCTGAAATCAGATTTCAGAGGAAAATTCGTAATTTTAACATTTATCTTTACTATGTATGTTCCGCACAATCGGTGCCATTTACTCAAATATATTTTATATAACTTTTTCCTATTTGATATTCGAATAAACTCATATTCGAAATTCCAAATTGGAGAACTCGTGTTTTGCTTCTAAGATTTCTTCTCAGGTTATGATTTTTCAGGTTTCCAAGTTGGATGGAAAATGGGAAAATGGCAAAATTTCCGAATCGGATGGAAAAGTCAAATGATTTTACGATAATTATAATTTTACGAGAAATGACTTTATTTCAAATGATTCCATTAAAGAAATTAGAAGACTTCCGAATGATGCTTCAGTGAAATGAGATGATCAGATCGGAAATGCAAACCTCATTTCAAAGCCTTCATTTTCTGTAGGGCAAGAGATACGTTAATTTAATAATTTATTCATAGCCAAAATGTGCAAATCGTGGCACCACGAAAGGGCACTCATTAGCATGATAAGCATAAAATTGGCACTCTTGTAGAGAAAAACATTAGATCATCCTTTGCAAGGGCGATGAGAGTTTGCAAATTTTCAGCAAGCCGAACGGGGGATGACGAGAGACGACGTACGACGACGACGGACGAGGAACGACGTACGACGACGACGGACGAGGAACGACGTACGACGACGACGGACGACGAACGACGACGAAGGACAGCAGCATAAACGTTCCTGTAATCGTGCGAAATTACGTGCACCATTTCGGTGTCTCGCGCGTATTGAATTACAAATGCTTGCACGACGTTGCTTGAATGCCGAATGCTAAGCAACTTATGCAAATTAGTTGTTTAATCAATGCGAGAAACGATAAACGATGAAGGGCGTCTGCGCGGAGTCAAGCCGCCGCCACCCTTACATTGCACATCCTTAACACGCAGGCGCACACGATGCCTGCGCCATCCTCCTGCGATATTCGGCGAAATGTAAATATTGTGAGGATGGCTTAGACGGGAAACACACGCTACCGTGATTTATGATGACCAAACTTTGCGTAATGAAATCAAAACATTATAAATGCGTTCTTTTTTTTCTATTTTGCTTGTTGTTTGTTTTTTTATCTCTATTTATTTGTGATTTGTAGGGCACTGGTGGTAAACGCACACACGCAAACACACACACACATATACGCGCAAATGTGTTGGGGAGAAATGGTGCTCGAAAAGGTACTCGAAAAGGATGTTGATGTCCTTACACGTTACTTATGCCATGTAAGCCTCGCGCGCAGGATATCGCATGTTAATTACGTATGCAAATATTTGACAAAAATAAAGTCAACGCACTTTAGATGGTTGTTGTTGTTGTTGATGTTGCAGTTTAGAAAAAGTCGCTTTCGAAAAAAAACTCATTTTTACACTTCGGTTTTCTGGTCCTTTCGAGCTGAGCCTGGAAAAAGTCGCACGCGTCAACAAAATGCGCAACCACAATGGAAAAAAGTTGTCGGAAAAAAGTTGACGGAAAAAAGAGAAAGGACAAAAAAAAACTATGAAACAACAACAACACCAGCACCACCAATATAATGCTTGAAATTTCGGCGTGTGCGTTGAGGGGTTAAGCTGTGTGTTAACCCTCTACAACCGCTCATTTAAAGCTGTTAAGCGTAATTAAATTTTTAAACTGCATTATAATCAGCTTTATGCGATTTAAGAAGGTGAAGAGCTCGCCGAAAAAAGGGTTCGCGTGCTTGACAAATTTATAAAACCAGTAAAAAAAAACCAGCAACCAGCCGAGATTCAACTGACATCCAAAACTAATCCGTGATACGTTTAGACAAAAAAGTGCCCACTCTCCGATGACGATAATGAAACCAATAATTGAATTCATATGACAAAAACCAGCTAGCATTTTTTTAAGTCTCTATCAGAAACTATTTACAAGCATTTTTTTGTGCAATTTTTCAAAACGCAATTGGAAAAAATTAAGCAACAAAGGATTTCATTATTTCTCTTCTTTTTTTATATGCAGCGAGGTACACGTTACTGCCTGCATATTTTTCTGCTTACATTTTTGTGGTCTTAAATTGTTTTTTTTTATTTTCGTATCAAATTCATTAATTATATTCGTTAAACATGTAAAAATGGTTTTTCATTTCTTTTAATTAAATTCAAATAAATAATTTTCCCGGAAATTGATTATAACACTCCATTTAGATTTAGATTACTATTGCATTACTTTTTGATCAGCATTACTGAATAATTGTAATCTAAGACCCAAAAAAGAAACCTGATTAGTTCGAATTTGATTACTTCATAATTATCATGGAAAAAGTGAATTAATAATCTGTTTCGAATAGATTTTTTTATACGAGTAATTATTATCGGAAAGTAATTAAACAGTCATATAATTTGATTCTTTAATCATTCTTAGATTATTTGAATAGTAAGGAGAATTCTTGATGAGCATTACTAGGTAATCGTAATCTGTAACTGGAAAAAGTAATCCGATCATTGGAACCTTGATAATGTCAGGATTATTATATAAAAAAATTATTTTAATCTGTTTCAAGAATTTTATTAATTTTTAAAATTTTTACTTAGATTATTGATATAAAAAGATAATCGGAAAGTAATTTAAATTGCCTTTTTAGTGTTTTAAAGATAATAAAAAAAAATTAGGAAAATTATCTATCCATATTAAACAAAATAACGAAATTTCGATTATTTTTCAATGTGTTTTTAATAATCTAAAAATAATAAAAATAACAAAATTATAAGTACTTTTTGATTATTTTCAAATAATCAAGGAGTAATTGAAATTAAATTAATTTTAGATTGTTGTAAAAAAACCAAAGAATAATCGAAACATCATTGTAATTTGATTATTTTT
Source organism: Sicus ferrugineus (assembly GCA_922984085.1). Lineage (NCBI taxonomy): Eukaryota > Metazoa > Arthropoda > Insecta > Diptera > Conopidae > Sicus > Sicus ferrugineus. The sequence goes on along the minus strand of OV277349.1, from coordinate 7,388,362 downwards.
TGGATTATTCGTAATTATGATTTCAGGATAATGATTACAAAAATTATGATTACTTTCACAGCTCTGCTTACCAGAGTCTCGTAAAAAGGATGACAGAAATACATATTTTCGTAAATATTTTTAATATTCTATATAGTAATCGAAACAAAAACCGAACTAAGTAATCGTAATCATAATGTAATCGAGAGAACAGATGTGGCCACCAATATGAGGACTTAAAAATTGTTAATTCCACCCAGCTGGAGTTACGCAAGAGAGCTCACGAATGAATCCTCGCATAAAAAGGACGGCTGGAGTTTGAAGTTCGAAATGCAGATTCTTTGTGTCAAACGTCAGCGTCAACAACATGACGTGTTGAATGATGAAAACAAGAGTTTTGATTTTTTGATGATGATGATGGCAGGATGTCCAATGTTTTCGATTGCAAACTAATGAAAGTTGGAATGCCGGAATGATAAACGATCCGTTTTAAAAACTCCACTTTTGCGATCCCGTCTGCAAATGAGGTGAAGCAAATTTAAGGACGAGACAACAGCATCAACATCAACGATTCGTGTGCACCCAGTGCGTGCGGAGAGGAGTGAAGAGGGACGAGAATAGCAATCAAGTAGCAACATTAGTAACACAAGATCAAAGGACAATCAAGGATGCCTCCTGCATGTCAGACTTCGAGTGTAAGCGCGTCATAAAGTCTGTTGATTATCCAACAAAAAATCGAAATCAAACGAACGGACGAGTCGGACCTGACAAGCGTGCCAATGCGTCAACAATGCGTAGGTCAGCAGCGAAAATACAGCAGCAAAATCAAAACACTCGACCACAGCCATTCGACACGACAAAAGGACTCGTCTGAGCAGTGAAGCGATGATCGCTTTACGAGTTGGTGGCTTGCTACGCCACTAAACGCACACGCTTGACAGCGCAAGCGCACCCCAAAAAAGACACAAAAAATATCAACTCAACTCCGAAACACGATGGCAACCACAAAAACGTTGCTAATCGATTTGTCCAGAGTTGCAGGAATAGAAGAAATTTAAGTGTTTAAGGACATCACAGCTTGCTGCGGTTGCATGAAGCCAGAGTGTGTGCAGAATTCATGTTTCAGGTAAACGTTCGTCCAACCTCGATTAACAATGTCCAGGGAAAACTTTATTGTTGTTGCTGCTTATGGATTTTTGTACTGTACGAAGGAGGCCTGGAAATACTAACCCAGCAAGGTTTGAAGATCCCTGTAATGTTAACAGTTTGAGAGTTACTGCAGTATGGAAGTAATATAAAATTACATAGTTAATATTCCAACCAAACCTGAGTAAATCTTAAATCTTTACTAAAACCAAAAAACCAAAATTTATATTTATATGTCTTCCAGTGTTGCAAGCACATAATTTTGAAATCTACAAAAATAACAAAACTTAAAATTTAGCAAAAAACCACAATTGCATATTTTAGCTTGGACACAGATTTTAAATTAATATTATACTGCAACCCAGTGTTAATATCATGCGAAAGTATTAAAAACTGCATTATTTTTATTAGTACGTAGTAAAAATTGAAACAATGTATTACATTAAAATTTAAGCTAGTAAAAAGTTATTTTGTATGTAAAATAAAGAATAGTTTAGTTTTTTAAAGGAAAGCAAAAAAAAAGGGACAAGGAAACCTTCTGGGAAAAAAACCCTTATAGAAAAATTGTTCTTTTTCCACGACGGTAACAATTATATTTCAAAATTATCAGAATGATTTTGGAATTGTTAGAAGTAGACGGATTTTTCCAGGAAAAAAAATAATAATGAAGGTTTTACAAATTTCAATTAATTTCTTAGTCTTATACTTTCAAATTCTTGGTACTAATTAAATAACTTTATAACAGCAACCCTGACCACTGTTTGCCAAGCACTGCAGATGAGCTCCTGTTGCACTCAGTTTTTCCATAACTTCATTTATTTTTTAGAATTTTGATAAGTGGTTCGGTTTAAGGGAACTTAAAGGAATTTTTATTTTTGTACGAAACAGGTTTAGTTTTTAATTATCAAAAAATTAGGAAAAAATTCTCTATTTTATACTCCAGACTAGTGTGTCTTTGGAGCCACCGAAATGTCGGCAGTTAAACTACTGAGTGTTTTTAGCCAAATATCCAGGAATAAAGTCCTGAAAAATAAGTGCTACGCAGGTAAGTGGAAGATATTAGGAGAGGATCTTGAAGAGTCTGGTTCAGCTGAGGATGGCCTCCTCAAGATTCTGGGAAAATAATGTGCAAAAATGTCTTGCGGCAATCGACTGTTGGACTTTGCACTCTGCATACGAATGCGGATTACGTCGCCGAATGTACTTTGCAAATCAGCAGACGCCGGCATTTTTATTGCTTCTCATCCAATTTAAAAACTCTGTTAATAACTTGCAACTTCTTTAAGCTTTCAACCATAAATTTCGCATGATGTCAGCTGCTGCAGCTGCCACTGGTTCGAAGCAGCACCTAAACACCAAAGTGGTGGACGGGGTACTCGTCGTCACAATTGACACACCTGGTGCAAAGGTCAACTCACTGGGATCAGAAATCAGTGCAGAATTCGAACGCGTTCTCCACGAATTGGAAACCAACTCCAAAGTGAACTCGGCGGTTTTGATTTCGGCGAAACCGGGCTGCTTTGTGGCTGGCGCTGACATCGGCATGCTGGAGAAATGTCAGAGCGCTGCGGAAGCCTCGGGTATCTCGGAGGGAGCTCAGCTGATGTTCGATCGCATCGAATACAGCCGGAAGCCAATTGTGGCCGCCATCAATGGTGTGTGTCTGGGCGGTGGTCTGGAGCTGGCGCTGGCTTGCCACTACCGCATCGCTACTAAGGACAGAAGGACGAAGCTGGGATTGCCTGAGGTCATGTTGGGCTTGCTGCCGGCAGGTGGTGGTACCGTCCGTTTGCCCAAGTTGACTTCCTTGCCGACAGCATTGGATTTGGAACTCACCGGTAAACAGGTGCAGGCGGATCGAGCTAAAAAACTGGGCATCGTCGACTTGTTGGTGGATCCCCTGGGACCTGGGCTGGCTCCAGCTGAAGCCAATACCATGGAATATTTGGAGCAGGTGGCCATTCAAACGGCCAAGGATATTGCGAATGGAAAACTTAGGGTGAGCAAATTTAGATAAATTAAAGAAAAGTTAAGAAAAGTTACAGCTAAAATCTATTAGTTTAAAAATGGCAATTGAAACGGTTTAATATAACGGAATATATATTAACGGGAAATATAATAACGGAAACTATTAGTTTAAAAATGCCAAATAAAACGGATTAATAGATAACCTAAAAAAGGTTTTTCTTCTCCGTTTTGACAGGTCAACCGCGACAAGAAGGGAATAATAAGCGTTTTAACCACGCTTGTGATGAGTTTGGAATTCGTAAAGGATAAGATTTTCAACACGGCTCGGGAGCAAGTGATGAAGATGTCGGGTGGTTTGTATCCAGCGCCATTAAAGGTTCGCATCTACTTAAATAAAATAAAAAAACGCAAAACCACTTGCTTTTGTTTTCTACATCTTAGATTATGGAAGTGATACGAGCTGGTATCGATAAGGGGCCCGCTGTCGGCTACGAAGCTGAGCGCAAGGCATTCGGTGAGCTCGCAATGACACCGCAGTCCAAAGGTCTCATCGCACTTTTCCGTGGCCAAACCGAATGTAAGAAGAACCGATTCGGAGCACCTCAGCGTCCCGTTCAGACGGTGGGCGTGCTGGGTGCCGGTCTCATGGGTGCTGGCATCGTGCAGGTGTCGGTGGACAAGGGCTATCAGGTGATAATGAAGGATGCCAATGATGCTGGCTTAAGTCGTGGCGTCGGCCAAGTGCAGAAAGGACTTGAGACCGCGGTGAAAAGAAAACGCATCAGCAGTTTGGAGCGCGATAAGATCTTGGCCAACTTTATTCCCACGCTTCAGTACGATGAGTTCAAGAAGGCTGATATCGTTATCGAGGCTGTTTTCGAGGACATCGGTATTAAGCACAAGGTTATCAAGGAGCTGGAGGCGGTGGTGCCGGAACACTGCATCATTGCGACCAACACGAGTGCAATACCGATCACCAAGATCGCCGCCGGCAGTTCGCGGCCCGATAAAGTGGTTGGCATGCATTATTTCTCGCCGGTGGACAAGATGCAGTTGCTCGAAATCATAACACATCCTGGCACTTCTAAGGACACGGCGGCCTCCGCTGTAGCGGTGGGTCTCAAGCAAGGCAAAGTTGTTATAACTGTCGGCGATGGGCCGGGTTTCTATACGACGCGTATTCTGTCCACCCTGCTGTCGGAAGCCATACGGTAAGCTAGACGCGTTGGTTACCAAGAGAGGAGTTATTTTTGCTTGTCTTAAAAGATTGCTGCAGGAAGGTGTTGATCCTCAGGACTTGGATAAGATAATTAAGAAGTTCGGTTTCCCTGTGGGTGCGGCCACACTCTGCGATGAAGTAGGCATTGATGTGGGCGCTCACATCTCCGTAGATCTGGCCAAGGTGAATCAGAATAAGTGAGTCGACGCTGTTTTAACGAGGCCACTAACGTTGCGATTTTAGGCGTTCGGTGAACGTTTTAGCGGTGGCAACTTGTCGGTCATGCAAGAGATGGTTAAAGCAGGTTTCTTGGGACGCAAATCTGGCAAAGGCATCTTCTTGTACTCGGGCAACAAAAAGGGTAGCCGTCCGGTCAACTACGACGCCGTTTCGCTGATTAAGCAACGCTATAGTCTGACGTCGAAGGGCGCCAACAGCGCGGAGGACATGACGCTGCGCATGGTGTCGCGTTTTGTTAATGAAGCGGTACTCAGTTTGGAGGAGAAGATACTGCACAGCCCGCTGGAGGGCGATGTGGGCGCTGTGTTCGGCTTGGGCTTCCCACCGTTTACTGGCGGCCCCTTCCGCTGGGTGGATCAGTACTCAGCTGCCAAGTTGGTGTCGCAGATGCAGTCGTACGCTGAATTGTATGGTGCACCATTTCGACCGGCGCAAACACTCCTCGACATGGCCAAGGATCCCTCCAAGAAGTTCTACCCAAAGACTGCTTCCTAATTCGGCCAACTGTTTCGTACCCACAACTTCTCCGGAGCCTTTAATGGCTCGCACTGCCGTCCCGTAGAATGAACGAATCGCGTTTGATTTGTTACTCTTCATTCCTACACGGCATTTGTTACAATTTGAATCGCGACCAACTTAATCATTGATGTACTCTTAATTTTATTTAACTTTAAGTCGAAAATCGGAGAGCTCTCGAAGTTCGTTATTATTGCATTTTATATATTTTCTAAAAACACACACACACACTAAGAATAAAGTATACACTGAGTTATATAAAATACGCTTTCCCGCCTCAACAGGTCCTCACAGTGAGCTTAAAAACTAACCATTGACTCATGTGTTGCACTTAATTTCCCCAGTTGCTTCCGCGACTGCTTACTTTCTCCACTCACGCGCCGAATTTCTGCGTGGCGTTCTACCCGTCGCCACCGTCGAGCTCGGGCAACCGACGCTGCTGCTGCTCTGACCGTCGGCGGGAAAGCGTTCGATCACATCGTCGATCAGCTCGAGGATGCCAATCTTAAATTTCCGCTTCTGCTGCGGCGTGAGCGCCGCAATGTCGGGTAGAATGCTGCGGAAGAATTCCATATCTGAATTTTCCGCGCTATACATGTGAAGTGCATGCTGATGCGCCGCCGGCATTCCCAGCCCATCGAAGGGTTCGGTTTTGATACGTTTCGCCTCGGGATCACTGATGCCTGGTTGCTGATGATGGTGGTGGTGCTGCTGCTGCTGCTGTTGGCCTTGATGATTATGGTGCTGATGATGATGATGTTGGCTGATGCTATTGTGCGGTGTGTGAGCATTAATATAACTTATTTCAGTGCCATTTTCATCGCAACGCAACTCGGAGAGCTGCACATCGGGTATGAAATTTTGCATCGTATTCGCGCTGGCGGTATCGCTGAGTGGCGTTCCGGCGTTCCGATGCTGCTGATTCATGCGCTCCACTGTCGCCGTAACGGCGGGATCGAATGCATCGATGGTTTCCTCATCGTCGTTGCCCGACAAGATGGCCTTCATCTCGAGCTGCTCCCCCTTGAAGCGTGGCTGTGCGGCCAGCAACTGTGCGCTGCTGTTGGTGGAATGATGCGGCTGATGTCCCTGGAAGATGGTGATGAGGGTGTTGCTGTCGAGCGAGTTGCGGGTGGACTTAAGGAATGGCAGCAGGAAGGCCATGTGCTCGGTGAGATAGTACGGCTTGTGCTGTGGATCCGAGCCGCTCTGCTGCTTGATGTAGCGCGACAGACATGCTCGCAAATTGCGCCAGCGCTCCTTGCAATGAATGACTGTGGACGAGAGGAGGAGGAGGAGGAGGAGGAGGGAGAGACGTGATTAATTCACCTGCAATTCTGTTGCTCATTGAGAAACTAAATGGATTTTATATGAAAATGAGATGTACGAGTTTTATTGAAAAGTTTTTAAAACATTTTAGCTTCTCTTGCAAGATTTTACTTAAAATCTTACGTTTGTATGATTTTGTTAATTTAATGCAACGATGTGAAAATCATGAGATTGCAAATCATCAAATGTTTTCCGTTCTTTATTTTATTTACTGTATCAGTTATTGAATCTCTGAACTGAACTTCATCATGTTCGCTGTGAATCTGCGAACGACATCAACAACAACAACAACAGCACCACCAACTACTACATCTACACACACGACAGTGTTGTTTTTGTCTAACTTTTGTTTGATTTGTATGCCCGGCTGTCCTGTTCCCTCCGCACCACCCGCGACCCATACCGGCGCACACAAGGTTAATCCACAGTGTTCGCAACACGCTCACTAAAGAAGATATTTTTTCCACAAGAAATATTGTTTGTTTTTGAATTGGTTGGACTGGCAGCAAGCTTTTGAGCGGTGATAACAACTAAAGCTTCTGCTTGGCTGCTAAAAGCTTTTGCTTCTTAAAACCAAATAACAGTTTCTTAGTTATGCAAGAATGTGCGAGAGAGAGAGAGGGAGGAGGGGAGTTGAATGGCGTGATTTGGTGCTATTCTCTCTCTTCGTCTCTCTCGCTCTCTATTGTTGGTGGTGTGGCAATGGAAGAGCTTTTCCTCAACGAGTAAATAGTGAGCGCGCGAAAATATTTGCAGCAACAACAACGAGCACGTAACTGTGCTTTGTTCTGAAATGTTTTGTTGTTGTTCTTTAGGGCTTATTCGGGCTGCTAGAGTTGTTGTTGTTGTTGTTGTTGTTGGTGTTCTTGGTGAGCAAAATTGTTAATAAGAATTTAATGGTTCTGGACAGATGTAGTTGTTGTTGTTGCTGTTGCTTGGTCAGTGAGTTTGAAGATTTTTCCCTTCTGAAAGTTTTGCGAAACGTTGACATTGTTGTTGTTCGTGAAGAATGTCAGTTGTTTGTCTTTTTTATTATTTGTTTTATAAAGATTTTGAAGTGCGAGTGAGTGAGTGAGTGAGTGTGTGTGTGTGTGTGTGTTGCAAAAACTTACCGCTCTCGCGCGTCTCTTGCGAGATGAGCGCCCAAGCTTTCTCTTGGTTGTCACGGTTGCGATATTCGGGCACCTTTTTGTCATACAAACACTTGTGCAGTCGCACGAGATTCACAAACCGGATGTTGAAGTCCTCGTCGGATTGCATGACACGAGCCGGCGTCTGCTGCTGCTGCTGCGACGGCGTCTGCTGCGGCGGCGTCTGCTGCTGCAGCTGTTGTGGGTGTTGAAGCTGCAGTGGTAGTTGTAGTGGTGGTGGTTGTTGTTGCTGTTGTTGTGGATGCGGAGACTGCATTTGGTGTTGCTGCTGCTGCTGAAGTTGCTGAGGTGGCTGCTGCTGCTGTTGTTGATGATATTGCAGCTGCTGTTGCGACTGCAGTTGCTGCTGCTGCTGCTGTTGTTGTTGCGGATAGAGCGGTACAGCCGAGTTTGCCGTTGCAGCAGCCAATCCGTTGTTTATGCTGTTGCTGCTGTTGTTTGTTGCTGCGGCGGAAATGTCGCTGGCGTTGCCGATGCTGCCGTTCGTCGTGCTGTTGATGCTCGCAACCACATTGGCAGCGGATGCTGTCATTTTTCCACGGCTTCGAATGCGGAAGTTGGACGTGTAACGGGCTCGCTGTCGTCGTCTACGTGTGGCTGTCGATGACGTCACAAGTGCTGCTGGAAAATGGAAGAACAACAAAAGAATTCCAAATTAGGATTCCAAGTTGTGTCTCTTCGAAATCTCTTGTGTCTAAATTTCTCTCGTTCATTCTTTTCTTGCTAACAAAAACAATGTGAAACCAGTATGAAAAAAAAGAAAAATAACAGTGACAACAACAACAACAACTGCTGCTGCTGCTTTTCTATACTAAGAAGCAACCGCAGAATCAGCAGCAGCAGCAGCCGAAGTCTGTCGTGATGTGGAAGAACTTCAAAATACATTCAAAACGACCAACAGAAACAACAACAACAACAACTAAAAATATATTAGCTGAAACGCAAACAAGGCAGCAACACCAACAACAGCGGCAGCAACACCAACAACAGCGGCAGCAATAACAAAACGACAATAACATTCCCCCCTCTCCACTCTCTCACTCATCTCCTCAAGCTACCGTTATCAAGGCAGCTTTGACGTTTTATTTCTTCGATTAGCTTTCCATCCGCTCACTCTCTGCATTCACATCTCCACACGAGCACACAGCGCGCGCTCTCTCTCTCTCTCTCTCTCTCTCTCTCGTTGCTATGTAACAGAAAAAACATTCCATGTTTATTTTGTTCACTCAGCAGAATGTTCTGCCCGGCGCAGTGCGGGCAGCAGAAGATTAGTGACGTTGTTGTTGTTGTTGCTATTTGTGTTGTACTTGACGGTGGTGGTGGTGCTGCTGCTGCTGCTGCTTTAGTTGTTTTTGCTGCTGCTATTGTTGTTATTGTTATTGGTTGTACAGTTCTCGTTGTTTTTGCTGCTACTGCTGCTGCTGCTGCTATTTTTGTTAGTCATGTTATTTCCGTTACTGCTGCTGTTGTTGCTTTTCTTGTTGTTCTCTTACAAATTCTCTTCTTTTTATTGCTGCCACTACTGATTCGTCTCTCTCGCTGTCTCTCACTCACTCACTCTTTCTCCGCAAGCACCTGTTATTGTTGTGTTGCTGGTCTTGTTGTTGTTGCTTTATTATTATTAAATAAAACGCGGGCAAAATAGAATTACACGCACACTCTCGCCAGCGCCGCCGTTGACTTCGCGCTACGTGCTGTCGACAGCACAACCAACTCACAAATGACAAGCAACTCTCTCGGTTTGTTGTTTTCAACGCGAACGCGACTCGTTTTGTTCGTTCGTTGGTTCCGTCGTCGTTCCTTGTTTCGTTCGATGCTCGGTATACATTTCGTGCGTTGTTGTTGTTGTTGGTGTTGTTGTTGCTGCTGCTGTTGTTTTTGCTGCTGCTGGTGTTGTCGTTGTTGTTTTCCTTTGGTGCTGCGCAACGTCTGCTACATTGTTGTTGTTGGTGTTCTTTTCATTTTGTTTTTGCTTTTCTTGTATAGTTACCGCGGTTGTTGTTGTTGTTGTTGCTGTTATTTTATTGTTTTCGTGTTGCTGTCGTCCGTGTCGACGGGTCGGTTGGTCGTTCAGTCGCTCAGTCGATCTTTATTGTTGTTATTTCTGATGCCGCCGTCATTGTTGTTTTTATTACTGCTGCTGCTTCTTCTGCTTTGACTGGGCTACCCTGCTGCTCTCTCTCGCTCACTCTCTCTCTCTCTCTATCTGTTGTTCTTGTTGTTGTTTTGTTCTGTGGTTTTTTCCGTTTTGTTTTTTCCTCTTCTCGGTGGATTGTTATGTGTCTGCATGTATGGCTGTGTGTGTGTGTGTGTGTATGTATGGACGTCGGTATTGTTGACGTTGCTGTTGCTGTGGTTGTTGTTTTCTGTTGTTTTTTTTTCAAAAATTCATACAGTTTGTTATATTCTGAATTATTGTTGTTGCTGTTACTGTTGTTGTTGTTGCCGTTACTGTTGTTGTTGCCGTTACTGTTGTTGTTGTCGTTGTTGTTGCTTTTGGCATTTTTGTATATTCAGTTTTTTGGGTTGGACTCGTTGTTGTTATTTAATGTTGTTGTTTCTTTACTTTTCTTACAGTGGATTTCTTGTTGTTGATGTATTTTTGTTGTTTTTGTTCTCTCGTCATCGTTTTTCTGGTTTTTTTTTATAATCCTCAAATCCAAGTTGTTTGCTGCGGTACAGCATCTGGGAGGATTACTAGTAACAACAACAACAACAACAACAACAATAAAAATAAGAAGAATAAACAGCCAAGAATTTTTTTTAATTTTTACATACATATATATGTATGTATGTATGTATTTGTTGGTTTTGTTGTCATTACAAACTGGAAATTTGTAAATCCGGGATTTTTAAAGTTTTGGGGATTTTCAAATCTTATGATTTTGCGATTTGCAAATCTTTAATTTCATTTTATATTTAAGAAATAATAATTTTAAGGGAAGCAAAAAATTATAGCTTTAGTTTTGAAAGGAAATAATTGTTCGTATTAAAATAAAATCGAATTACAATTTAGAATTACAATTTAGAATTTAATTTATACGCAGAAAACAAAAAACATTTACATTTAAAACACAAATTTCAACTGTAAGGATTTAAATAAATCACAAACTAACACCAATATAAATCGAAATAACGAATGCTCGATATAACGAGTGCACGCAGTTAACGAATACTCACACCTAACTAGTGCTCGATATAACGAATGCTTGATATAACGAGTTCTAGAGTTAACGAATACTCGCACCTAACTAGTGCGCGATTTAACGAATACTCGATGAATGTTCGATACAACGAGTACTCGATAGAACTTT